>CM032383.1:13251651-13439151 GCA_019049475.1 Eueides isabella
CATCAAGGTACGTCGATATTCCTATACGCTTGTTACAACTTATTTATGTTAGTTATTTGTGTAAGGAGGTTTTACAAGCTTCCGATAACCAAAGACTTTTAAAATTATCAAAAGCTAAACACAGTATGTTAGTCAAACATGTTACAACCGTCATTAACGTTAAACTGGCCTATGGATTATCTTGACACTATTTATTCCTACCCTTTCATGCAGGATGTAACGAAACAAAAATATTAAAGTAATAAATATTACCTTCACGTTGTATCCCGCACGAGGCAGGGTAGGCATAGGGAACCCGGGAACCTAGTGTTAAGACACTCCGTTCCACTTCCGTTCCCCACTTTCCGCCGAATTTGAGGCATTGCGTGTTGAGTGGCGGAACTCAACACCGCGCTTTGCTTTATTACCGGAGCGAAGAAATGAAACATTAAATATTTAAATTAAAAATATTAAATATTTCATTTCCTCGACTGGAGATCGAAACCAGAACCTGTCGGTTACAGTCACACGCTTGTGCTGCTGCGCCACGACAGGCCTTGATATAAATATTAAAAAGATTTAATTCACTTTGTTTTAGCGAGACACTTTAACATAGATCCTGATAAAATATTGCAATTCAAGAAAACTATTTACAAATTTAGAGAAATCTACTCTACTCAGCTTCACGCTGTATCCCGCACATGGCAGGGTAGGCAGAGGGAACATGGGAACCTAGTGTCTTTACTCTAGGTTCCCATGTCTCACTCCGTTCCATTTCCGTTCTCCACTTTCCGCCGAATTTGAGGCATTGCTTGTTGAGTGGCGGAACTCAACGCCGCGTTTTTGCCTTGTACCAGAGAGAAGAAATGAAAACATTAAATATTTAAATTGAAGATATTAAATATTTCATTTCCTCCAGTGGGAATCGAACCCACAATCTGTCGGTTACAGTCACACGCTTGTGCCACTGCGCCACGACATGCCTCGACATAGAAATAAACTTTAAAAATTATGTAAAAATTTGTTAACGAAATTAAAGGCTAGTAACAAAAATAAAGTTACTACAATATCACAAACGTAATTATCAAATTAAACTTATACTGCTTTGAGTTAACTTTTAAGTTTAGCTAACGGTCTCGTTCAGACAATAGGCAATGTGAATAATTATTTTGCAAATACGGAAAACACTTGCATCAGCTGTTAATTTTAAAGAAATTTCTTAATAATATTTCCCCTTTATCTCAGATAGCACGTGAGCCGATGGTCGTTAGTAAAATCTATTATTTGTAATATCTTAAGCCTGTACCATTTGGTAGGATAATATAACATCATCTATCCTTAAAATACTGTCGATGTTATTAATTCTGCCATAATTTTAGTGTAGAGTATATAATCTGTGCTTATCTCAAGGAAAATATCCTAGAGCCTAAAAACGGCTGTCCGCCCAAACTATAAAATAGGTAAGGGAAAAGGGAAAAGATAGTTTTTATAATTACAGACCTATATCTAAATAAATACAAGTCTAGTCTCCCATACTACATGCAGTCATGAATCTGGTAGATAATGTAGTACCAAATATTGATAGTAACAAATGGACTCACGGTATATTTTTAGACATGTTAAAAGACTTTTATACGGTGTTCTACCTTTTTATTCATGGTAA
Source organism: Eueides isabella (assembly GCA_019049475.1). Taxonomy (NCBI): domain Eukaryota; kingdom Metazoa; phylum Arthropoda; class Insecta; order Lepidoptera; family Nymphalidae; genus Eueides; species Eueides isabella. The sequence continues at coordinate 13,253,294 of CM032383.1, forward strand.
ATAGGAAAACATCTGTATCTGTCATCAGCCTCTTCATACATGCCCTCCGGGGGGTCCTCATGCTTTTTACGTAACCTTCCTCCAGTATCGTCGATACTGTGTTTTCGAAGGTCAACCGAGGTCTCCCCCTTCCTTTCTTACCACTCACTTTTCCTTCATTAATCTTCCTTACCATTCTTTCTTCACTCACTCGCTCGACGTGCCCAAACCACCTGAGCACGTTCTTCTTCATTCTCACTGTGACATCCATGTTAGTACCTACCATTCTGTGTATCTCTTCATTGGGTATGCGATCAGCTAAACTGACTCCGCATATCGGACGAAGAGATCGCATCTCTACAGTATTCATCTTTCTTACATTCTTCTTCTGTAATACCCACGTTTTTTTATATTATAACAGTGTCGGTACCAACACTGCATTGTGCACGGCCAAACGCGCACCTATGCTGACGTTTCGCCGTCTCAACAATGCAGCTAAGGCCCCGTTAACTCTGTTACCGGCAGCAATACACCTTTCCACATCCATTTCGTATCTTCCGTCTCTGCTAAATATACTTCCCAGACAGGTCTTCACAGCAAGTGCATATAGTTAGTTATAATTTGGTCTATAGCATATCAACAGTTATAATTAATTGAAACATTATTGACCCAATTTTTTATAAGATGTTATATACGAACTAACTAACCTGAATGTACCTAAGTGCTAAATTATTTCTTATTCAGATGATACTGCCTTGTTTGATTGTTGTGTGTTGGTAGTAGGCAACACGGTTTACTGCATGAGATGGTGCAAATAAGAAAAGATGCAATTTGAAGGCCATGAAAGCTGAAATGATTCATTTTCCAAGAAAAGAGTTATATCAGACATGAAAAGTGTTAAAGGATCGTTAATTAACTATTTGTTTTCTGCTCTGTTCTACAAAAACGTAAAGCTATCTCTTTTGATGCTCAGTACATACATTATTAGCGTAGATATGTGGGAAAACGTTTACATTCCTTACATTTGTATGCAAAAAAAACACATAAAAAAAAAACTTAATCGAGGCCTATTTTGATGATAAATTCAAACGTCTTACAAGTTGAAACGTTGATCACTGTTTAATTATTTTTTTATTTATAAGGGAAGTAACTAAGAAATTTCTTAGCATTCTAAGAATTCGTCTTACGGTTGCCCATAGTGTTCCAGGTAGGCTCAGACCAGCTTGGGACTTGTGACTGAAGGAAGACTTAATTAATCTTATTATAAATTTATATTGAGACTTGTTACTGTGAATTAGCACCAGTGTACGATTGATAATATATATATAGTATATGTAGTATGTTTGATTACCACTCGTGGACATAAAATATTTAATATTTTCATTTCCTCGCTTTGGTAATGATGGTAAGGCAAAGCGCGGCGTTGTGTTTTGCCACAACACGCATTGTTTCCAAAATTCGGCGGAAATTGAGGAATGGAAAGGTTTTAATCGAACGATAATTTCCTTAATTCTAATGTATTGTCTTTACAATAGATTCCATAATTTCCGCTATCTACCCTGATATATGCGGGCTGAAGCTAAAAATAAGATATATACCTACCTCTGAAACTAAAAAGTCTTTACTTAGTGACCGGCATTTGAAACCGAGACTACGCGCCGTTGAAATATGAAAATGGTATGTGGATCTTAAGTGTACGGAAATATTAATAGGGGATTTATTGAAATGAAGGCAACGGAATGAGATTGTACGTTTAAAAGGTAAAATGCATATATGCAGGGCCTATCATGGCGCAGCGGCACAAGCGTGTGACTGTAACCGATAGGTTGTGGGTACGATCCTCACTTGAGGTAACGAAAAATTTAATATTTTCAATTTTAATTTTTAATGTTTTCATTTCTTAGCTTAGTATAAGGCATGACGCGGCGTTGAGTTCCGCTACTCAACACGCAATGATTGAGCCATTTTTTTTTGGCGGAAAGTGGGAACAGAAGTGGGACGGAGTGTCTTAACACTAGCTTCTGAAGTTCCCTTTGCCTACCCTGCCATATGCAGGATACAGTGTGAAGCTGAGAGAGAGAGAGAGACAATAATAACAGTGTAATAAAAAGTCACTTAAGTATACAAAAGATTGAATAGTGAGCTAATGTGAAAATGCTTTTATATCTTGTTACTAAAGTGTCCTCTTACATTGTCACAGTAACAAAGTGACGTCAACCTTTGATTCAAAAGAACGCTGCATTATTCACCTGAAATTTATGATACTTTTTGAGAATTATTGTTGAACAGCTTTAGATGTACTGTAACAAGACCTTAACGTTTACATAGCGAATAAAGGAAACCTGTATACCTAGTGATAGGACGCTCAGTACTTTTGCTCCAAGATTTTCACCGAATATTGGACCATTGTATGAAGCACACGTTTGTGGCCTAGTACCAAGACGGTCATTAAACAATATCTTATCTTTTTATTTCAACATTTCTTTTTAAGAAATGTTTCGTAGACTCTTTGAAGTATGCGATGTAGCAATGTTCGAGCGTAATTTAATCTAAATTTGGGAGTAAATTTACTCTACATTTTCTTTAAAAATGTCACCTACGAGACGTCGTTGTGTACGATGAAATACAATTACATATAATTATGTTTACAATAACACATAGTTTGGCCTTTGTCACTCAGTAAACGTCTCAGCAAAACATACCTTTCGCAAAAAATATATAATAAATGAATAATAAATACAATTTATCTGTTTTATACCTAAACATTAAAAGCAATCAATTTTAATCGTGGGTACAGGTTTCAATAGTGGGTACAGCGTACATTAGCACAAGGTTCCCAAGTTCCTTCTGCACAATGAGTTACGTCAAAACAATCAATGTCATCTACAGTTAAACAAAATAGTTTTTCCACCAAAAGTTTTCTAGATTAGCGCTTTCAACTTTAAAACTTTATGACATTAGTATAAATGTGTATTTGTCGTAATAATTCCGTAGACACGGAATATGTAATATTACAATACTATTAGCTGTATATCAATCACAAAGCGTACATCTCTAACTACCGACAAAGAGATGTCCTACGATCTAGGTCACATACATTTACCGTAATATAGATTATCGGCTTAGTGTAAACCTGACGTACATTGAGTTATATATAGTTTTATTTAATAGTGTTATTTTAAGGTGGATTATTAGAACTAATATATATATATATATATATATATATATATATATATATATATATATATATATATATATATATATATATATATATATATATATATATATATATATATATATATATATATACATATATATATATATATATATATATATATATATATATATATATACATATATATATATATATATATATATATATATATATATATATATATATATATATATATATATATATATATATATATATATATATATATATATATATATATATATATATATACATATATATATATATATATATATATATATATATATATATATATATATATATATATATATATATATATATATATATATATATATATATATATATATATATATATATATATATATATAAATGGAAGCGCTTCTTAACAATCAATGCCACAAATTTGGTTGGTGGAAAGTAAGCAGAATGCAGTGTCTTAAAGCAGAATGCAGTGTCTTCTCTTGGCTATCCTGCTATGAATGAGATACAACGTGAAGCTGAAAGAAAAAATATATATACTTGATTAGAAGCTCGCGGCGTTGAGTTACGCCGCGCAACATGTAATGTCTTGTTTTCAGAGAAAAATTGTAAATAAAGCAGGGAAATTAAATAGTTCATATATATTTTTCAATAGTTTATATATAATCCGTTCAAAATCCGCTATGTTGAAATGTTTATATTTAAAAAAAAAAAACATCTATTTTTTTTTAATTCTTAATTGTGGATTAATTCAAAAATTTTATATTAAAAATAGTAAAACTTAAAAAAATGCTTAAACGATAGTCTACAATTTAATATACTTCTACGTAAATGGATGAGGTGTCAATTTTTACAGAAAACTGAGCTATACATAAAGTGTGGTAAACTTTACTAACTATAGGAAATGTATGAAGTGCTCGCGAGAAACTTGAATTGATCGTTTCATAATGTACATGGATGTAGAACTGAAGCACGTCATACTACCAAATCGATAATATCACGGCTAAAGGAGAAAAGTAAAATATTTTTTTTTTCAGCTTCACGCTGTATCCCGCACGAGGCAGGGTAGGCAAAGGGAACCCGGGAACCTAGTGTTAAGACACTCCGTTCCACTTCCATTCCCCACTTTCCGCCGAATTTGAGGCGTTGCGTGTTGAGTGGCGGAACTCAACGCCGCGCTTTGCCTTATTACCAGACCGAAGAAATGAAACATTAAATATTTAAATTGAAAATATATAATATTTCATTTCCTCGACCGGGGATCAAACCCAGAACCTGGTTAGTCACACGCTTGTGCCTCTGCGCCACGACAGGCCTCAAAAATATTATTTATGTAAACCCAAAATAACTTTTATCGAATGAAAATTGTTAACATATTTTAACATTACTGATATGTGTGTATACTGTATTATTTAATAAATGAAATAATTTTATTACTTCATTTAGTCAATGTACTTCATTTAGTAATGTGTTGTTACTGCATAACATTGTGTACATTATTTTAGTGTCCCGTTCGCGGTTTCGTCCGTTTCATTTACACAATTGTATGTCTACTAAGTACGCTCTACTCAGCTTCACGCTGTATCCCGCATATGCAGTACCCTGCGGTAGGCAGAGGAAACTTAGGAACCTAGTGTTAAGACACTCCGTTCCACTTTCGTTCCTTACTTTCCGCCGAAATTGTGACATTGCGTGTTGAGTGGTGGAACTCAACATCGCGCTCTACCCGTTACCTTTGCGAAGAAATTAATTCAATATTTAATTTGAAAATATTAAATATTTTATTTCCTCGAGTTGGGATCGAACCCACAACCTTTCGTTTACAGTCACCAACGAGGCTTGTCGTGGCACAGTGTTGTCTACTAATCATTATCATAGAATATATTGAAAACAAAAAGCTTAAATCAATTTTATAAAAAAGCTTATTTGTGCTAATTACTTTTAAAAAATGTATACTTTTTATTATTTTAATTTACCAAAATATTGAAATAAAACTTGCGTTAAATTAAGTTGGGAAATTTGGTAAAACAATAGTGAATACTGCATTAAAATCTGAGTCATTTCTGAGATTAGCGCACACAGTGTTCAGACAAACACATTTACCGACAACCAGACATACGTTTTAAAACTAAGTGCTAAGGGTTGTATCACATTTATAAATGCCCTTAATAATAAAAAAATCCCAGTACATGTATACGGCGATTAAATACTTTTTTTTTTTTTCAGCTTCACGCTGTATCCCGCACTAGGCAGGGTAGGCAGAGGGAACGGAAGTGAAACCTAGTGTTATGACACTCCGTTCCACTTCCGTTCCCCACTTTCCGCCGAATTTGAGGCATTGCGTGTTGAGTGGCGGAAGTCAACGCCGCGCTTTGCCTTATTACCAGAGCGAAGAAATGAAACATTAAATATTTAAATTGAAAATATTAAATATTTTATTTCCTCGACTGAGGATCGAACCCAGAACCTGTCGGTTACAGTCACACTCTTGTGCCGCTACGCCACGACAGGCCTCAAAGGCCTTTCTAATATAATAAAAATTTAATAACTGCCCTGCTATATGCGGAATACAAAAAGTGTTAAACACATAAAAATAACACATAGAAAACCTATAAAAATATAATATTTCCATTCTCTCTTGCTAAACGATTACTCTAAGAATTTATGTCAGAGTAGCGGAAAATTATAAAGATCTCTCTACAGAGATGCTTACAACGTATGACGGCAACAACGACTTGATGAGAACGTATGGCTTAGTGGTCAGAGCGCTTGGACGATTCCTAGAGTGCGCCAGTGCGGCGCGGGATCAAATCTCGCTACATTCAAATTTTTATACGTTTTCTAAATGAGTATTTTTCTTCTTCTTCATTTTTCTTCTAATATTTAACACTCTAAGCTTAGTAGATTTACGAACGACAATTTCGTGACAAAAGTCTACGCTCTTTCTTATCAGTGTCTTACGGTAAATAACGATGAGCTGTGTTAAAATATGCATGTAAGCTCATTGATATGTCAAAACTACTTAACTTATAACATTAAACTTAACGTGAAAAGACATCGTATAAATAAATTCCCTCTGACCTGGCTGAGACCTATTTTCTCATAATAATATGCTTATATTGGTAAACCTATTTTAATTCTTAAAAGATAACACGTCATGGCTACTTTTATAAATAAAGCTAATAACATATACGTATAGTAAATATTATATTCAGTCCATAGAATCAGTCAGCGGTTGCGGGTTCAATTCCAATTCGGGAGGGTGAAATATTTTATTTACTCGTGTGACTAGAGTCACATGGAAAAAGGCAGCGTTTTTTTTCTTTTTTTTTTTCGTCTCGGATTTTTTTTTTTACTTACGCCATATTTTTGACTAGCAAATGAAAATAATGCCCTAAGTGGCAAAGTAATGAACAATCATTGTTTTTACAGTTGGATGCCTTTAACTATATGCCAGTTATTTTTATTTAGGAAGACTTCCCCGGAAACTTTTTATACAGAAGATAATTGTTATGGACTCTTTAAATGAAAACACAGTTTTTACTACTTTATAAAATCTCAATTCAAATAAATTAATAACAAAAACACGAGACTTTGCCAAACAAAATAAATAATAAAAATATGATTATATAATAAAACGCTCTTTGTTAAGTATGTAAAAATAGAACATCCCCTTCTCGTTCCGGTTCGATATCACGTGAAAGAATTAGGAACACTAGTTTATATCATTGGTGTTTATTTATAACTGCCTCACATGCAACACAGCATAGACAAAATCATTAAATGAAAATATTGTACGTCTAAACTGTTGACAATCTTAATTTTATTTTTTAAGCAGGGCCTTAATTTTATTTTTTATGCAGGGCATATTTTACTTTATGAGTTCCATTCGTTAATGAAGCGCAGACGCGACCTTCTGAAATATTGTGCTTAAATTTAATATATGAGAGCTAACGTGGCGCTGGGGCACTAGCGTGTGATTGTAGACGTGGCAGGTTGTGGGTTCGATCCCCACTCGAAGAAGTGAAATAGTTTTTTAGCATTTACCAGATGTCACAACGATTCATTTGGACATCTGCTGTCACAGCTGGATAAACTGGATGATGTACTTAAACAGAAAAGTTTAGAAATAATCAACAGAAAGGGTGTTGTAGTGATTCACCAAGACAACGCGAGACCTCACACAGTCACTCGTCAAAAGCTTTCACGCTTGAATGGGTTTCAATGCCAAATCCACTATATTCTCCAGATCTGACACCATTATTAATTGTTCCGGTCACACCAAAATTAATTATACGGTAAAATTTGCATCTCAAATGAGGAGGTCAAAAACAGCCTCGATCAGTTTTTTACAAGCAAAGACCAAAAATTTTATGGGCGTGGAATTATGTTACTACCAGAAAGATTTCAAAAGGTGTTGGACCAGAACGGTCAATATGTAAATTAATTTCTTGTCTTTCATTTCCACCAAAAATAAATTCGGCAGACAGTGGGGAATGAAACGAAGTGTTTTAAAACTAGATTTACAAGTTTTGCCATGTGCGGGATACAGCTTGAAGAAAAAAAAATGCATGTTAAGTAAAAGAAATATGTTCTATAAATTACAATATATGTTATTAAAATAAAAAATAACATTTAAATATGATTGAGTCCTTAAAAGTGAAATCCTCATTTTTTTTAATTCAATTTTGCTAATCTAAATGCACGGCCGTTAGAAATAAAATTTATGGGAATGACTAATTAATCAAGTAAATTTTACTTAACTTTTCAATTTTCCCTTTCATGAGGACTATATTCCCGTGAAAGTAGGACGCGTTCAACGCACAACAACTTACTACAAAGGTATTCTTCGCACATTCTTAAGCAAGTTTTGCTGTAAGTAGCATATTATCGACCTTATCCGTTGACGCGGTTTCAGATTGCTACTATGTAAAAAATCCGAATTCGAAACTTTGTTTGTTGGGTGGCAGAGCTTAAGCTTTACACTAACTTACATCCAAATCACCTGGACACGTGGCACTCTAGTACTGTGCAGTTTCGTAGGAATTTCCTTCCACGCGTCACACATCTCTGAAACGACCTACCCGCGTCAGTATTTCCAGGTCGATACGACATGGGTACCGTCAAAAAGTGCGTCTACCTCCACCTCAAAGGCCGGCAACGCACCTATAGCTCCCCTGGTGTTACACGGGGCCGTGTTTGACGGTGATCTCTCACCATCAGGTGACCCGTACACTCGTTTGCTTTGCTCTTTTCCTTAAATTAATAAAAAATAACAGGGTAGGTAGACGGGACTTGGGAACGTAGTGTTGAGACACTTTATTCTCATCAAGACACTTTATGAAACCATAAATAGATTATAATAATTTAAATTATTTTCATTCTTCTAATGTGGATATTTTTTTTTACTATCTTGTATATCATGTATGAGGAGTTTGTTAAAATAATATTAAAATGACATATCTAAAAAACAATCTAGGAGCAACACTTTTTAATATGCACTAAAAGTTAAGAGTTACGCTAAATAGGTCCTGCCTGGTTGAATTGATCCAAAATTGATAAAAGAATCATCAGACCATGTTGATACTATTTAAATGAAACACTTTTAACCGGATCAATAGCGTATATTGGTAAGTAAACATTTTTGGAAACCCGACGTTTCGAACACTTTGCAGTAGTCCGTGGTCACGGGTAGACAGTCTACCCATGTTCGAAACGTCAGGTTTCCATAATTGTTTACCAAAAATGTTTGATTGGTACGCGATTAATCCGGTTAAAAGTGTTTCATTTTAAATGTGTAACAATCGCGAAAATCAAAGACATTATTATCGATAATCGACGTATAATTTCCAAGGTTAGCACATCAAATCTTACTATATATTTTTTTTAATCTTTTCATGCTGTATCCCGCACGAGGCAGGGTAGCCAGAGGGAACCCGGGAACCTAGTGTTAAGACACTCCGTTCCACTTTCGTTCCCCACTTTCCGCCGAATTTGAGGCATTGCGTGTTGAGTGGCGAGCTCAACGCCGCGCTTATTACCAGAGCGAAGAAATGAAACATTAAATATATACATTGAAAATATTAAATATTTCATTTCCTTGACTGGGTATCGAATCCAGAACCTGTTAGTTGCAGTCACTCACTCGTGCCGCTGCGCCACGACAGGTTTCAAGTAATTTTTGACAATTAAAGTGAAAGTAACTATTTTTAATAAATTTGTATTTTACCAAAAAAAGTATTTAGGTACCTGTGTAAAAAAAAAGACTACTTAATGATGATAAACCGGTCCAATTAAATTTCCTAGATTTTCTTATTTATCTTCAGGTCAAACTTATACATACGTGTTAAAACAATGCTAGAGAGTAAATTCATTTTCATTGTTCAGGAATATTTACTAGATATAAATGTAGGGAATTAATATTTGTTGAATTTCATACAAAGCGTAAGGTATGTAATAATTTACTCACTATGTTGACTTTGAAAAGTGTTGAGTTTGTCGATTCTTCACATCAGAACTGCCTCCCAAAGTAGTGATAGCTCTATATTCACTCGACGAAAAGCTTACAAAAGCTCATGCCCATCAAGAACATTTTAGGTTGTATTAAATTAAAAATAGGTACAAGATAGATGCAAATCTCTTTTATGTTCACTATATTTAAAAAAAAACAAGTAGTTAGATCATATTGGCCTACAACGCTCGGTATATGTAGAATAAACGGAAACAGAACAATAGAATGCATTCTACGAACGTCGCAAAATTCGATACACGTGTAACGATGATTATAACGTACAAATTTAGGAAAAATTTATTAATAATTTTGATATGGTTATCTTTAGTTACAAAAAATAGTTTAGATGCCAGAGATTGTCCCGATAAAACCAACAACAGACAACCAACAAATTGTATACATGGTCATTACTTCCGTATTCTTTTGGGTAGCAGAAATTTGTAAAAATATCACTACAGAGAAGCTCACAACATAAATGAGTAACATGCGTATAAGAATTTCGACGTAGCTTGATAGGAATGTATGACTTAATTGATCAGAGCTCTTAGACGGTTTTCAAAAGACGCGGCTTCAAATCGTTATTAAAATTATTTTTGTTAAACGTAACATTATTCCCAAAGAAAAATACGATTACTATGAAATGCAGACAACAATTTTATTTATATGTATATAAATGACCGAAATACTGAATAACTACGAAAATACGTGAAGGCGTCAGCAAACGTGCTTTTCATTAATGAATTCATTCATTAATTACCAAACGGGGTTATTTCATCAGGGTTATTTCATCACTAATGAGCAGTATTGAAGAAATGTACTGAAGTGGATAATTACTGAATAATCCTTTAATGTTCCTTTATTTTACAGTTATTTTTTCAATATAATTTGTAATGAATATTTTCTTCACTCTTTTCCATATTAAAAGTTGTTCCATATTAACATATATCTCGTTCATAATTGTTAATGAATAACCATCCATTTCTGAAACTATTTTGGCGTATTTGCGTTCCCCTATTTGAGAACCTCTGAATAGAGTATGAGCTTTAACAACAGCTTTTACAACTCGACGGCCAAATCACATAAATTTTTACTATATAAAAAAAAACGTTGTTTGGTAAGATTTAGTTTATATAAATATATACATTTTATATTATTTATAATTAATATATTTACAAAAATAAAAGTTTCTCATAATAAATATTTCACTACTTGTATGTAGGACACTGTTCTCAAATCAGTACTTTTTAAGTACATTTTGAGTTTAGTATGTTCAAAAGAAATAATTCTGTATCTCTGGTCTTTAAAGTGCTAGAGTACTCTATACTTGACATAACTTCAATATTTGTGACATTTCTATAGACAGTTGTACAACGTAGAAAATCCTTAAGGCACTATACTGTAGTCTATAGAAGTGTTCCGGAAGCTACCACTGAAAGCAAACATTTCAACGCAATCACAAGATGTTAGATATTTTTTTATATTTACTATGTTGCAGTATAGAATTTATTTTAAATTTACTTCAGCTCTTTACATCCATTTTTCAAACTAAAATAAACAGCACTGTAATAACTAAAATATGACAAGCTGAACTTGTCTGGAATCAAGAAAGTAATTTCTTCCTTTGATGTTTTATTTGAAGTCATTCCATTTGTAAATGCAAAATAGTTTGAAATTTTATTTTTTTACGTTTATTTTATGCAAAAATTTAACAAATTATCTACGATATTACAATTAAATTTTATAGGAAAATTAATTATGGTAAATTCATTTAGCGTTTTACCTCTCTTAAAACAGGGCAGACAAAGACTACTTACGACTAGTTGTAGTGGCTTCGTTCTTGGTCTTTTACCGCGCGAAAGCGAATAATTTCGTATAAAATTTTGGAATCCGTGGCCTCAAAAATCTACTGTAAATGTCAATTTCCTTGTTTTATCTTCACGCTACAAGTCGAACATAGCGGGGTAGACAGAGGGAACCTATTGTTAAGGTACAACGTTCCGTTCCCCACTTTCTACTGAATTTGAGGCATTTGTGTGTTTAGTGTCGGAACTAAACGCCGCACTTTCCTTCTCATCAGAGCGAAAAATTGATGATATCAAATGTTTTATTTCGTAGCGTGGGGATAGATCGAGATCTGTCACCTGTCACACGCTCGATATAATAACTATTATTTTAAAATTGCAAAATTTAATGCCACCATAACGTTAATCTATTGAGCATTAAACTGCAAACGTAATGTATTTCCACTCAGAATAGAGAACTAAACTGTCTATACTAACTGAAATAGGGCACCCGACGCCAGTTAACATTTGAATCAATTGGCAGATACTTCCACTTAAGTTAAGCCAATTTCAAGAGAATTGAAAAGCAACGTTCGACCAGAAGTAGATAAAGTTAGAGTGCTTGATACTATAATAATTAAATAATGTGATATTATTGTTAATAATGTTTAAATCTATAATATATAGTACGGTTATTATAACTTGAAGACATAATTTGGTTCTCTTCAAATTCAAATTTAAATATTTTATTCAAAATAAGAATTTATTTCTGTTACCAGTTCATCGTTCATCTCGTTTTTTTTGCCATATAATTTTACCGACAGTAATCAATTGCTAACGTTAGAGCGACGACTAGACATTTGTCAACAAGATGATTTAGTAACTGTACTTGTTATTATAACTCAGAGTTCTTGCAAAAAAAAACCAAGAGCGCCTATCCTCCCTTCCATTATAACTTCACTATACTTACAATAAATAGAAAAAATCATATGTAAGGGCACTGCCTCACCCCTAGGGGTGAGGCAGTGCCCTTACATATGATTACTGTTGCAGTCTCAGTACTGTTGCAGTATCAGTACTGTTGCAGTCGCAGTCTGCTGCTAGCAGCAGACTGCGACTGCAACAGTCATTCATAGATGTCAGTCATAAAATAAATGAAAATATTAAGTATTTCATAAAAAAATATACAATATTTCATTTAAAAAATATTTCACTTCTTCGAGTTGGGATCAAACCCATTACCTGTCGTTCAAAGTCACACGCTTGCCTCTACGCCATGAAAGGCTAGTACTGTATTAAGTTACATTATTTATTACTTTCTAATTAAATATTTTGAAGTATGTGTCATTCCTATGTTTTTTTTTTATTTATTTTTTATTGGACCATATTCATCATTGAAGTAATTCATACATATTACTATACTAGAAGTATGTTTTATTATATATTTTAATATAAAACTTATCATTTTTTTTAGCTTCACGCTATATCCTGCACGAAACAAGGTAGGCAGAGGGAACCTGGGGAACCTAGTGTTAAGACACTCCGTTCCACTTCCGTTCCTCACTTTTCGCCGAATTTTAGGCATTGCGTGTTGAGTGGCGGAACTCATCGCCGCGCTTTCCCTTATTACATAGCAAACGATAAAAATAAGAAAAAGTTAAGAAACTTGATTTAACTCGAGTGAAGAAAGTATCTGCCAATTGACTAAAATATTAACTGATGTCAAAAGTCCAACTACAGTTACTGTAGTCATCTTACTTCTCTATTCTTTGTGGAAAGACATAGCGTTTGTCACTTTAGAGCCATTTCCGAGGTCTATAAATAGTTGTTGCACAACAGAATAATATAGAAGTGGTGGTAGTTTAGCAATTTAAAAATAATAGTTATTATATCAAAGTTTGTCTGTAAAGGCAACAGGTTTTGGGTTCAATCCTGACTCGAGGAAACGAAATATTTAATATAAATTTCTTCGCTCTGGTAAAAATGCAAAGCGTGGTGTTTTCCACCACTCAACACGCAATGCAATTAAATTTAAAATACAGTATTGATAAGCAATTTAAAAATAATAAGAGTTTCTTTAACTTTTTTTTGTATTAACACATTTATTTTTATTTTTGTGTTGTATTTTCGTTTGCTTTGTATCTATTTAAAAGGTTTTATGACAAATGTTGATTTCATTAATATTTTTACTATTTTTTAAAGTGTTACTCCATACTTAGGAAATAAAATACTTAATTCAAATTTTAATGCGCTTTTAAATTTAAATTTAGCGCTTTCATTAAATAAAAATTTTACACTATTTTTCAAAGTTTTCCTGACTGAAACATAAAGTTACATGATTTACCCGTATATCTCGTTTAGGATACAATTTAAAACACACATAAAATAATATATCATTTATTTTATTTGTATTCCAGAAGTTATAACACTCGCGTCAAGTTAGGTCAAAAGCTAGGCAAAGAGGTCATACTTATAAGACACTCCGTTTCCCATTTCCCGCAAATCTTTTAAGTTAGCGGAACTCAACGTTGCGATTTTGCCTTGTTGCCAGAGCGAGGAAATGATAATATCAAGCAATTTATTCTTCGAGTGGGAATTTAACGCATAATCGTCGCGTTTAGAGTATCAATTGTAAAATATATCAGCCAACGTTAACATTTACGATTTATATGCGATATCAAATTCCCAGAAATATCAATAAATGAATCAGACCTTTCTGTTGTATTTATATATTTGGGATGCATCGACCTTCTATTCAAAAATGTATCCTACATGGGGTCATCACCTTCGTACATGGGGTCATGAGCTTCTTCCGTTTACAATAATAATATATATTTTACAATTTGAATTTAAATCTGATTTGTCAAAATTAATTTTAATTCTTTTTTTTGCTTCACGCTTTATCTCACTGGGGGGATTGAATTTTAGAAGTGATAAGACACTCTATTAAGGTAAAGTGCCATTCGTTTCTTCGAATGTGGATTAAACTCACAAATTGTCGCTTTAGTTACATGTTTAAACATATATATTTTTTAAGTATTATAATTAATGTTATTAATTATTTTTGAGAGTTTGACTTTGCGATTTCGTTTACGTAGTACAGTAAATAGTGTTACCCCATTTTCTGCATAGCTGGGTATAGAGAGGCAAAAATTATATTTTTTTTTGAAAGAAAGGCATTGTAAGTTGATTTTGTCCATCAGTCTGTCTATGTGTGTGCCTAAGCCATCGTAGCTCATGAACAAACTAATTACTACTCTACTCAGCTTCACGCTGTATCCCGCACGAGGCAGGGTAGGCAGAGGGAACCCGGGAACCTAGTGTAAAGACACTCCGTTTCACTTCTGTTCCCCACTTTCCGCCAAATTTGAGACATTGCGTGTTGAGTGGCGGAACTCAACGCCGCGCTTAGCCTTATTACCAGAGCGAAGAAATGAAACATTAAATATTTATATTGAAAATATTAAATATTTCATTTCCTCGACTGGGGATCGAACCCAGAACCTATCGGTTACAGTCACACTCTTGTGCCGCTGCGCCACGACAGGCCTCAACTAATTACTACATAGACTTATATAGAGTATAGACTTTTTTCGACTACATTATTCAATAGTTTAGTTCTTAACTATATTTTATGAATATTGGACTAAAAGATTGGAAAAGAAGTAATATTTTTCACCCGCTTGGACTACATAATTTCTTATAGTAAATAATGTGAATTAATTAAGTGTTCTTATATTTTTATTCATTATAACTTTAAAGTTAGTAATAACATTATAATTTAAAAGTTTATTCATTATAATTTTAAAGGTCGTGGCGCAGCGACACAAGTGTGTGACTGTAACCGACGGTCCCGACTCGCAGAAATGAAATATTGAATGTTATCATTTCTTCGCTCTGGTACAAGGCAAAACGCAGCGTTGAGTTCCGCCACTCAACACGCAATGCCTCAAATTCAGCGAAAAGTGGAGAACGGAAGTGGAACGGAGTGTCTTAACATTAGGTTCCCAAGTTCCCTTTGTTCAGCGTAAACCAGAGTTTAGTACCAGTAAAACTTTTGTTAAACAAAATGCCTTATGTTAATATAACATTTTCTTTTTAACAACCGATTGATATAAAACAAATACTGAATGTTATGATAACTTGAAAGAGTTGTTTGGCTGTTTCATTGCATGCGTTAATCTCAAGAACGACTAGTTAAATTTAAAAAATATTTTGCATTGTATAACGCCTTTATGGAGGAAGACTAGAGGATATTTTAAATGAAGATAAGACCTAGAAGAGGAGTGGGCAAAGGAAATGTTACATCTAAACGAAAACGTGCGTGCGTTACGTGACCTTGCAGTTTCTCGAGTAAGGATCAAACCCAGTACCTGTCACGAGGGCACGCTTGGGCCACAGCACCATCCTTTTGATATTACCAAAAGTTATAATAGTCCACGGGTCCACAATATAAATACTTACATACATGAAGAATCCACGCGGACGAAATCGCGAAACGAAGCGGACTGGACTTGCTGGAAAGCCAATATAATAATAGTATACATTTTTTTACCACACTGTATAAAACGTTATTGATAATAATAAAATGGAGGTTTTTAATAACGCCAGCTAAGGTACAGGCAAAAGCTACTTCCCTATCGAAACTTTCATTTCGAAAGACTTTGCAGATAGTGGGGCTTTGTCAAAACTTTACTACAAAGATAAATAAAAGTTGTAGAATTGCTTCATCTAGTTGAGCTTTAGAGAAAATACATGTAGAATTGTACACTTACTCTCACTCACTCAGCTTCACGCTGTATCCCGCTTTCCACCGAATTTGAAGCATTACGTGTTGAGTGGCGGAACTCAACGCCGAAACACTTAAATTATTGAAAAAAAAATTACGCTTTATCACGCACGTCAGACATGGCTAAGTGTTAAGACACTCCGTTGTCGAACATTACGCAGTCTTAAATATATATTTAATTTGTTTACGTTGTTAGAAATTAAATTTAGTATTCCTCGTTAGTTTTCTATATCAAAGATTACCATCTTTGATATAGAAAACTAGTACATAAATTTTACTAAATACCTATAATGTATATTCATAAATAAATAAGTTTATCTATTAATATAGATAAAATAAAAGTTGAGGCCTGCCATGGATCATGGCCACAAGCACGATTGTGACGTGACGGCTTGGGGCTCCTATTCCTACTCAAGGAAACAAATTATTTAATATTTTGAGTTCTACGCTTTCGTAGGAAGACGAAGCGTGGCGTTAAGTTCCACCGTACAGTTGTTGTTGAAGCAGTAAAATAAAACTAATTATTATCTATATATAAATAAATAACAATTATTTATAACATAACTCGTAACTATTTTAATTATATTCTATTTAAATTTTTAAAAGTTCACTACTTGCATATATTGATATTCACTTCCACTCCCTGCTTGCATACAATGTGTACTGTTTCCAGGTTTTCATTTTCCTAACATCACACCAAGTTAAACCAAGATAATCTCATCAATATTAATATTATAAAGCTCAAGAGTTTAATTATTTAATTTAATTTATATTGAAATATCGTTAATCGTTTTATATGTTATCTATATAACTGCTGCTAAACAGTTACGTTGGGATTTTAAAATATATCATCATGTATCACACATATCTTAGTAATTTAATCAGAAAATAAGCAAATTTATTTTAAAAAATTCGTTGCCTTATTTTGGCAAAGTGCTATTAGCTCCTCAGCTGCTATTTCGATTTTGAAAAACAACAACTTAGCATAGAATTACTGTGAGGTCAAAGCACTCGGGAGCTGCCACACACAGACACAGCCATAAGAAGATACTAGTATAATATAATGGCCATATAAATAAATGCTCACCATCGATATTTGAAACCAACACTCAGTACTCAGCTTCACGCTGTATCCCGCACATAGGAGGGTATGCAGAGGGAAATTGGAATCTAGTGTTAAGACATTTGAAGTTGAACTCAACATGTTTTCATAAAATAAATAATGCATTTATAAAAACAATTTTCCCAGTAAATTGGCCGTTGATTACAGTCGGCTAATTTAATAGCCGACGTTTCATCATACCCTGTAATTAATTATCTTCGAAATATAACTATATTGACCTTGACTCTATATATATATATATATATATATATATATATATATATATATATATATATATATATATATATATATATATATATATATATATATATATATATATATATATATATATATATATATATATATATATATATATATATATATATATATATATATATATATATATTATATATATATATATATATATATATATATATATATATATATATATATATATATATATATATATATATATATATATATATATATATATATATATATATATAATATATATATATATATATATATATATATATATATATATATATATATATATATATATATATATATATATATATATATATATATATATATATTACAGGGTATGATGAAACGTCGGCTATTAAATTAGCCGACTGTAATCAACGGCCAATTTACTGGGAAAATTGTTTTTATAAATGCATTATTTATTTTATGAAAACATGTTGAGTTCAACTTCAAATGTCTTAACACTAGATTCCAATTTCCCTCTGCATACCCTCCTATGTGCGGGATACAGCGTGAAGCTGAGTACTGAGTGTTGGTTTCAAATATCGATGGTGAGGATTTATTTATATGACCATTATATTATACTACTATCTTCCTATGGCTGTGTCTGTGTGTGGCAGCTCCCGAGTGCTTTGACCTCGCAGTAATTCTATCCTAAGTTGTTGTTTTTCAAAATCGAAATAGCAGCTGAGGAGCTAATAGCACTTTGCCAAAATAAGGCAACGATTTTTTTAAAATAAATTTGCTTATTTTCTGATTAAATTACTAAGATATGTGTGATACATGATGATATATTTTAAAATCCCAACGTAACTGTTAGCAGCAGTTATATAGATAACATATATAACGATATATATATATTTATATATATATATATATATATATATATATATATATATATATATATATATATATATATATATATATATATATATATATATATATAATAGTGTGTGTAAGAACATTTATCATAATTTTATTATGGAATACTTCCTTCAACAGAAGAATAAAAATATTGATATAGCCTATGTGAAATTCCGATTCCCTTGGAAATACTTTCAGGGACGTGCAGTTGTATTGCTTCTCTGAAGTCTTCGTAGCGTCTAAAGTGAACGTTGTCACGTTTTTGCAGGAATACTTTTACGCAATTAAATTGAGAATTTGGAATAATACTTATCATCTTTTCTGCTTCTTTTCGTGTTGGTATGCTGTTGTTCTCAATATATATATATATATATATATATATATATATATATATATATATATATATATATATATATATATATATAAAAATATATATATATATATATATATATATATATATATATATATATAATATATATATATATATATATATATATATATATATATATATATATATATATATATATATATATATAATATATATATATATATATATATATATATATATATATATATATATATATATATATATATATATATATATATATATATATATATATATATATATATATATATATATATATATATATATATATATATATATAGTATAGAGTAATAGTATGCTAAGCAGCCGAAATCAAATGCTGTATTTAGTCAACCAGAGCAAGGAAATAAACAATCATAATACAATAATTCTTCTGAGCGGTCGTCAAACTTACTGCCACCATTACATACAGAACCATAAGTATAACTCATAAAATAAACATAGTTATTAAAAACTATATTTAGTGTACCATTTCATAATCTCCAATTTTCATATAAAGTAGCAAAGGGCTAACCCACAGTTGCAACACCTCTGAAAATTACATTTTGTGTATCATAACTTACTTTCACCAGAGCCGTGGTAGAGTTTAAATTGAATTTTAGCCTCGCATCTGCATACGCTGAAAAAGTTTTGATATTTTTAACAAATCTTGCATGTAGTATTTTTTTACACAAAGATAAGATCGGTTGGTATATTGTGAAGGACGACATTTGACTCAAAATGCGATCGTTGTATTTCACCATTTAAAGCACAATGTCTGAAAATGGGGCGGTAAATGACTATGTCTGGTGAGCCTATCCTGCCAGCGGGATAGAAATGTATATAAAATCATTTTTGTTTATTTTATCAAGAAATACTTTGTAGAAGAGGCAGAGAAAACTTAGGAACCTACAGATAAGACACTCCGTTTACATTAAAGCACTTCCGATCTCCACTTTTAGACAAATTTCAGAGGCATTGCGTGTTGAATCACGAAACATAACTTTACCTCTTTAAGAGAGAGAAGTAATGAATATAATATTTTAGTTTCTCGAGTTAGAAACAAATCCACACTCTATTATGACTACTCCGAATGGTTTAGAAAATAAAATAAAATAAACAATAATAATTAGCTGTCTCAGAACATGCAATAAGTACTCTAAGATAATTAAGAGTAATTAAATATTAACCGTCCCACGTCCACCTACAGGTATTTATTTACTTATACCTATTTTGTAGAATTTAAAAATATTCAATAGTATTTTTCTTTTTGCAAATCCATAGAATCTTTTAAACGGGATTTGATTCTGCGCTGTCTCATAACCATCGGGAAGACAAAAAAATCCGCTACGTTTACCATTATTTACGTATTTTTTTACCATTTCTTTGTTTCGTGTTAGATAGAATATTGTTTTGTGTGTCGGCGATGCCTACTCTATTGTGAAATTAATAACAGGCAGTACTTGTTGTCGCCGTCTTTGAAGTTACTCAACAGCTATGAGTTCATTTCCACTCAGGGTGAAATTGTTAAATATATGAAGAAGAATTCTCTTGCTGTGGTAACAAGATAAAACACTGTGTCTTAAGAAATGGGCAGCGCGAACGAAACTCGAGAATATGTTTTCGTTAATACTTATCATAATTATTGATTAATTTCAAATATTTTATATCATATTTTGTCGTATAAAAACATTTGGTTCCCGATAATTACTTTATGAAGTTCCCAAAAATATTTCAACCAATTCGTTATATAAAATATTAACTGGCAGATTGACTAACAAGCAAAACAATACATAGCTCAAATTATACGTGACATTGAAAATAACATTTTACAATAAAATAAAATTTTTAAAATGAATGAAATATTAAAATTTATTTCTTCGTAATGATTATTGGTTCGTAGCATCGTAGCTGATTTTAATGTTGTTTTTAGACGCTACGATATATTGAATTTGATTTTATTTGCTCCATCCATTTATACATTCATTTTATTAAATAATGCAATGTTTGTGAACTTTTTAACCTGTTTGTTTCTGAAATAATTAAAAAACCCATCGTAATTATTGCCAAGACTTAGTCTAGCAATAATTATTTTGAGACAGTAGGCTACGTGTCAAATCCACAATCGCCACTTTTACTGTAACACAATGTACGCCTGTGCCATGACCATCTGAAATATATATTAATAGCTTTAAATATATGCGGCACAAGAGTGAAACCTTAATAGACAGGTTGTAAGTACGACAAGAGTGTGATTGTAACCGACAGGTTCTGGGTTCGATCTCTAGTCGAGGAAATGAAATATTTACCTCATATTTTCAATTTAAATATTTAATGTTTCATTTCTTCGCTCTGGTAATAAGGCAAAGCGCGGCGTTGAGTTCCGCCACTCAACACGCAATGCCTCAAATTCCGCGGAAAGTGGAGAACGGAAGTGGAACGGAGTGTCTTAACACTCCCGGGTTCCCTCTGCCTACCCTGCCTCGTGCGGGATACAGCGTGAAGCTGAGTGAGTGAGTGAGTAAGTACGAATCTCACTCGAAGAAGTTAAATATTTATTGTTTTCAATTTAAATATTTAATGTTTTCATTTCTTTGCTTTGGTACAAGGCAAAACGCGGCGTTAATTTCCGCCATTCAACACGCAATGCCTTAAATTCGGCAGAAAGTGGGGAACGGAAGTGGAACTAAGCTTGAAGCCGAGTACTAATAGCTAATTTTTCGAAATGCTTATAATTTTAGTAAATAAAGTCTTATTTATAAATTGATGTTTAAAAACACTTTACAGACGATATTTTGTATCTCGAAGGTTACTTAATTTCACTTATTGTAAACATATAATTCATCACTAATTGACTGTATTAACAATGTAACAGTTTATTCATAATTAATTTTTAATGACTCAACAATATGTACGCTTTTTGGGTATTAATATTTTATTATTTGTTATTTTGACGCTTCGTGCACGCGTAGTGTGTGTAAGCGCGTAAAATTGTTTGTGCGCGCAATGTACTTGATAAGAAAAAAATATTATTTACATTATTTCGCTCTGACAACGACGAACTCGACGAGCTCTGGCAAGCGAAGAAGAGACATTGGGAAATAATAAAAAAAAATAACTTTTAAAATCAGAAAGTAACATACGGAGTATCCGGTTATTGACTTTCTCACTCACTCACTCAGCTTCACGCTGTATCCCGCACACGGCATGGTAGGCAGAGGTAACTTGGTAGCCTAGTGTTAAGACACTCTGTTCCACTTCCGTTCCCCAAATGAATTTCTGATGTTTTAATATATATATATATATATATATATATATATATATATATATATATATATATATATATATATATATATATATATATATATATATATATATATATATATATATATATATATATATATATATATATATATATATATATATATATATATATATATATATATATATATATATATATATATATATATATATATATATATATATATATATATATATATATATATATATATATATATATATGTATATATAATATTAAGAGGGTAATGTTGATGGAAAGGGGATTCCCCTGCGGGAATCAAACCTCCGTTGGCAGCTGTAGATCGGGCTAGGAAAATTTAAAACTAAATTGTAAATCTACCGCCCTGGAAGGATATTTACCTACCTACGGTTTCCTACGGGATAGGCGGCGATACCTACCTTACGAAATGAACCCCTAATTATACCAGAGCTACGTAAAATATAGTATTTCCAGGATGTTCAAACTTTTTACCATTGATTGTTGAAGTTGAATTTTAAAATCGAATAGAAATTTTCAAAGCTGTCTTATGTAGTGTTAATTTTTTTTTGAATATCGAATTAAGTGAGTAACACGCGGTGTTTACTTCAAACGCTCAACATGCAATGTATCAAAATTGAGCGGAGAGTGATTTGTCTAACGTTAGATCTCATTTACATATCCTGTTAACGTGAAGCTGACGTACGTGAAAAATATTAAATAAAAAACCAAAGTTTCCGTGAGTTTCTTCCGACGATTTTTCTAATACCTAAGATAGTAATTTAGATGAACTGGCGGAAATTTATATCATATATTATTTTATAATAATAATATATGATTGTCTGCTTTACATTTATTTTGGAGCTTTAAGCTGAGATATTTTTAGTATTGGTCAGATTAGTTCAGATACGCTACGATATGATGCTTTTATTACGTTTTAATGTATCTTTAATTGCTCTGTTCTACTTGTATATTTATATTTACATTGTTTTTTCAATTTCACGGTGTCTCGCATATGGCAGGGTAGGCGGAGAGAACTTGGGAAACTAGAGTTAAGACACTCCGTTCCGTTCTCAACTATCTGGTGAATATGAGACATTGCGTATTGAGTGGCGGAACTTAACACTGCGCTTTGCCTTGTTACTATAGCGAAGAAATGAAAATTCAAAAAACAAAGTGTAATGAATAATGTGTTCTTGAGGCAACAAAAGCCATAATAAATTATATGATGATATGATGAAAAATAGTTTGTCCTTTTAATACTACTCGTATTTATTAAAATCTGATTTCTCTTCTATTAGGTTGTGTGATAGTAATCAATTTATATAGAATAAGATTTTGAGACTCCTTGCGTATAAAAAAATTGTGTATTTGTTCGGATATAATGATATAATATTGATTTAATTTATGAGGAACTTTGCCTGTGCTTTTTAAAAATGTTTAAATCTAAATAATGTTACCGCTTATCAGCGTGATAGTGTAATATTGACTAATATCTTGCAGCACCCGTAGGCGATGATGATCCCTTACCATAGCATTGTTTTATTTTTTATATTAAAACAAAAAAAAAACCAACGAAATCACGATTTTTTCAAACTTAACCCAAAAAAATTGCAAAAAATCGCCAAAATTCCTATTTTAATTTATACCGGAGGCCTATTTAAAAATAATAGACTCACAAAAAATTATATTTCGGCGCATGGCGAAAACTCACAAGGTGTTAGCAGGGGTTGGCGGAAAGTTGGCTAGATTGGCGAGAACCGGGCGGGGCGCGGTGAAGCCCGCAATCCGCACTGTCTCGTCAACCGCCTTGCCGGGAGCACGCGTCTCTACACTCAAAAAGCTCGTGCGTGGCGAGCCATGTAAATATATACATATAACAGTATACAACAAATCGGCAAACTGTTTTCAACTGTTTTAAAAGTTTTCAAAAAGAAAAGCGGGCCGGCCGAGGAGCAGCCAAGCACTTCGGGTGAGTAGAAAACAATTTTTAACTGTTACCGCGTAAAAGTTTTGCCCGAAACTGAACTTAGTGAGCGCGGAGCGGACTCGGGCCCGCAACAGGTAGGCGATATCGAGCGAAGACGTTCACTTTTACTTTTCGTTTAAGCTTTTATCCTGGAAACATCCGCCATTTTATCAAGGATTCACTGAATGCCAATTTTACAGTAACAACTAACTGTTGCGTTCGACGGTATTTGGTTTTTTAACGTATCTGTTTCAGAGTTCCTGTACGTACTTTTGGAATTTTTTTACAGATAGATTTATTTTAATTTTAAATTAGTTATTTTTATAGCTAATTTAGTAATAAATATTAAGTGATCTAGTTGTTGTCAAGATATTCTAGAAATTTTAATTGTAAATTTAAATTTGTTGTGAATTTTTAATGAGGACATTTGAGTTTCTAACTCTTACACTCGAATTTAAGTTCATCAACGAGCTTCGACGCCTGGAGAGTCTCAGTAAACAAAATTAACATGAAGAATAACAATTAAGCGGTTTAAGGGCGTTTCAAACGATTTCCTTTAAATTAAAAAAAAATGAGGAAATATCTATTTACAGACATTGTATTTTGTTACTTTACTTCGGTGTCAAAAATATTAAATAATATATTATATATATTATAAACTATTTTACATTTGTTCAATATAATTAAAATACTTTAATTTGGGTAATCTTTTTAAAGTTTGGAAAAAGCAAGCACTGACTATATGCAGATTGAGTGGTGGAACTCAACACCGCAACAAAGTACCGTTTGATATTCATTTATTATCATTTATTGAAACTTATTAACCATTATTTATTAAACTACGAACAATATCCTGGTCAGAGACTTTAAATGACTTCATTAAACAGTAATCACTTGTTTTCGAGGACCCCAATGACTTTGTTCATTGCTTTAGCTTATTTCCCCGGTTATTTTGATACGGCCCGAACAATAAATAAATTTATAATATTTTTTAACATATTTTCAAATATTTTTAAGATATTTAAATTAAGGAAAGAAAAATATGATTTAAATGAAAGCGTATTAAAAATAAATCAGCGGGATTGAACCCGATTCTCTTGGAAACCGTCCAAGTGATCTAACCCCGCCTAGATTGAACGTATCGCCTAGTTAGCTTTACGTTCTTATCTAGATACGGCAATATTCTTACAAGCTCGTCACAAATTTTATGTTGTAAGCATCTTCGGAAGAGATTTTTTTATTTCCAATGTGAGGTATTTAAGAGGCTTGTCGTGGCGCAGCGGCACAAGAGTGTGACTGTAACCGACAGGTTCTGGGTTCGATCCCCAGTCGAGGAAATGAAATATTTAATATTTTCAATTTAAATATTTAATGTTTCATTTCTTCGCTCTAGTAATAAGGCAAAGCGCGGCGTTGAGTTCCGCCACTCAACACGCAATGCCTCAAATTCGGCGGAAAATGGGGAACGGAAGTAGAACGGAGTGTCATAACACTAGGTTTGACTTTCGTTCCCTCTGCCTACCCTGCCTAGTGCGGGATACAGCGTGAAGCTGAAAAAAAAAAAGGTATTTAATATACCTCGATTAGTATTTAACTAATATTACGTCAATTATGCCACTGGCATGTTCGAGCGACTCCAAACGCGGTAGGTCGTGGGTACGATCCGCACTTGAGAAATTGATATATTTAAAATGTTTGTTTCTTCGATCTGATAACAAGGCAAAGCGCTGCGATTAATTCCTCCACTCATCATGCAGTGCCTCAAATTCGGTGGAATGTGGCCAACGGAACGGAGTGTCACATTAGGTTCCCAAGTACCATCTATGTTCTATGCTATGTGTATGATACGGGTTACAGCGTGAAGTTACACATACACCAGTTATATTTTTAGTTAAACTTATTTTAACTGAAACTAATTACGGAGAAGTTTTAGAATATTCGATCGTTTACCTTTAATTTTAGATGCTTATCGCGTCTGAGTGTAAAGGTTACGACTTTAAGTTCGATACCCAGTAATAGAATTAATTATTAGACTTATTTTAAATGGGTAATATCTCGAAAATTAGGCGTAATATGGGGAACAGAGTGTCTTAATATTAAGTTACTGCTGCCTACCCTTCTATTAGTAGGTACAACGTGAAGTTAAAAAAGAAATTATTTATAGTAAAATAATTATAATGAAAAAGAATTAAATAACTTTAATTGTCTTGGTACACCAGCAGAGAATAGAATAAAAGATTAAGAATTGGATGGCGGTACTCAACGCCGTGCTTAGTTAACAAAGTCGGGAAAATATCTAGTACACTATTAGAGTGTTACACAATATTAATAAATGATTTCAGATCATTCATTAATTTAAAATGACTTGTACCTGTAATAGATACACGTATTACGCCTCGCTTTGCCTTACCAGAGTCAGGAAAAGTAAATAATGATTTGCCCCGAATGAGTATTAAACCTCAAATTAATTATATTAATAATATTTTAAATGAATTGATAATATTTTAAATGAAGTTACATTTTCGTTCATTCGAATCTTAATTATTATTCTACTAAATTGTTAAAAGGAGCTTAAGAAAAAACTGTAGAAAATATATGTGGTTTTTCTCTCTTAAACGTCACAGTAAATAATTTTATGTAAAGAAATATGTATTTTGCATTATACGTTATAGATAGTGGGTTCGATTCGTTTTCGGTTCGGTTCGGTCACTTCCACTCAGGAAAATTGATTATTTAGTACCGTTGTTTCCTCGCTATGGAAATAAGACAAAGCATTGAGATCCGCCACTGATTTCTCTCGTGTTATATTTCAAAAATTCTGTGGAAGGTTGGTGTATTTGGTAGCGAACTGGGTACCCTCAGCCTTTTCTGCTATGTGTGAGGTTTTAAATAGGATGTGTTATATTTTTTTTTTTTAGCTTCATGTATATATGTATTGGTGTGGGAGGGTAGACAGAGGGAACTTGGGAACCTAATGTGGAGATTACTATATAGATATCAATAAGTATCGATATATTTTTTTAATTTTACACTTCACGAGAGATCAGCAAGAAGTAGCAAAGTAATAAATGGAAATACAAATTATATTTCACTTATTGATAAATCAATAAAAAAAAATAATTGTATGCCAACGTAGAGATTCCTTTCAGTGTGATGAAGCAGTGTTTGAAGAATTTGGCGGAAATTGGTGAAAGTAATTGTCCTTATGAAGACAGAGCGTCCTAACATTAAGTGGCCAGGTTCCTTTCTAGATGCAAGGTTCCTTCTTTTCTTAGACTTATGATGACAGCGCCAACTATTTTCTAGCAAAGGTATAAAGAAAAAATTACAGTTAAAGAAAGAAGAAATTAAAACGCTCACGTGCGGTACTCCATTAAACTAGAGTAATAGGTTTTTGAGTGTATATTTTTACGACCAATTTCAAGAACTTGGGTGTGTGTTTTATATGCGCGGTCACTTCTATAGGAATTTACATGTGATGATGAATGTACATTTAGATAAATGTATTGTACATACACATAAATTATTGATAAAAAACACATGTCACACATGACAATGGGTCTACAGGTGGATACGTATACAAGGCGACGTGTCCACGTGAACATTTGGATGTCTGTACATGCAGATGGAGGTACATATTAACTGGTATATATATGGACGTTGGTACATGTGGATAGGTGAATATATATAAGAATCGGTACATATGCTGATGAGTGTATATATGTATGAGTATAGATGTGGATGGGTGTACATTTGGATAGGTTTACATGTGGATGGGTGTACATGTGGATGGGTGTACATGTGGACGGGTGTACATAGGGATGGGTGTACATAGGGATGGGTGTATATGTGGATGGGTGTACATGTGGATGGGTGTACATATGCACAGGTGTACATGGGGATGGGTGTAATTGTGGACATATGGGTGGGTGTATATGTGGATGGGTGTACATGTGGACGGGTGTACATAGAGATGCGTACATGTGGAGTGGATTTGTGAACATAGGGATGGGTGTACATGTGGATGGGTGTATATGTGGATGAGTGTAAATATGCACAGGTGTACATAGGGATGGGTGTACTTGTCGACATGTGGGTGGGTGTATATGTGGATGGGTGTACATGTGGACGGGTGTACATGTCGACGGGTGTACATAGAGATGGGTGTACAAGTGGAGTGGATTTGTGAACATAGGGATGGGTGTACATGTGGATGGGTGTATATGTCGATGGGTGTACATGTGGACGGGTGTACATAGAGATGGGTGTACAAGTGGAGTGGATTTGTGAACATAGGGATGGGTGTACTTGTGGATATCTGGGTGGGTGTACATGTGGAATGTGGATGAGTGTACATATGCACAGGTGTACATAGGGATGGGTGTACTTGTGGATATGTGGGTGGGTGTATATGTGGATAGGTGTAAATGTGGACGGGTGTACATAGGAATAGGTGTACTTGTGGTATGGATGGGTATACACGTGGACGGGTGTACTCAGAGATGGGTGTACATAATGATGGGTGTACATGTGGATGTACCCATCCAGGGTGTACATAGGGATGGGTGTAAATGTGGATCGGTGTACATGTGAATCGGTGTACATGTAGATATGTCTATTTGATCGAGTTTACTTGTGAATAGGTGTACTCGAAGAAGACAGTGAGTAATGTAAATTAAGGGAAGACGTTGTGTTTATAGATAGGCATATTTGTAATGAATTATACTTATAAATAGTTGCTAATACGGATAGACAATACACATGTGGCTATAATTGCAGTACAATATATAGATCTAATCATGTTTGGGCTTACGTATGTATTCCACTAATCTACATTAGTGAACTTGTAAACGTTTGCACCTGTTAATATTGTATGGTCTGATGCGTTGGCGTATTGAGGTGTTTGTTTACTAAGTATTAATGCTTAAATTTTAAAAATATTTTTCGTTAGAATTATATGATCGGATTGATAAAAGTTTAATTTGGTTTGAAAATATTTGTATAATAAAATGGTATAAAGTCGTGGCGGTGATACTAAGTGTAACTGTATTTAAGATAGCTATGAGTTAAATTCTCACACTGATATTTTTTTTGCTTCACGGTGTATATCAGCATAGACCGCGAGGCCTTGAGGGCCGTTTCGTAGCGGAACTCAACGCCACTCTATATATATATATATATATATATATATATATATATATATATATATATATATATATATATATATATATATATATATATATATATATATATATATATATATATATATATATATATATATATATATATATATATATATATATATATATATATATATATATATATATATATATGTATATAAGGCACAATATAAAATATTAGGTTCGACAAAAGTATTATAATTTTTGTATTCATTTAGTTAAAAGTCTTAGTCTTAAAACTGAGATTGAAGAAAGTAATTCAAGTGGGCAAAGCCACTAGCGGGTCGCTTGTATTAAATATCAAGGTAATCCTCATGTTTAATTTATATTTGAATTTTATCCTGCCTTTTATATATGAGACGCTCCATTTCTTACACTTTTCGCTCTAATTCTAGAAATTGCGTATATTGGCGTAAGTCGTCGCCGTGATTTGTCTTGTTTCCACAGCGAGCAAGTGAAAAAATAATAATTCCTTGAAAGAAAATCGAAGTCACAACCGCTGGTGTTACAATCGGCGCTGTGCCACTATGACGTGAAAAGTTGATTTGTTAATTATTGTTTGGCTTCATTCGATACTTTCTACAGCATCGCTTAATTAAAAAGTACATAATTATGTAATAAGAAAAGTTTAAAATTTTTTCTCTTTAATATTATTTTTGTTCCCAATTAAAAATGTTTAATGAAAATTTACTTATTAAAGAAATGCCGCGGAGATTTCCAATTTTTATGACTTAGATCGTAAAAAATTGTGTTATTTTTTTTTAGATCTACCAGAGTATTATTACTGACTTAGTGTTAAGGCACTTTGTTCCCAATATGCCACTTCCGTTCCCCAATATCCAAAGAATTTAAGAGGCATTAAATGTGTATTAAATCGTATTATCGCGTGAGTAGAGGAAATTAATATATAAAATAAAATTTTCTCGGACGGGAATCGAACACATAACCTGCTAACTGTCGCATTTTCAATCACCTGGGTACAGGTGAACCAAACGACTGGCCTCAAATAAAAAATAGCTTTATTTAAAACTAATCCATTACTACTATACAATGCAGTCGGAACTAAGGGGCGTAAAGCTTTAAATTTTGGCATATATATACATATATACTTGAGTATAGGGGAGCTTTAAAAGGAATTTCCGCAACTTTAACGAGAACGGGAAGAAATGATGACATAATGTTACAAATTACATCATAAAATACTTTTAAATATACAAAAAAAAATATAGTATAGCAAGAGTACAAACGTCTTACTGTAAACGCTAAAGGATGTGGACTCACTCTTGTAACGAGGCAAAGCGTGACGTTGAGTTCCAATGGTCAATCAACTTGCAATGCCACAAATGAATAACGACTTTAATACTAAAATTCTTAATTTAAAGGTATTGAATATATATTTTTTTAATATTATATTTTAAATGTTTTTTTTCAGCATCACGCTGTATCTCCCTCGAATTAACTTTGCCTACCCCAATAGAAACTTGGGAACGTACAGCTAAGTTAGTTTATTACCATTAAGAACATGCCTTTCTCACTTTCCACCAAATTTGAGGCGTTATGAAAACACGTCGTTGATGACGTCATGGTGGAGTTTAACATCGTACTAACATATTAAAAATCTGATACTTTAAAGAACTCATAATTTAATTAATTTGAATGTGCTAATATCAAAAACTACTTTTTCGATATGAAAAATTATTTCCATGGTAAATTAACCATTTATTGTGGAAGATTATAGGCTACATTTAAATCCTTTAGGCCTTCGATGTAACCACTATCTGTGGTAAGAGTTATCTAGAGTTCTTGTTTGTCATGTATGAAACACAACTCTTAGTTATTTTCGTTTGGCGCTTATTACAATATATAAAAAGAGGCCTGTCGTGGTACACTTGTACAAGCGTGCGTAAGTTTGATTTCAATTATTTTATGTATTCATTTCTTCGCTCTGGTAATAAGGCAAAGCACGGCGTTGACTTACGGCAATTACTATTAACACGTAGTACCATCAAAGTACGGCGGGGAGAGGAGTGTTTTAACACAATGTACCTAATTTCTTTTCCGTTCCTTTTTCTATCTACACTGCCAAGTGCAGGATTCAGCGTGAAGCTGAAAAGAATTAATAAAGTCAATATTACAGATACCATACACATGCCGTCCATAGGAATAATAAGTTTTATATCAGATATACAGAGGTCTCATAAACTTATAATGGAAGTTTATAAAGAGGTTTTATGTAAAAGCTTAACTTGATAACTTGACGAGGTAACTTGGATAAAATCATTCATATATAATTTTATAAGTAATTCTCAAAGCAGTTGCTTTACTGTTCTATTTTAAATATAAAGTCATTTCCCCGAATTGTTGTGGAATTTAGTACTAAAGGTATTTCTAACCACCCACTAATATTCACTGGACAAAGTGAGTTCCGCCAGTTAAACTCGCAGTGTCACGAAGTCGTGGAAAAAGAGGAAAAATGACAGTACATCATGGGTTCACTCTCCATGTACTTCTATTTGAGGAATGCAGCATAAAAACATAATATATACATAATAAATTAATTTCGGAAATGTGTATTACATATCCAAATTTATTAAAGCAACAAGTGTGTGCAATCATTCGCAATGTTTGATGAAGATAAATCTCATTTGCTAATAGATATTCCAATTGACTATGTCAAATTAGCATACATAATATGATCGTCAATTTTATTCAATACAAACGAACCCGCGCGGATTTTCCCGTACAAGCGGGTACTACACGTATATTTATACGGTTATCTTTACTGTTGTACACTTAATAAATTGTAATTATATTTTCATATTTAGTAAAAACATCTAAATAATGTATGTCAAATGCGGTATTAAATTAAATAATGTTTCTTGGGAAGCCTATTGGGGAATTCTTAAATATATATATATATATATATATATATATATATATATATATATATATATATATATATATATATATATATATATATATATATATATATATATATATATATATATATATATATATATATATATATATATATATATATATATATATATATATATATATATATATATATATATATATCATGCCTCAAATTCGGCGGAAAGTGGGGAACGGAAGTGGAACGGAGTGTCATAACACTAGGTTTCACTTTCGTTCCCTCTGCCTACCCTGCCTAGTGCGGGATACAGCGTGAAGCTGAGAAAAAAAAAAAAGAAATAAAATATATATATATATATATATATATATATATATATATATATATATATATATATATATATATATATATATAAAAAAAAAAAGAAATAAAATATATATATATATATATATATATATATATATATATATATATATATATATATATATATATATATATATATATATATATATATATATTTTGCAGGTAAATAGGATCAACCTTATAAGATTTTGATAACGAGGTGAGGTCTTATAAATAAAATGTGATAAAAAAAAACGATTCGTAAAGGATCGTGTCTTTTGATTGCGTTGGCTTAGAATTTTATTTTTTCCGTGTATCATGGCTCTGTAGATTTCGATAGTTGACATTATTTTTTTCTTCTTAACGAGACATTGTATGTTGAGTCATCACTAAACTCAACATCAAGAATACCTGGTATCAGAGCGGAAAATCAAAATAATTCAACTCCCAAAGTGGGAAACGAACCCAAGACCGTTTGTGTGTAAGTCCCATTACAATATACATTATAATATAAGATAAAAAGTAGCTAACCAATATAAAGTTGTTACATCTGAAGCAAGTTATATTTCTTTAACCGTAGAATAGTTATTTTAAAATGATTGTATTTAGACACAACTGAAATTAAGTAGACACTACCCATGGATTTACGTTAAATTGAGAGTAAAGCATTGTAATCTTACATAAAAAATGTTATCCTAATTCGGCGCAATTCCCTATCTCTAAAACAGGAAAATATCAGAAAGCTAAAATATATTTAAATAACACTTCAATTGGCTCCCGTGAAAGGCGAAACTAGACAAAACAATCTAAGAAATATTCTATATATATCTTGCGTCAAGGGCGTGGTACGGTTAGAAGCAAATATTGAACGGCATTGTAACCCTACAAGTATGTATGGCACGACAGGTATGCCGAAATTGTCATGAGCGGATCTTAGGAGAATAAAAATTGAGATAGAGAGCGACGATAAAATATTATACGTTAAATAGAAAAAAATATTTGCATTTTCGTGTTATGGTATAAATGTATTGCGTTGCATTTTGGAATGATTTAATTTAAATTACGTTTGTTTGCTCACTATAGTACACAAAGCGTGGCGTTAGATTCCGCCACTTAATTAGGCAGAAGAATCTTTTAAATCTAGCTTATCACCAACGCAAGCTACTTTTACTTCAGCATTATTATTAAAGCTCATTAATATAAAAAATACAATAAATCACGCAAAAAAACACAAAAAAATAACATTAAACTTATTTTCAACTAAATGTTTATAATAGCGTGAAAATGTTCACCTCTCAAACTTTTTGCGTATTGGCGTTTGATCCAATACGACTGAGAACGTTTACTCTGCTGCTTCTGATTGAAAATTGCTTTGTACGATAGATCTACTAGAAAAATTCTAGTTCACTCGGAAATGGTTCGTACAAACGACCGAGGTTAAGGAAAACGCTTAGCAAAAAGATCTTTTTTAAAAAACGATCCGCAAAAACGATTTATTTTAACTTTATTATTAGATACCTACCACATCTAGCAATCAATATATTTAATACACTAGCTTTTGTTACAGCTTGTTGAAATATTGATTGACAAAATAACCATATAAAATAAAAAAAATATATCTTTGAAAAATTGTTTCTGGGATAAGTGCGTTGAATCAAAGTGACTGGCTGTTTCTATAATATTAATAAAGACAATACTTCTGAAATACCAAATTGTACTATTACAATAGACAACGTAAAATGAACTAAATAATTTCTGCAATTAAATTGTAATATTGTATTGTATAAGCTCGAGTTAAATCGTTCTATTCTATTCTACAGTAGTGCATAGAAAATGGAAACGGCGGTGACCTTTACAATGAATAATAAATGTATCAAAGGCGAAAATATTTGTTTAAGTTTAGACCAAATTTATATTTGCATCAATTATTTCTGTTAAAAATAAGGTTTTGATGATTTCGACTTCTTTATTTTTATTTTGTTGGTTCGATTATCATTTTATGATAGTCATTAATGGTGATGTGTTCAGAGCTTTTGCTATGGACATTTATAATGAGTCGATATATATATATTTTTTTTTTTTACGCTGTATCCCGCACTTTAAAGTAGGATAAGCACAAAAAATATCTGGGAACCTAATGTTTACATGGGAACCAAATTTAAGGACTTCAGGTTTTTCAGTATCTGCAGATTATCCTGCCGATTTTTTGTAGCGTTGCGTGTCAAGTGGCGGTATTTTTTTATGTAAATAATTGTTTAGCTTTGCTTTTAAAATCCTTTTATATTTTAAAAACAATGTTCTTTAAAATAAAGTTTAAATCAATCTTAAGCCTAAGTATAGTTTTACAAATATATTTTGTCAGTTTTAATTTAAACCGCTCTCAGCCTTACCTGCTGGAACAACACAAGTACAGAAAATAATTCTCATATAAATGATGATGTGATCTATTAACATTATCGTTTTAAATACAGCATTCGCACATACAAAAATAAAAATTCAGCTACTTAAAATAAATAAGTATTTCATTAAAATAAGTCATATTTTGAATACTTTTTTTTTTTATAACTATTAAGTCTAGAAATTTACAAAACAGTAGTAAACTTACTAATTAACCTTTATTTAAAGTCATTTCTCAAATTAGCGTAAACAGATTCACAGACAAACAAAAAAATCAGGCAAGCAGAGAGAATTAAATATCTCCAAAGTACAAACAGCGATCATTATTTATATTTCCATGCTCTAGTAAGGCAAAGAAAAGTGGATCAGCAGCTCCTTTTTGCTGAAAACTAGAGAAAAAAAAATACAATTTTTAGGCTAAGATGTAAATCAATTCACCTTTTATAAAATATAAGTGATAAACACGGCAAAAGTAATTATCGAAAAAATTGATTCTATAAAGCTCATGTTGCTTTTGGTCAGATATCTATATAAAGTCAATGATAAAAAAAAATGAAGAAGGCCGGGGTACAAGCATGCAATATAAAAGACGTCAGCATACCCTGCGATATGTGGGATTCAGCGTGAAGTTAGATAAATAGAAAAAATAATTCTATTCAGCTTTTATTGGAGATTGCTTGAGTTCCTTGTTATTTTTCAATAAAAATACGTCGTCCTTTCAGAAAATTTAAAATATTTTTAAAAATTATAAAGTGTTATTCTACGCGTAGAAAAGACAAACTATCTATAAGAATACGTATAAAAATTGTAACGTAACGTTAATAGTACTTTTCAAGCGCTCAGATTGAAATCTTAAACGCTTTTTATAACAAATTTAGGTAGTTAGCTCGATATAGTTTGATGGGATCGAGCTATACGATGAGTTGCACGGTCAGTTCAATTCACGCTACGTTAAAAATTTTGTATGTTTTCTAAATATATATATATATATATATATATATATATATATATATATATATATATATATATATATATATATATATATATATATATATATATATATATATATATATATATATATATATATATATATATAAAAAAAGAAACATCTGCACGACGTTTAGTTTCGCCACTCATGAAAAAAATAGGCATTATAAAGTGTTAAATATAAGCAAAAATTCACCGTACTTCTTCGTCGATTATCTTCGATAATCCATTGTGTGAGACATAAAAACACTATCCAAACTAGACCAGCACAATTGAAAATGAAATACACTAAAGAAATCGACTGGCAAATTAATTTACGAGTCCACTTTGCTAAGAGAAGTTGTTTGTGTCGGGACTATTTATTTATATTCAGGACTTGATGTCAATCACTTAAATCTTATCTGCTATGTTGAAAATCAAATTAGGAGTATTTCTAAGCACAATGTATATTAATACTTTTTTTAGTATCACCCTGTATCTTAGATAGACCCCAGATAAATGGAACCCAGCGTTAAGTCATCGTGTTCCCGTGTTCCCTAATTTCTCCTTCTTGCTCATAATAATATTGGATTAGAAATGTATACTAATATTTGTATTTACATATATATGACTTTATAGATTTATGTCGAGGCCTGTCGTGGCGCGGCGGCACAAGCGTGTGACTGTAACCGACAGGTTCTGGGTTCGATCCCCAGACGAGGAAATGAAATATTTAATATTTTCAATTTAAATATTTAATGTTTCATTTCTTCGCTCTGGTAATAAGGCAAAGCGCGGCGTTGAGTTCCGCCACTCAACACGCAATGCCTTAAATTCGGCGGAAAGTGGGGAACAGAAACAAAAAAAAATTGCGGGACAGGGGAAAAAAAGAAGAAAATCCTTTTCCAAAAATAAAATATATTTATGTACTAGATGATTCCAAATGTTATAAACATGCGAGCTTAAGGAGAATTCAACCCGCACCTCTTGGAAATCGCCCAAGCGCTTTGATCTCATCAAGCTACGTTGAGCTATCAACGTAAATGAGATGATACAAGCGTATAATAAGCGGTATAAGCGTATAATTATAAGATACTTTTTTTAAGGTTCCCACCGATTCTCGTATACAGCAAGGTAAGAAGAGGGAAGTTATGGACCTTGTGTTGAGACACTCTGTTCCCATAAAGACACTCCCATTTTTCACTTATAGAAGCATTCTATAGGCATTGCTGGCTGGCTATTATAAACGGATATCCTCATTTAATTATTTTTCAACTAACCGTAGATCTTTAAGTAAAATATAAGTAAGTACACCGGATTAACGTTACTTCAAGCTCAAATAATCTCCAAAACATAAAAGAATTCGCCTTTGACTCAAACAAAAGTAAATAAAATATAGAGACGAAAAAGAAAACGAGGGAAATTAAATCCTCTAACTTTTTCTGTTGAAGTAAATAATATTGAATAATGCCTCAAAGAACGTGATTAAAAAGGTTTTTCTAAAAATTTATCGTTTATTGATTTTTTTTATAGCTTAACGCTATGTTCCGCATATAGTAAGTAGGGTAGGCAAAAGGAACTTAGAAACACTCCGTTAATGAGTATTAAGACACTATTCCCTACTTTCAGCTGAGTGTGTAGACTAACAGAATTCAATGCCACTCTCTTGTCTCGTTACCAGAGCAAAGAAATGAAAATATTGTAATATCTTTGATATTAGCTATTATTACACATTTTTAATGAAACTGAGGTATTTTAGTCTACCATACTGAGGTATTTTAGTTTATTTTAGACTACTGTAGAGTTCGAAATGTCATAAAATCATATTACTCTCTCTATCTCTCTCTCTCTCTCTCTCTCTCTCTCTCTCTCTCTCTCTCTCTCTCTCTTTCTCTCTCAGTTTCACGCTGTATCCCGCACACGTCAGAGTAGGCAGTGGGAAGAGGAGAGGGAGTTCTACTTCCGTTCCCCACTTTCCGCTGAATATGAGGCATTGTGTGTTGAGTGGCGGAACTCAACACCGCGCTTTGCCTTGTTACCAGAGCGAAGAAATGATAAAAATCAATATTTAATTTGAAAATATTAAATATTTCATTTTCTCGGGTGGGGATCGAACCCACAGCCTGTCGTTTACGGTCACACGCTTCCATCGTCGCGTCCCATTGCGCCGTGGCTGGCCTCCTAAAGTTATTTTCACCGCAAAAGGCATAATACAATATACTAAATTTCACGCTCAACTAGATTCAAAACTTTTGTAATACTAACATACAAATGCTATGTTATACATTAGTTAACTTTATATCAGTTAACTTTATATCATACTAAATGTTCTGGCAACAGGTGACCCAAATAGTAGGAAAATTACAAAGCGATTTTACCGAACAACTGATACCGAAGCCAATTGAAGTTATGCATTCGATATATTTTTTATTATATATATGCGTATAAAATTCATCTATTACTGAATAATAAACAAGATCTATCTAAAAATATTGAAGCCGTCTAGGCGCAAAGCGCAGCGACTGACTGTAAATTTGACGATTGTTGCTTCATTTCCATTCGGGGAATTAATTATTTTAATATTTTCTCGGACGTAAAGAAGAACCGTGGCCTTGAGAGTCACTAATTAACACGTAGTGATTAATTAAGTGAGCGGTGGCTATGGAGTGTATTGAGTTCTCTGGCTGGCTATATGCGGGATAGAGCGTGAAAGTGAAATAGTCTACCTCCACCGGCAACATACCTGTAGCTCCCCTGGTGTTACACGGGGCCGTGGGCGACGCTGATCACTTACCATCAGGTGATCCGTACGCTCGTTTTCCTTGTCTTTTCTATAAAAAAAAAGTTTCTCGAATTTGGATAAAACTCACAACATATACTATTTACAGTCGCAACACTTGTTGCTTCCGCCACGACAGGACTCTCAGACGTTATAAAAATAGATTTTTTAATATTGTATAAATAACGTTTTTACTTCTACAGTTATCGTCTTTTATTCACTACAGCCAATTACGTTAATGGACCGGTATTTCTAAAAGGAATAAATGTGCATTTCAAACACACAACTGAGGCAGGAAATTTACATAGGTCCGATTAGATTGTGCAAATCTATGAAGGACAGTATGTACATATAGCGGTAACCTTTTACTACCTATAAATATTTGCATTTAGCGAAGGAGGCAGACGGTATTCCACATTGCGTGGAGAGTGTCTCAACGCCGAGTTTTATTTTGTTACCAGAGCAAGCAACAAATAACTAAATTCCTTCATGCAAAATAAAAAAAGTTCAGAAATAAATTAATTATATATAAAAATATTACTTAAGAAATTTTAGATTCATTTGATCAACGTACAGTTTTAATCTTCTTATGACATTGTAATTATCAGCGAGATTATTTAAAGACATGATGTCAAGTGAATATAAGGCATATTGCGACGCTGTGGCAAAACCGTTTTACGTTCAATCCTTACTCGAGGAAATAAAACGATTAATATTTTCAGTTTAAATGTTTAATGTTTTCAATTGTATGCTCTGGTAACAAGGCTAAGTGCAGCGTTGAAATCCGCCACTCAGCACAATGCCTCAAATTCGGCGGAAAGTTGAGAACTGAACGGAGTGTCTTAAGACTAGGTTCCCAACTTGTCTCTGCCTACCCTGCCATGTGCGGGATACAGCGTAAAGATAAATAAAAAAAATAATGTTAAATGGTATTGCAACGTGTTCGACAGCTGAGGTTGTCAAAGTATTAATCCGCTTAGTTTCATTTAGAAAAACAATAGTTTTGACTAAAATTGAATTGCTCAATTTAATTGAGACAAAATAAATTGGAATAACATAACACAAATTTCACTTAACACAAAATATATACAATAAATAAATGTAAAAGCGTTTACAGCATTCAAAATATTGTATATACGTTCCTTCTGCATTAGACATCTGTGATATGCGGAAACACGTTCTGTTCGGCAATCTTTTTACTATTCTATTTTGAAAGTTCGATAGGAGTGCTAAATTCTTTTATCCACATAACACCTTTGACCCATATCGTGAAAAATCCTTCCATTGAATGATATGAACCAAGATACTGATTTTTAAAAATGATGTTGCGGTTACGCTAACCTTATTTTAAATCGTCAGAATGTACTGTTTTATTGAATAAATGTTGTAGTTAATATTGTAAACGTAATTTTTAAATATTTTTCGATATAAATTAATTAAAACTTGTATAGAAAACGTATAAACATTTCTACTTAGCGGGGTTTGAACCGACGCCTCTCGGAAATGATCTGTCTACTAAGCTATAATCTCTAGAGAACTTATCTTCGCGTTTGAGTGCTAAAGATCGTATGCCTTAGTGATCAGAGTGCGTAGATAGTTTCCAAGAGGCGCGGGT
This sequence comes from Eueides isabella, assembly GCA_019049475.1. Lineage (NCBI taxonomy): Eukaryota > Metazoa > Arthropoda > Insecta > Lepidoptera > Nymphalidae > Eueides > Eueides isabella. The sequence goes on from CM032383.1 coordinate 13,293,538, forward strand.
TCCACATTCTAATTTTTATACATTTTCTATAAAAGTAGCAACGATTATATCTATATAGCTATTGTTATATTAAAAAAAATCTTTATTAAATTATTACTGATGTAGTTAATTATCATATTGCGTAAAAGAGTTAAGAAAGCTTAGAGAAATTAGTTACATATTAATTATCATAAAATTATAATATATCTACATGACTTTTGAACATATGTACTCAGGTTCTTCTATCGTAGGACAGTTTGGAGCTAAGTTAATAATAAATAACGGGTTACGACCGTAAACGAGACGCTAGTGTTCAACTCCCAATTGACAGAATGAAATATTATATTCGATTCTGTATCGAGACAAAGCGAAGTATCAAGTTCCGCCACTCAACGCGTGGCAAATAGGAAATAAAAGTTCTAAGGAGAATGAAGTGACTTAAGCTGATAAAGCTCCCATATAACGTAAAACGTGAAAAAAAAACGTATATTATTTCTGTTTTCTTTAATTTTCCTTAAAAGATAATTGTTATCTTTGAGTGCGATTGAAAATATATTTATTATTATGTATTCTTGTCATTACAAATTAATGCTCATTAAGCTAACTCACGTAACTACTTATGAAACGTCATGAAATACCAATTAATGGCGTTTGCCCGACAGTCAGGAGCCAATGTCTGTAAAGTGTTTACGTCATCATATTTTTGATTAAGTATTTTGTTTAATTCTCTCTTATATTATAAGAAAAAATGTAATCAGAGAACAATCAATACTAATAAATATTATATATTAAAGCGGAAGTGTATGTTTGAAGGTGCTAGTCCCGGGAATTACTTTAGTAGTTTAGTTATCGAGGAACGCTTTAGGTGATATTAATGTTATAGAATATGTGACATGCACCAACTTGAATTACTCCCAGTGATCTCCAACTTCCGTGGTTACGGGGGAAAATCTGAAGTTAGAATGTGAAATATAAAATATATTTATATATGGCCTGCCGTGGCGCAGCGGCACAAGCGTGTGATTGTAACCGACATGTTGTGGGTTCGATCCCCACTCGAGGAAATGAAATATTGATTATCTTCAATTTAAATATTTAATGTTTTCATTTCTTAGCTCTGGCACAAGGCAAAAACGCGGCGTTAAATTACGCCACTTAACACGCAATGCGTCAAGCATTCGGTGGAAAGTGGGGAACAGAAATGGAACGGAGGATGGAACCTAATGTTAACCATTAGGTTCCCAATTTCCCTCTGCCTACCCTGTGCATCATGTGCATGTGTGTGCTTACATACTTCTTATATTTTTTATACATTTTATAATCGACAGACAATACACGCAAAACTTCTGGACTTAGTAAGATCAAATCGGGCACATATGTAAGCAGGATTAAAAGGGTCTATAACAGCATTTCTCAAAATTTCTATGACAATCGAAAAATAGGGGATTTTACTTTTTACGTCTTTAAGTCCCCGGGAACAAAGAAAGGGACGCCAAGTTTTTTTTTATAAAACATGTTCTATAAATAGACCGTATGAGAAAAAAAATGCTATAACTCTTCAAGCGACCTCAGATATTGCGTGGGTGTGATACCGTAAATTATAAATAAATTGACTTAGACATATTCCAATAGTCCCCAAGTCAAGTTATTATAGCACAATACAGACCACTGAAAACTTTTATTTGAATTCTTTTCATGTAAATAAATATAAGGTTGGTCTGGTGTTATCTAGGTCGCGACGCTTAACCTGAGCATTTGTGTGAATATCTCCATTTAGAGGCAGAAAGTTTTTTCTAAATAAAAAATCTTATTACAGATCAATAAACAAATTGTACATAAAAACATGACCTCGTCGTAATGCCCAATGTGTAGTTTATGTAAATAATGTAATCATGACGGTCGTTGGTTCCATTCCCACTCGAGGCATATTTTTCGAGAGGTAAATAATCTAATTTTTACTGTTGGAAACTCTCTCGTGTATGAAACCGTTGTTTTATATATTTGGATTGCAGAGAGTGAGTATGACCAAATTTACAATCATAAATTTTATTAAGCTGTTATAACGACATTATCTCAGCACGCCATGAGTGATACCGTCTCACAGTGGGCTCGTGGTACGTAAGCTATGCTTATTTGGTGTCGGTCATTGATATAAAGTGGTATACGTTGGTATTGTTGTTCTTCAACTTGGTAGAAAATATGTAAGTGTGTGATGCTATTTACGACCCAGCTACGGTGTATGTAGTAGTGGCCTCCCGACGTGGAGACTTTTTTATGTCCTGCAATACTGACTTGACCTGCCTTGTACGAATATAGAAATTATTAATTAGACGCGAGGTGTGGAAGTATGCGTTGATTGCATAGGTTGACATATCGGCCGCTTTGCGATTTTATTCTCTGATCAACGACTTATATTGGTCTAACAAATCCATAGTAATTCTAATAATAATAATTTATTGCCACAAGCCTAAACAATTAAAAGAATATTGTGTGTATGTGTGTGTGTGTGTGTGTGTGTATGTGTGTATGTTTAACGGACTAATCATCAAGGACTAAAAATAACACATTAAACTCTTTTTAAAATATATGTTGTATTTTTCTGGATGAAACTGTTGTTTTTGTAGAGCATTTTTAATTGATTACAAATTTTAAGCCTTAAGGGAGAAGGTACATCACTATAAATTCTTGCTGCAGCAAACTTAAAGCAGCCTCAATAGCGTTACGTATAACATGGAGTTTTTAATAAATTAGTGTTAGGTGGCCGAAGGCATCTTTTACCGTCACTGGAGCAAGTAAACTTTTCAAACAGATACTGTAGCTTTTTATTCCACAGAGCTTTGAATGAGATAAGCTTATTGCACCTCTTTTCTTACACTATGTTAAATAAACCTTTGCGGAAAATATGGATCTTATTCTCGTGGTGAAAATAAGAACTACAGTAGTTAGAGAAGGAAATACAAGTGATCTACAAGCTTGTGTCGAAGATGTCCTCTTAGTTTTTAACTTAAAAAATGTATTACTAATCTTAGTGCATTACTAATCTTAATGTATTCAATGTATATATACTGGGGATCTGTCGTTAAGTCTGCGTAACTGTGTCATTAATTTATACTTCCCCGTTAAACTTTGAAACTTATTTCTTATTACCTAATACTGGCATTTGTGACTTAACCAGATTTAAAAGTAAATAATTGACATATGGGATCAGCAATTTGATACAAACTATTTAGATACTGCATTTATAAAAAGATCTTTGATTTTCTTAAATTAAACTCTTTAACTTTTTGTAAATCATGTATACAGATTTTTATTCAAAATACACCTGCTAATAACGAAGTAAATTTATAATAAAAAGCCTGGCCATAAACATGTCTGTGATATTTTATTACAAAAAAACTAAGAACATATATTTTATGACAGCTAATCGTATAAAAACTATTATAATGATAACGATAATATCTTCATCACAAAGGGACTCTTGTGATATTGGACACCTGTAATATTCGTATTATTTAAAAATATATATATTTTGATTAATAATAATAAAATTAAGTGCAAATTAAGAAATAAATAATACAACATCCACTTTCATCTTTCACTACCATGTAGTAACATTGACATTGAAAACCAATACTTTTACTACACAGAAAATACAATTTGTTGAGAAAAATGTAGCAATTTTCATTTGTGCTCTACATTTTTACATAACATAAATCTTATAACCTGCGATAGTATTGGCCTAGTTAGAACGAAAAACGTTTTGTTTTCGTATATATAAATATATACGCAAATACCTTTTATTAACTTCATATAGTAAACATCTGAGACCTGCCGTGGCGTAGGGGCGCAAATGTGTGTCTTTATACACGAGTTTGAGGATTTGATCTACACTCGAGGAAATAAAATATTTCATGTTTTTATTTCTTCGCTCTGGTAACAAGGCATAGGGTGACGTTGAGTCCCGCCACTCAACACGCAATGCCTCAAATTCAACCGAAAGTAATAAACGCAACGGAGTGTCTTATAAGGTTCCCGAGTTCCCTCTGCCTACCTTGCCATGTGCGGGATACGGAATAAAGTAGACAAACTTAATAAAGCAAGTATATCCACTCATTTTGTATGAAATGAACTACTACTAACTACTATGATTTATTTCTATGAAATACCTATAAAAATAATATAATTATATAAATTTTCCATTAGGTTCCCAAGTTCCCTGTATATAGAAAATAACTTAAAACTCGACACATAAAAATGACCTATAAATATTAGTTCTTTTCCATTTTTTGCTTTATTTGTAGAGCTATTTCACATTCATGTCAAAATTTTTAACAAATAGGTGTTGGCAGGTATCCTTTATTTTTTAACTACAAATTGAATTTCATTTCATGCAACAAAACGATACATAAATACTCGCATCTATTGAATAATATTTAATAACATTTTCAGCTTGATCACCCTGAGATGAATACTCTTGATAGACGTACATATACTAGACGGACACTAAAGTGAACCTATAAGGTTCCCATTTTGTCCTTTTTAGGTAAACAAAATCCTAAAACTGGGCCTTGGCAATGAATAGGCGTACATACAATATAATATAAATTATATTATATTGTTAAAAGGCGGTAAAAGTTATAAATTGGGAGTGAATTCTTTATTATTTTCAATATAAAGTGTATAATATAATTGAGTGTACATAAGATAACGAATATGTTAATTGCATCATAGTGATTCTAGTGTTTTTAATAAATTTATCCATTATCAAGGTCAAGTGAAAGGTGTTTACTTTAAACGCGTAAGCGGTACATTACTATAACGTTTTACCGAATACAAATAGTGCAATATGGAATGCAAATTGTGTTCAGATGTGTTAAGATTTGAGGAGTCTATCAAATGCACGGTCTGTTTGGGATTTTTTCATCATTCTTGTGTCGGTTTAAAGGACAATGATTTTAAAAAAATGCTTCCAATGAATAAGGCCAAATGGAAATGTCCCGCCTGTAAACTTAACAAGAAAGGCACGACTAATATAAGTCCTAAATTAACCACTGCATCCTCTGACTGTGTCACTTTAGAGCCCACTCAACTACAATCGCAATCACTACAAGATAATAGTATAAAATCGATTATTAATTATTTCGATGGTCGTTTCAATAACTTACACACCACTTTAGATTCTTTTAAATATTCCGTCACTGAGGAGCTCCGGAAACTTTCTGAGACCGTTAACACCTGGTCTTCAAAAATCTCTCATATTGAGTCTTCTGTCAGTGCTCTTACGGAGCGGATGAATAATTTTGATCAAGAACTATTGAAACTGGATAACTATCATACTGAAATTAACAATTTAAAGCTGAAATCGGAGAACTATCAGAAAATTCTATTAGGAGTGACCAATGGGTTCGCCGTTCTAATATACAAATTAATGGAGTGCCATATAAGAAGGGTGAAAACTTAATTCAAGTCGTAAAAACATTGGCATCTAAAAGCAGTTTCCCTATTAATGTTGAAACGGATGTGGATTTTGTAACTAGAGTTGCAGTGAAGAATGATACTACAGACAACAAAGCACGCCCAATCATTTTGAAAATGCAAGCGCGTTATAAGAAGGACGATTTTCTCTCAGCAATACGCAAGATAAAAGGATTATTGGCGTCTGACATTGGCTTTATAGGCATTAACAATCCAATATATGTCAATGACCACTTGTCTACATATAATAAGGCTTTACTAAATAATGCTCGTCGTAGAAGTAAAGAGAAGGGCTATATGTATTGCTGGGTTCGAAATTGCACTGTTATGGTCCGGAAAACTCACAATTCTCCAGTCATCCATATTACTTCTGATGATTGTTTAAAAAAAATCTCATAAGAACTATACTGTTATCGCAAAATTATTATATTGTTTGTATTCTATTATTAATATATTGTACTTTTTATTTTAAGTGGTATATCGAGAATGTACTAAGGGGTCTCTATTTCGGCTATTGCTATTATTATTTTAACTTTTGCGTAGCATTTTTGTTCTTGTCTTTGTTTCTTTATCGTGAGTTGAATAAGGAAGCGCCATCTTCATTATTGTTACTGTTGTGTGCAAATTTGTACAAAATTATTATAGCTATGATTTTAATAATATTTTTCATTTTATTATGGCTTTGAGTGTTTACTATCAAAACGTCAGAGGTCTTCGCACTAAAACTAAACAATTCTATAGTAACTTACTTAGTAATAATTATGATGTAATCTGTCTAACCGAGTCATGGCTGTCAGACGGTATTTTTGACCAAGAACTTTTTGATTCGCGTCACATTGTATACCGTAATGATCGTGATTATACTCGTTTAGGAGTCAAGAGAGGTGGTGGTACCCTCATTGCTGTACGGCAAGATGTTGTATCTATTGATACTCTAAATTTCAGCGCTCCCCCTCAGTTACCCGATGCTGATATCACTAGCCTTAATTTAACTTTGGGACACGGTCTGTCTCGTACTAAGCTGTACCTATTTTGCTGCTATTTTCCACAAAACACTCAACAGTGTGACTCTGAAGCGATTTTCTTTGAATATGTATCAGACTTATTTATTAATAACCGTAGTGATACCTATATTGTATTAGGTGATTTCAATATCAGTGAAGCTAAATGGTCTTTGAACTCTGACGGGTATCTTGCTATTCAAAATGCTTCTGATAATAATTTAATTTACAGTTATTTGCATTTATGTCATTCACTGGATTGAATCAATATAACTCCATCTTCAATAACAACAACAGGCTATTGGATCTTATTTTGTCTAATTCTGTGTGTTTGGTGGAGAGGACTCAACCGTTGTCTCTGCCAGAAGATGGTCATCATCCAGCTCTTCTAATAAATGTTGAAGCTGGAATTGTTTACAATTGCTTAAGAGAACCTTCACGGATTGTTCATCGTTTTTATGATGCTGATTATGATGCCATTAACTCAGAGTTAAACAAAATTAATTGGATCCAACAACTTTCTCCACACGATATTACTGAAGCAGTTGATAAGTTTTATCTCATAATAAAAGATATTGTGGACAAATTTGTACCTACTAAAACTGTACACAATAATAGAAAATTTCCTGCTTGGTATTCTAAACGCTTGATAAAGCTTGTCAAAAGAAAGTTAAAGATACATAAAAAATGGAAAATTTATAGAAGAAGTACTGATTATAATTCATTTTCGGATCTACGACGAGAAACTAAGAATCTTGAATTGCAATGCTATGATTTTTTTATTATTAAAGCTGAACGCAATATTCGTTACAACTCAAAACAATTTTGGTCTTTCATTAAACTTAAGCGGGTTAATAATTGTATTCCAGCAAGTATAATTTTTAATGATCAAATAACTTCTGATGGTCAAGTTATCGCTAATATGTTCAACTCCTACTTCCAATGCGTTTTTGAAGTTGAGACCGGAATAGCATCACGGGAAACTAATTCAACTTTAGGGTACAACATATGTATAAATAATATCTGCATTACTCGCGAGATTATAGAAAAATACTTTTGTTAAGTATTTTTCTATAATCTCGCGAGCTTGATCCGTCCAAGGGCAGTGGATCTGATAAATTGCATCCAATATTTTTAAAACGATGTAGTCATGAAATTTCCGTACCGTTAAATATATTATTTTCTAAATCTTTACAATCGGGTTCATTACCCCTCATTTGGAAGGAGAGTATCATTGTACCAGTGCATAAAAGTGGTGATAAACAAAATGTAAAGAATTATCGCGGAATATCAAAACTCTCCGTCATCCCAAAATTATTTGAAAAAATAATTTACGACAATCTATTTCCTCTAATACGCCCTATACTAAGTCCACAGCAACATGGTTTCACAAACAAACGTTCCACAGAAACTAATCTCTGTGAACTCCTAGATGTAGTCCTCTATGCTATGAACAGCGGATATCAGGTTGATGTTGTCTATACTGATTTTTCAAAAGCTTTCGACAAAATTTCTCATTCTTTATTAATTGATAAGTTAAAACAGAGTGGTATTAATGGTGATCTTTTACGATGGCTGGAATCTTATCTTCGAAATAGAACGCAAGCAGTAGCTGTGAAGGGCTTTATCTCTAGTTTTGTGCCTATTACTTCCGGTGTGCCGCAGGGTTCGCACCTTGGACCTCTTCTTTTTAACATCTTTCTTAACGACATTATAAAATCTTTTCAATATACTAATACACTTCTTTACGCTGATGATACAAAAATTTTCAAAGTTATAAAAGAACATGAAGATTGTACAAAGCTTCAGCTTGATTTAGTCAGTTTTGATAAATATTGCAAATCTAATGGATTATTCCTAAATCTCGACAAATGTTGTGTAATCAGTTTTTCTAGAAAGAAAACTCCCATCTTGTTCGATTACGAAATTCGTAAAAAGCAATTATCAAGAGTCTCCGTTGTTAAAGATCTTGGGGTTTTACTGGATGCTAGTCTATTATTCGACAAACATATTGTCAATATTATAGGAAAGGCTTACAAAATGCTCGGGGTTATATTTAGACAGGGAAATGATTTTAAAGATAAACGTACTTTAAATCTTTTGTACAACTCATACGTCAGATCTTACTTGGAATATGCTTCACCTGTGTGGAACCCACAGTATAATAAATATATACTTGCTATTGAAAGTGTGCAAAATAAATTTATAAGGCGATTACTTTACAAATTTAAATTGAACCATACTCATAATCTTAATATATTATCTTTAAAAAGTCGGAGAGTATATAGGGATGAGATCTTTTTGTACAAGCTTTTACACAACCTTATAGATTCCAGTTATTTGCTAAGTAATGTTCATATTAAATGTTCAACTTTTAATGCCCGCCCAAGAGACACCTTTTACATTCCCTTTCGGAAAACTAATTATGCCAAGAATTGTTTTATACTAAGGTCTTGTAGAACACATAACAAGTATTTTGGCGAAATAGATATATTTCACAGTAATTTCAAACAATTTTCACGTAGTGTTATCAACAAAATTTGCGAAATTTGAGACTTGACTAAGTCTTTATTTTGGTAAATTTTTAGAATTTATATTTATTTGATTTTTTGTTTTATTTTCTAATTTTGGGAAAATGTCTTGTTCTTTTAATTATACTTATCTTTGTTATTATTACTTTAGTTTGATAAGCATATGCAACTACATATATGAGGAAGTTTACTTGTGTGTATGTATAGATATGTGTATATATTCACTCCATGTTTTATGTATAAGTGGAAACTGTATTGGCTTATGGAATGTATTATTGTACTAACTATATGTATTTTAAATGCTGTTTGTTTCCCAATTTTGTATTAAATAAATAAATAAGTAAATGTATTCAAAGACATTCTTTTTCTTCATATTTATCCTGTAAAATGATTTATTTGTGTCAATATTTATATATTTTAACGAAATGCAATTTTGTCTAAGAAAATCAAATTAATCTATCATAAAAATTGCCAATAACTTTGGTATTGAAAAACAATATTTGTATAAAGTAAAATATTCCATTGAATAAATTTAAAAATTCTCGCCTCCGAAGTGATATAATTGGAAATGAGTCCACAGTGCGCTCCATTCAAGAGCTTACGGCACTCGGTGCTTTACACGGTACCATCGAGCACGATTGCGGATATATAAAGAAGCATTTACCTTTTTTTTTCGTTCAATGCAATATGATTTTGAATTGAAACTTATGGAAAGATTGTTATGTAGTTTCATGTTATTGATAGTATTTAAATATTATTTTTTCTATATATATTTTTTTAATTAAACAAAATATCTAAAAAATGCTTTAATATACATGATAATCTAACTGCAAAATCTATATATAAATTGTAACCTATGTGCTTATTGTAACCTGTGTGTGTGGTTGTACACAACAACCTATAAGTTATATAACTGAAAAGTTTCATCTAAATCGGTTCAGTAGTTTTTATATTAAAATGGAACAAACTCCCATTCTCACAATTTTTTACAATTACAAATAATTTTAAAATATCCTTTACGCAATTTTTCCCAATTTTAATAGATTTTGTGTTGAATTAAACATATAACTAGCAACCAAAATGTGGTTGTGCCCGTTGAAATTTGTTATAGCTATATTATATAAAATATTTACGTCAATTGTATTCTATATAACTGGAAAGTTTTTTTTTAAATTCGTTCAGGACTTTTTGCGGGAACGTGGAGCAAGTCTCTATTCTCATATTAGCTCCCTCGAACAAGAAAATAGGTATATATTTAAAATTTTATAATAAATGGCCAACATAGCGCAACGGTACATCGTTTGGCTACAAACTAGATATATTGTAGGTTCAATTCCCATTTAGAAGAATTAATATTTTATCATTTTCCACTCTAGAAACGAGACAGGCCGTGGCGTTGAGTTCCGCCACTAAAATCATATTCTCTTTAAAACATTCTTAATCCACTTTAATATATGTGGGAGCTACATATACGCTATATTTAGTTTATTATCAACTTCGTAGTACACAGATCGATTGGCAAAAACACATTATGTCAGTATGAGGCCGTCTAAGTACGCTCATAAGTTACTCTGTAGACGTCCGTTCAATCATATTTACCGTAGCTCTTAAGGTCGAATCAATATTCATAAATTATCACTAGCATACGCCTGTGGCATTTCTCGTAGTCAAATCAAATTAATTATGTGTTATTATATATATATATATATATATATATATATATATATATATATATATATATATATATATATATATATATATATATATATATATATATATATATATGACATGAGACGAACGCAGTAGTTGTGGGTTCAATTCTTTGGGGGAATGAGGGTAGTTATCTACCGGAAGTCTTAGAGTTAATCTACTAAAATTCGGCCTAATCGATAATACAGGTTCTCTCTGCCTACCCAATATGCAGGAAAAGGTGTCTTTTTTCTGTTAAACTTTTGATTTTCGTATCTGCACTAAGGGAATGGTGATTTTTCGCTGGCAAAAGTTAATAAACTTTTGACAGAGTCTGAAAATGCTTGTTCGTTAATGAATTTGTCCTCCATTGCGCGATTAATTGTTTTTAAATTATATTCGTTTCAACGCCCATGTGACGTTCAGTTCCAACACTCAATATGCGTTTCTTCGAAAAATGTAACAAAAACATGAAAGTAGAAAGAAAGACAATATTTTAAAAATACTAACGAATTCTCCGAGGCCTGTCGTGGTGCAGGACAAGCGTGCCGCTGTTAATGCTGCCGTTAGTGGGTTCGATGCCCATTCAAGGAAATTTCATATTAAATATTTTCTTTTTTCGCTCTGGTAACGAACGAAAACAAGCGCAGCGTTGAGCTACGTCACTCAAAATGCAATGCCTCGGTGGAAAAACGGGAACAAGAATCTAAATGGCAACGCAGTGTCTTAACACTAGGTTCCCAAGTTCCCTCCCTCTGCCTACCGTCCCATGTGCGGGATACATCATGAAGCTGGAAAAATCTTGAACTAATTAAGTCACATGTAGGTCAGTCGGCGGCTCAGAACATTTAAATATGCGTTATGATTCCGTTAAAATTAAATATCACTATTTTGGATTTTTATATAGGATTTTGTAGTATTTAAACAAGAAAATTAAGTAAATATATAAATATATATATATATATATATATATATATATATATATATATATATATATATAAAAAAAAATTGTTTCAATTTATGTATTTTATAACATTTTGCATTATTGTACAGTTATTCTGTAGGTAATACCACTTTGGTGACGTTTGATATGTAACACTACGGTTATAGGTTCAATTTCCACACGAGGCAACGATTTTTTCTCGCCTTAGCAACGATACAAAGCGCGGTGTTGAGTTCCGCCATAAAAGAAACGGAGTGTCTTAACACAATTTACTTTTGTGTGTGTGTGTGTGTGTGTGTGTGTGTGTGTTGTTCTTTGTACCGACTATTAACTATTTTGTTTTATTAATAGGATTTAACATGAATTTAAAGTAAAGATTCTCCTAAAACTCATTCATATATCAATATTCCTACTTTTTCGAAACAACGTTTAATTCTTTTCTTCCTAATTTTTCTAGTGGGTGAAGAGAACAGAACGCTACTTAACTCACATTGTCTTTTTTTTTCATCTTTATATTTAAATAAATACAAAAAATATTATATAATCATGAAGTTGAGCAAAATACCGTTTCATTTTAAGCTAGGGCAGCCAAATGATAATGTAAAATTATGAGCAATAAAAAATTCACAAGCTCGCTCGGTTTGTTTCATATTTTATAAGGCGAAACCTTCGTACACTTAAGTCAACTTTAAAAGGTTTTAAGTATACACGGCTTAGTATATGTTTTGACCCTTTAACGATAAGCAAGAAAATATTCAATACTAGCCGACCAGGTGCGGCTTCGCTTGCTTAACTTGTAAATTATACATATATAAAATTTTCACTTATAATAATCTACGTGTTATCTAGAAGTATAAACGATAATGTAAAATTTTACCAACGTTTTACGTAAAAAGTGAAACAAAAATCCATCCTCGCTAGCTTTTGTAATATGTATAAAAATAGTAAGATATTTTAATTTAAATTTATATAGAAATTATTGATTTATAGCTTAAATGGTCCTACTTGTTTTATGTAACTCAACGCCGCCTTTTGTCTTATCAAGAGAGTGGAATAAATTATTGATTGCCTCGAAACTATATATACTCTCAGCTTTACGCTGTATCCCGCCCATGGCGGGGTAGGCAGAGGAAACTTGAGAACCTAGTGTTAAGACACTCCGTTCCACTTTCGTTCCTCACTTTCCGCTTTCCCAATTTGAGGCATTGCGTGTTGAGTAGCGGAACTCAACGCCACGTTTTGCCTTGTATCAGAGCGAAGAAATGAAGATATCAAATATTTAAATTCAAAATATTAAATATTTAAGTTCCTCGAGTGGGGATCAAACCCACAACCTGTCGGTTACAGTCACACGTTTGTGCCGCTGCGCCACGACAGGCCTCAATATACTAAAAAATATATATCTTAAAAAATGCTTGAGACTATAGAAATGTTTATTTTAAATTTATCAATTACAAATCGAGATTAAATGAGACAAGCCGAATGTTATCTCAACTCAGTTGTCATAATAGTGACGCGAGACTGATTATTTTTCGTACGGAAACTCAATTTAAATAAAACGTAATAAATGTTAAAATTAACTTTTTAATCGTATTGAAAATGGAATGCTATTTTTTTGGTCATAAAAACATTTTATTACTTTTATTTACATCTGAAAATGAAGAAAATGATTTCAACTTATTTTTATATTTGCGGCGTTGAGTTCCTCCACATTTATGCCGTGTGATTCCGGCTTAGAATAGGATCACCCTGATACTGATGGTGTCGTAAGAGGCGACTAAAGTGCGTGTGGTAGAGTCACGTTGCCAGTAATGGCAACACGCATGGGCAGACTCGACCGGGTCATTACCACCCCCGGCATTTAAGACCGGCGTTAAGTAGTGGCTTTGGCCACTGCGTTTCGCATTAGGTAATGCCGGGCCTCGGTGCCCATCCACCTTAAAGGACGGCAACGCTCCTGTAGCTCCTCTGGAGTTACTCGGGGCCGTAGGCGACGATGATCACTTACCACCAGGTGACCCGTACGCCCGTTTGCCGTCTTTTCCATTAAAAAAAGTGTTTCAGTCTGTTCTGCTACGCCACGATTGGTTTTATTTTTTTCTCTACGAGTATATTCTGTTAATTTTATTTTTTTTTAATGGAAAAGGCAAGCGAGCGTACGGGTGACCCGTACGCTCGTTTGCCGTCTTTTCCATTAAAAAAAAAAACATATTACTACGCTACGCTGGATAGCGTTGTTGTGGAACTCAACTCCATGCGTTGTCTTGGAAACGCAACAGAATATGGATTCAATCCCCACTCGGGAGAATGAAAAAAATATTATTTCATTTTGGTGACTCTGGTACCCAGATAATCGTGACCACTGTCACTGGTCACTGAGACCACTCAACGATTTTTTAATACATTTTCCATGTAAACACTGAAATCATTTACAGGAGCCACAGCACAGTGTCTACATTGCTGTACCCAATTCAAGTCTATGCCGGCCTGAAGCCGTTTGAAATGAGCTTTAACTAATACTCTTTGTTTCTATAAAAAGTAACAAAGACGAGAAAAACTTTATTTACCTTTTCTCAGAAGAAATTTGTATAAAAATATATAAAAATAAATATGATGTTAAATTACTTTCACCCTTGTAAAGGCAATTTATAAATATAAGACGTTCAAAATACATGATTTACGTGCGTATTATATGTGAGAATGAAATGAGAAAAATATACATATTCAGTATAATAATATGAATCCCATTCAATAGGCTTTTCTTGAATCATTCTAGTTGATTTTTATTTATACAAATATGACTTAGATGAAAGTTTGTTTGAATAAGAGAAGACGGAAATTACTAGTTTGAAGTTGAAAGAGTTTTTATCATATAATATTTCATTACAAGAATGATGTATAACATCGAAGACAGATTTTCGATTGTACAATCGAAAATTTCTCGGGCTCAAAATGTACCGAATTCATATGTAGTACAAAACTTTTAGTATTTCTCATTTGACCACAGGGGTTTAAACGCGCATAATATGATCAATCAATCCACTCCTGATATTCTGTAAAACTTTCGACATATTCTGATACTGCGCTTATTCGTATTACTAATTCCCACGAACGGGAATCAAACATATAACCAATCCGTTATAGTCACACAAAGTACCGCTGCGACATGATAATTTTATTATTTATATTAATTTTATATAATATATGTACGAAAGAAAGGGAGGGGCAGACCTTGATTGACCTTAGTCGAAAACACGGTGTTTGCGGTATTTAGGATACTGAGAGTACCGAGAAGGGTCTCTTTAAAAGCACGGAGACCCATAGGAGGGCATGAATGAAGAGGTAATAGATGAAGAATAAATGGATATCGTTTAAATATTAGCCCTTCGCGGTACAACAGCATACTACTGTCCGACTCACACTCGTAGAAATGTGTCATTTTCCTTTCTCGCTCGTGGGAATGAAGTATTAACATAATAAAACGTTGACTTCACCAGTTGACATGAACTGTCTCAAAAATTAACCTTCTTTATTTATCACCATTTTTATACCAATAATTATAACCAAAAATGATTTACCAAAGTGAGAACACACGACCACCATTTCAGCAGTCAACAGTTAGACATTCCACATACATTCCTTTAAAATGTAACAATCTAATAAAAGGAAACCTCCCGTATCCGTAGCACATATATAATAAAGGATACTCTTATTTCGTCTCTCCACAAAGGGAAATACATATATTCTTTATCAATAGGTTTATTTATGATTTCATATAAGAAAGAATGACTTCAATTCAATTAACTTTTAGTAGTTAATTAATTTTTCTCACCTTAGTTATTGTGACTTTATTTGAGATAAGTCTAGTGGAAAGTTAGTAACAAAACATAATTTAAACAGTTTTGTTTAATTTTTAACAGTAGATTTATGTAAGACATTCCAGAAATTCAAAATTGGTCATTACCAATTATTATTTTTTCCATTATTCATGTAATTGTTCTGGTAATTGGACAAAGCGTGGCGTTTAGTTGCGCCGCTTAGGAAGAATATGTCGAAAATTGTGTAGGATGTTGAAAAAGCTGTGTCAATTAACACTAGAACCTAGTGTTAATTGACACAGCTTTTTCAACATCCTACACAATTTTCGACATATTTTTCCTTCCTGTGCTTAACCTGTTTGCATAGAGGTATAAATTATAGCTAAGGCTAGGAAAACTAACCTTTTTATAGATTATTAATATACCTACTACAGGATTTTTTTTATTTTACCTTCATACTGTATCGCTACATAGCAGGGTAGGCATAAAAGTCCTGGGAAGTTTTAAGAAGATTTCCATTTCCCACTTTCCGCCGAATTCTGGAGGCATATCTGTGATTAGAATGATAAAAAAGCAAGTCTCGGACGAAATTAAAAATACTCGTAAATATATGGAAGCAGTGCGTTCTGTAACAGAATAATTTAAACTATTGTTTGACATTAGATAATATTTTTAGTTGACAAAATACATAAATATACGCATATATGTGTTTATTATTACTGAATTTACCAAGATAAGGGATATACATAATATTAATACTAGAAATAAGTTTAATCTTAGTGCACCTGTAACTCGATTGAATCGAGTCCGTAATTCTTTTATGGGTCAGGGTGTACGCTTTTACAATAGGATCCCAGAAAACGTCCGAGAATTTTCTATTTCACAATTTAAAAAGGTTGTGAAAAGACGTTTGTGTGTTAAAGGTTATTACCAAATTAACGATTTCATACATGATAACACGCCTTGGGAATAAAATGCTCGCTCCAGGCTATTTCAAATGTATCATTGTCACAATTGATTATATGATGTAAAAATTGATTAAAAAAAAAAAAAGACATGTCCCGCTGAGTTTCTTTCGCCGGTTCTTCTCAGGTCTGAGGCAGTAACTTTAGTGAACTGGTGGTAAATTGTTTGACGTTCAAAAAACGAAGCTTGTAACTTCATATTTTGAATAAAAATATTCGAAATTTAATTTTGAATTTGATATAGTAATCATTATTATCGTGACTAGTTGGTTGCTTGCTAGTTATACTATGAAAATCTTTGTGTACGACAAAAATGTCGTCTTTCTGAATCTACATAATTATATGAAAAAAAAACATAAAAAATAGCAAACAAATTTAAAAAAACCCGGATGTGTCTAATATTTAAAAATAAAGAATAGATAATATTAATAAATATACAAATAGATAAGAATAAATAATAAATATGAACGAATATGTAACTTAAGAGCCAGAAGGCAAGGCCTTCCACGGTTTGCGGTACGTACGATCAAACACGAGGCGACACCCGTGATGTAAACCCCGCTAAACAATTATAAAGTAACCCTCCACCAAGTATATATGAGCTTTCAAGCTATTCTTGATAATTGGAAAAAATATTTATATATTACGATTAGTAGATTAATTTATGTTAGAATTTCCTTCGATCAATATTATAAAAATACCGTTGATACGATATGCGGATTCTCTTCTCGTTGTCTTTCTCTATTTTTAATTCCTTGCTAAGGTTTATTAGGTTTTAAGGCCTTTAGTTAGGAGCTGGCCTACCATGCAAAAAGCAGGAAATTAACTAAAGATTAATTTAAAAATAATTTTATATCACAAAAATATATATTTTTATATTACAGTACTTTCGACGTTACTTTACACGAAGATCTTTACTTACTGCTTTATAAAAACCATTGATTTTTTTTAATTCAACAAACAAGGCCTGAGTCCCGACTAATCGCAAAGGCATAAATAAGAATGTGACTGTAAACCTGACAGGTTGTAGATTCATCCCCACTCGAGTAAATGAAATGTTTATTATTTTTCTCGCTCTGACAACTATGTAGAAACGTGGCGAAGAGTTGTACCACTCAACATGCAATGCCTTTAGAATTTGGCGGAAAGGTGAGGAACGGAATATTTTAATGGAACCATGTGTCTTAACACTACGCCACCAGATTCCCTCTGCCTACCCAGTGGAATACAGCATGAGGCCAAGTGAGAAATATATTGGAACTCATAAATATTACTTGTACAATCAACCACATCTTTGAATAAAATAACATATCACGTTTAATCTGTCTCTTAAGATGTGGGCGTGTTGTAGACTCGATGTTTTCTATTATTGCCTTTTCCTTGTTTAGTTTGTAAATGTACTTATGTATGTATTACTGGAACAACTAACAATGCGACACTGAATTATTTTAAGATCAACTTCTATGAATAACACAAAAAAGAGGAGAGAAATCTAAAAAGGAGAGAGTGAGGCCTGTTATGGCTCAGGGGATCGAGCGTACGACTGTCAACGCGACAGGCTACGGGTTGGATAAGATAAAATATTTAATATTTTAATTTCATCTAGAAAGAAGGTAGAGCGCGGCGTTTTCCGACATTAAAACAAAATGCCTCAAATTTGGCCGATGTTGGTTAACTAAGAGTTATGTGTGACACATAATACGTTCTGGGTGATTTAAATTAAAACGATAGACATAACATATTTTACATAGTCTATAGCTCACCTCAATAAAATAACTATATAGCATTATTTTTTTTTTTCAATTTGAGCTAATAGTTTCTAACTGATTAGTGGTTTGGTCCAAATAAACGTGTAAATTACTTATCACGATGTTTATTTATGCAAAATTAAAAATTAACGATATATGAGCTGTTACATTCAATTTCAAAATATTTTTTATTCAAATAGACTACTGTAAGCAATTTTGAATCATCGTATGAACATAAAATCACCACCGGCTCGGAAGCCAGTTCTGCTAAGAAAGGCCGGAAAATTCAATCAGTTGCTCTTTTCGATGTCAACGGTACAATTTAATTATTACATAAACTGACAGATATCCTACGTGACGTTCAATAAATATATTGATTTCAAATGTTTATGGCTTTTTATGGATCAAACGTGTGACTATAAATACGACAGATCATGGGTTCTATCCCCATTAGAGGAAATAAGAGATGTTTTCATTTCTTCGGTCTTATAACAAGACAGCGCGGCGTTGAGTTCCGCCACTTGCTTCAGATTGGGCAGAAAGTTGATAAATTAATGGAGTTTGATAACAATAAGTTCCTAACTTCCCTCATGCCGTGTACAGGATACAGTGTGAAGCTAAAAATATATATCCTGTAAATATTATTGAACTGTATTATTTTAATTACTATATAGTTCTTGTTAATATTGGTAATTTTAGTTTAACAATAATTCGTTAATTAATTATTCAGTTGTAAATATTTAAACAATAAAATTGTTTGCATTTGAAATTTGTCCAATTTGTTTCAAAACAACAAAAAAAAACCAATTTCTATAGATAAATTTAATTTATTTCATATATGCTAAAATAGCTTCGGTAAGCACGTAATAACATTATGTTACAATAGAGTATAACATCGGAGGCTCTTTAGTATATTACCTTTTCATATATGAACAACACGAACGTGAATAAATTGCGTATTTGCTTATATTTTTGATGCAAAATGTAAAGAATATTTTATATCTTTGTCTGATATTCATATTATAATATTAATATGGATATATGGTTAGAGCAAAAATAAGAGAATATTACATTATTCTCAAACCTCCGCGTTGAGCTTCACCATTTAAGAGACAGTGTCTCGAAAGTTGGATGAAAAATGGGGGAACGGAGTGTCTTAACTATAGGTTCTTACTTCTTTTGAGCTATACAATGTTAGTTTCATTGATAAATAATAATTAAAAAATATATCTAATATCACTTTGTGGGTTTGATCTCATTTTGGGGAAATACACTCGGTGTGTCAAGTTTCTTTGTATGATATCCTCTTTAAATTCAAAATTAATATTTTTATAAGATAATTATTTTTTTTAGATAATTATTTTTTTTTATGGCAAACGAGCGTACGTGTCACCTGATGGTAAGTGATTACCGCCGTGTAGCACCAGAAGAGCTACAGGTGCGTTGCCAGTCTATAAGATGGATTGGCACCGGGACCAGGCATTACCCAATGCGAAACGCTGTGGCCAAAGCCACTACTTACCGCCAGTTTAAAAAGCCGGTTATGGTAATAATCCGGTCGAGTCTGCCCATCTTAGTTTGAGTGTGAACAGCTTGGACATAATTTTCTAACATTTACAATTTACACTTAGGCACAAGCAAAAAACTGCTAGTACTAGTTTCATAGCACATAGCCAAGAACTACCGCGATGAATAAGGATTTTAATTGAAAAATCCTCGAATCGATTCATTTCAAGAGCTATAGTGCCATAGACAGACAAACAGACAGATCCAATTTATAAAACCAGTTGAGACTTAAAATTTAGTACAAATGTAAACAGTACAGACAATTATGTCTGACATCTATGTTAAAATTTCTATCGCACTCTGTTCGTACCATAAAAAATGAGTGTCGCAATTTCCCATTTCTTGCTTATTTATTAGCTTATTACCAAGGTTACTTTGCCGTTTCGCGTTACGACGACAAAATTAGATTTATTTGAACTTATCTGTGTAAGTTTAATGAAAAAATTCCACGTTGTACAACTCGAGGGTGACCTTACCATTGAATTTCATTCCGCTTCTAAGAAAACTTAGTTTCTTCATCTGATTTAGTGACTTCAAATACTTAGCATATTGCAGTTGCAAGTAATTTTACTGCTTTAGTTTTTTCACAACGATTTATTTAGTTGTAGGTATTATGCGATCTCGAGAAAGGATGAAATGAACGCAAAATTTTATTTATGGCTTTTCTACTGTTTTTAATATATATATTTATACACACTTAGGAAAGAAAAATACTTATTTAAAAAACGTAAAAATTTTTAACGTAACGGGATTTCGATCGAAATTCTTTGAATAAAACGGATTAAAACTTAAACTCTCTTGCCAAATGATAATTCTAAGGAATTTTCTTTGTTTAGTTGGAACGTATGGCTTAGTTGTTTAGAGCGTTCGGACTGATTCCAAGATTTGAATACGCACCGGGTTCAAATTTACGTAAAATTTTCAAATATTTTCAAAAATAATAAAGAAA
The DNA here is from genome assembly GCA_019049475.1 of Eueides isabella. NCBI lineage: Eukaryota > Metazoa > Arthropoda > Insecta > Lepidoptera > Nymphalidae > Eueides > Eueides isabella. Next base: position 13,314,202 of record CM032383.1, read on the forward strand.
AATAACTAATATTTAAGGATTTTAAAGGGTCATTCCACATTAATAAAGAAACATTTAAAAAATATAATTTTAGTCAACGCCATGACCAATCGGGTCTAGGACCTAGGACGATATCAAAGATACGTCCAAATTTTGAAACATTTTTTGATAAAAACGAAAAACTTTTAACTTAATTTATATAACTTTTAACTTAATAGTTTAAAGTTGAGCACTAGTGAATAAGTGCTCAACTTTAAACTATTTCATTTATTTTTTTTATTTATCCTTGTCTTATTATTGTAAGTCAATCAAGATCGTTTATCTCCAGATCGTGAGAAGGGTCGAGCTTTAATTAATATCAAATATTCAATTCAACGGTCTCTTCGAGCACAAAAAGATGCGAGCATGTATGCTTCGATGTTTCTGATTAATTATTTATGAAATTAGAAACGTAATTAAAAAATTAAGTAATTAAAACCTTAAGGATATTTATTTTGGACTTACAATTTTGAAATTTGACACGAAGTGAGATCTTACAATACAAATAAAGAAAGAAATAAAAATAATATATTTTTTTTACTGTTATATACTTTTACATGAGACGGCCTCAAAATAATCTTTATGATCCAAATACAGCTACAGTGGTAAATTTAAGTTAAAATAATCAATCTCATACAAATTTTAGTTGAAAATTTGAAAATATTATTTTATAACAAGATTATTTATATTATTATTAATATAAATAATATTTATAATATAAATAATTACTATCAGTATAAATAATCTTACCCGGTGCCGGATACATACTATTTTCTTGTTTTTTTTAAGTTGTAACCTAGCTAATTTGTTATATAAGCAATTATGTATGCCCTGGTGCGCTTACCGTATTTGTTATTGGACGTAAAGTCACTAATTTATTTTGTGTTATGATGATAGTTAATATTAAAATAGTTTTCTTTTAAAAGTAAGTATTTTATTTAGGTAGTATTTTATATAGAATGGAATAACATCACAATGCTGAAAAAGAATATTCTCATCAGATTCTGCCATTCGTTTGATATTTAAAGGAGAAATGTTCTTTAATATCCTTAGTTGTAATTGATAAACATGTAAATATATTTTGTCAGTTCTACCGTAACTACTAAGTTTAGAGGATATAATAGAGTTATAAAGCATTAGTATAGTTTATATGTAAGTTATTGTCTATTCTTTATAATATAAATCTTAGCTAAACATTCTCTCAACTTATCACATACATAATCAATATATCTGTGCCAATTAAACTTATGATTTATTACTAATTCTATGCGATAATTCTATAACAGGACAACCAAATTGGTCGTTTGGGTTGTATAAGCATCTGTGGTTATGAGCTGTAACATTGCACTTGATATTACTATTTAATATTAAATTTGCTGACTGAATGTGCTTTTGTTTTGAGGAGACGTATTACTGAATTGTTATCATGACACCACTTGTTTAGGATGTTGAAATCTTCCTGCAGTAATATAATGCCCTCGTTGACATCTTTAGCTGCCGCAAGCATGCAAGTGTCATCTGCGTTCGTCATTAAATAATTCACTCAGTTTGTTCATATAGGCTATAAAATGTAATGGACCCAGTACTGAACCTTGAGCTGTGCCTTGAGAAACTTTTGTGCTTGCGCTACATTCGTTACCTTTTTCACGTAGTAATTTTCGTACTATTACTTACTTTATTTATAGTGGACCTCGGATCCCGGTAATTTCGAGTTTATTTGCGAGCTTATTGTGATCTAAAGTATCGAACGCGCGAGAAAAGTCAATAAATAAGGCTTTTGATCTAACCACGAATTTATTTTAATATTTTTTTTCTGTGATTTTATTTACAACTGGTGTGACATCGTCTTGTTTTCAATCGATAATCTCAATCCCCACATTTCTTTGCTGTGGTAACAAGATAAAATGCTGCGTTTTTTGATGTTTAGTTCAAATTTGACGGAGAGTGGGGAAGAACGAAGACTCTATATATATATATATATATATATATATATATATATATATATATATATATATATATATATATATATATATATATATATATATATATATATATATATATATATATATATATATATATATATATATATATATATATATATATATATATATATATATATATATATATATATATATATATATATATATATATATATATATATATATATATATATATATATATATATATATATATATTTATATATATATATATATATATATATATATATATATATATATATATATATATATATATATATATATATATATATATATATTTATATATATTTTTAACTTTCTATTATTTTAGATCATTATATAAGCATTAGGAATTTTTGTCAGGCTAAATGGCATTTAAACAAGGCACGGCATTAACGTTCTTTCATCTGAAAAGAAAACAATAAATTGTTTTAAATAAATAATATCGAAATTAAATATTATTCTCTTAACAAAGAGTATAAAATATGTAACGAATTTCTTTATAAAGGTGTCACGGCTATGGCCTTGAACTTATAATATTGATTTAAAATTTTTAGAACTGTCACATTTTGATGAAATCAAAGGAAACTCTACAAGAGAATTCTATGAAATTAATTACCGGTATTTTGTGCATAAAATGATTATGTATATTAACTTTACACTTACGTTATGTAAATAAATAATATCGAAATTAAATATTATTCTCTTAACAAAGAGTATAAAATATGTAACGAATTTCTTTATAAAGGTGTCACGGCTACGGCCTTGAACTTATAATATTGATTTAAAATTTTCAGAACTGTCACATTTTGATGAAATCAAAGGAAACTCTACAAGAGAATTCTATGAAATTAATTATCGGTATTTTGTGCATAAGATAATTATGTATATTAACTTTACACTTACGTTATGTCAGAAATCTATAAAAAATAATACTTTGTTTATAGATTTCTGACATGTTTAGCATTGCGCTCTATTCCGCACATAGAAGGGTACGCAGATGGTACCTGGTAACCTAGAACTTGTTGAGACACTCTGTCCTCATCTCAGTTTTCGTGGAATTCTGGAGATCCCTCCAGAATTCCATGTCAGTTCTGCCTGTTGAGCGGCGAAACTCAACGCCGCGCTTTACCTCATTATCAAAGAGAAAAAAGATTAAATATTAATAATAATATTTCCTTGGGTTACGAACCCACAACTCACGTTTACATTCGCAAGTGTTTCAAGTATTTTTTATAGAAATTAATAATAAATAAGATATATAGAAAAGATAAATAAATAGTAAATTTTCATATGCTTAACCGAAAGCCCTGTAATAGGTAGTTAGCTATCCTGTTGTTATTTTTGGGTACTTGCCTTATACCGGCAGGGCAGGTAGGTACCCACGAGAATCAGAAAAAAATCGAATAAAAATAGTTAATCGTAAATGTATACGTTTAGTCCATATTCCAAATTAAATTGTCAAGAGACGTTTTTCATGGTCGTATTGAGTATTAAAAATCACTATAATACGTAATTGAAAATTTTAATCGATTATTAAGATTAATTAGTTTTCATATGATAAATTGATTTATTTTCCCAGTAAGCCTCTATGTTAAAATATTATAATTATCAAAGGGGTAGTCATAATGCTGGCGCAGCGTAAATGTCAATTCTCACTTATGGTAAATAAATGTTTTGTACTTCCATTTTGCCACTTTGGTAACGAGCTTGGTAACGGTGTTGTGTTCCGCCAAACACGCAATGCCTCAAGATTTCGATGGATAGTGAGAAACGGAAGTGTCCGAATCTTAGACTTTCTCTGCCTACCCTGCTCTATAAAACTAAAAAAAAATAATTCTTAACACGTGGACAAAGTACAGCGTTAATTTACACCACTCAACACATAATTTATCGCAAAATTTAACTAAAAGTACGTAACGGACTGCCTTAACAATAGGGTAAAAAAACGTTAAAATCCAATTAAATGTATATATTACAACTCATTTATTCAATTCTAGGCGTCCGCGACCCTAAGCTGGAGCCAACTCAGCAAAGTAGTCGGGTTCTTCCCGAAATGGCAGCTATCATATCGAAGATGAAAATAGCAGTGAACAGTCACCCTCCGACCCTGGAGAACAACCCTATTTTGGAATTCTTCGAAGTTGGCAAGGAGAGCAGCTGCGCTGGTCATGGCTTGATGTGGCGAGTCCACGAGGCGTACAGGAAGAGCGATGGCAAGGTAGGTCATATGAAGGTGCTATACTTATTTAAGGTAAGTGATATTTAACATTAAAATTGGTTGAGATCGGAGGAATCAGTTTTTTTTATTAGTTTCGTCCTAGAAACAAGACATAGCGCGGCGATAAGCTCTGCGGTTCAACACTAAATGTCTCAAAATGACGGAACGGAAAGGGTTGAACAGTGTGTCCGAGTACAAGATTCTCTCTGCCTGTCCGGAATACATCTTGAAGCATTTATTTTATTACAACAAAGTTAAATTAAATTCAATTTAATTTTCAATTACATATGTAGTACATTTACAAAAATGTTTTATTAAAAAACTGACAGGTTTACACACTACATATTGTAATTTGTTCGTTCAATCTGTTATAAATTATGATACTACAGCATTTAACAGATGAGTAATGTAAATGAAATACATTTATTTTTGTCGTATATCAATAAATTAATTGTTTTTATGATGATGAATGATGTTCATTTTAGCGCAGTGCTTTAAAATCAAAGTCGAAATAGTTTCAAATTCAGTTTATTTTCATTTTTCTATCCTTACAACGTGACACTGGCGAAGTGATAAGTGCTCAACTGACACGCTCAGAACGCCATAATCAAAGAAACATACCAATATAACATTTTACAGCCGTTTAAAAATTGCGAAAATGAACAAATAAATAATTTGTTTTACGCGTTTCAGTAAGCCTCTTTGCGAATACAGATATGAAAGCCAGCGAGATTTCATTGCAAGGTTTTGCTTTCCAACCATTGTATTTGAACTTTTAAGCCATAAAACTATAAACATATCGTTTTCAGAAGAAAAGCTGTTTTCATTTTTATTCCAGTTGGCTTTTAAAAATGTTTTGTTTGTTCTAACAGCAATAAAGGTGAATAGAATTTTCATTTCTGCGACTGGGAATAAATTCGCAGCCGTGACGTTTACACTCTGATGTAGTGCCGCTAGATCATAGTGGAGAGTATGAACCGAATTGCTTCTACAAAAGTAACAGCCTCACCAGTAAACACGGATGATTCGAGAGGACATTTAAATTATAATATAATTTAGAATTTTGGTATCTGGATTCTGATTTGGTTTAACCCTTCGAGTCAGAGAACCATCACTGAGAATGCAAAGAGTTACATCATCAATCATCTATCATTAAAAGAGATAATCCATCATATTAATAACACCCTCAAAAATTGATAGATAAGTGCTAAAATCACCCAGGACAAACAATGGACTGAAAGAGATAACAAAGGACGGAAAGAGATAGTAGACTTAAGCTCAAGGAAGACAGAGGAAGAAGGCTGAAGGATATAAACTAATAAGAGGGGAATATTGAAAGCCCTTACAGCAACAACATTAATCTGATAGCTGAGAGAGGGGATAGGGATAAGAGAATAAGGGAAGGAGTGCTGGATGAGGACAGCACTACCTCCATACCCATCAATTTTGTTCTCCCTTAAACAGGAGAAACCAGGATACCCTAAAGCAGAAATTTTGGCACCAGCCAAGTTTCCGAGAGGATAATAATGACAGGATTGTATAACGAAATAATATTTAGTAGTTCTCACCCAATACAAGCGCCTAAAAAGGCATGATATCCCAGGTCTAATAAGGAGATTCTCTAAATAAGGACCACTAATTAATAGCGGTTCTTCCGAACAGTCCAAATACAAGGATGGTAAATCCAACAGTGAAATGGCTTATTGTTGAGGGAACAGATCGCCATGACGTAATATCATCAAAAAAAAATTGTAGTTCTTGCTTTTTGGCACGAATACTTTAACTGTTCCATTGCAGGAAGTTCAGTGTTGCCATTATTTAGTATTTTAAAGATAGTAGGTTATGGACAACCTTGGACGATATAGGGAGATCATCAACGGTTCTAAAAATAGTTATAAGGGTTTCAGTTAGTGCAACCAATAGATCTTTTCTAGATTCTATTGGACCGTCGACACCTTGGTTTAAATCGCAACCATTAGGAGGTGACGAAGGACATTCGGCATTTAAGGCTTTACACATACCTTTGCTAAAGGAGCGTGGGGACGAGGAGACTGAAAAACAGTATTTTTGTATGATCTGTTAAGGGAGGCTGGTACTTTAGAAGGAGTGGAAACTTCATAAATGGGCAAGAAGAACATTTCCTTAACCATATCCGCCTAAGATTTGCGGACAAGAGGAGAATGAACAGAAAACTCTATATAAGAAACACACTCTTGTGACATGGTAAATTTAATGGACTGTTGTCGAAATATTTACTCAATGTAAACAAAACACATGTTCTCTATAAGTGTCACATGCTTCACCATTGTGGGACTGAGAACACTTGTAGTACCTTGACTTCGATCTATAGTGATTTTATGTGACCAAACCGACATCAATTTAAGCACTGGATAGTGAGAAATTTGTATGGTTCAACTGAGAGAGAAGAATGATAAGAAAAGACCTTTTCAGGTAACTTTTGACCACGGAATATATCTACAACCGACTCTGTCGGAACCCATGGCTGGAGCTCCTAAATTCATCGGAATAAAAATTAAGAATTTTTTGCATGAGCAAAAGTTAGTTATTTTTTTATTTTCTCTAAGAGGAATAGCCTATTTTAATTTTCTCTTTCTGGTATTTTATCTCTTAACACACAATGTCTCGAAATTTAGGACAAAAAGTGTGATAGTGCCTTAATACATATTATTTAGGCAACACTATCTTTACATCGAATGAATTAACCCTATGTAAGTATATTTATAAAGATATGCTTTTTTTATAAAAATATGTAAAGTACTTAATAAAAATATGAAACAAAATTCGTATCCATCTGAATATTTTGTTACACGGGCGCAAACGAAAATTACCTTGACATTGAAACAGAAAAAAGCCTTTGTAATACCGTTTTGTTTCTTCCATGTTATTAAACTTGAAATGTTTTATCATACAAATAAATAGTCATTCTTTAAGAAAGAATAATAAATTAAAATTAATTCAAAATAATTTATACATTTATACCTCATTTCCATTTTTAATGTATGTATATATACAGAATAACCAAATCAATCTTTGTAGCCAACGTTGACTTTGTATCCAACATGTGTGATGTTAATCTTCTTATATGAAAGATACTTTTCATTTAGCATCACGTAGTATTTCGTACTTGGCAGGGTAGGCCGAAGGAATCTGGAAACTTAGTATTAGGTGCACTTTTCACCAATATAGAGGCATTGTGTGTTGAGTTGCGGAACTCAACGCCGCGCTTTGCCTTGAAGCGTGAAAATGAATTCACAACCTGTCGGGCTTACAGTCGCAAGAATAAGTAACCAAAAGAATAATTTACCTGTAATATATAAATAATTATATGTAAAAGACACACTCAATCTCCTTAATTTACTGCAAAATTATAACGACGATATTATTTATTTATGAGCAGGTATTATATAAAGGGTAACGTTATTTGCAAATTCCGCTAGAATGTCGCTTTCGACTTTGATGTCACTTCCGGTTTACCAAGCAATGTGGCGGCGTGAGACCTTTGAAATTTATTAGGCGAATACATTTTTGATATTGTTATTTTCATTTTGTTGATTATTATTTGAATTAAAGTAGGTGAAACAAAAAAATATTTTTAAGTACTAGTAATGGAATAATGCAACTGCAATTCTTATACATATGTAGAAATTTCATAGAATTCTTAATATGAACTTAGATATTTCCAATATATTATTTTATTTCCTGTGTTCAAGATGAATGTGAGAAATACAGCCTTCGACATTCTTCGACATTGCTTGTATAAAACATTTTATTTTAAAAGTAATTATAATGTTCACACTGTATCCTATCTGTGGAGGGGAACCTTGCTTTAGTACCCTATGTTCCTTACTTCTCAGTCAAAAGTCGAAACATTGTGTGTTTATATACAACCACGTAAGTTAACGCCGCGCTCTGTCATATACTAGAGAGACATAATTCACATTCGAGTAGCATTCGAACCTACACAGTAATTCAATTGAGATATTTCTCATCTACATACATCATAAAAATTGCAAATGTAATTATAACAAATCAAGGAATACGTTGAGTTAAATACATTATTTCAATTCCACGTGTCTCTGTGGAGAATGCTGCATTCTCCTCTTTGAATAGATTATAATTTTATTATCTGTAATTTTATTCTGGCTTGCTTTAAATTTTATACTGAGTACGTGTTAGTTTAAACGCATTTCTTTATAAAATAAAGTACTGATGAAACACGTTTCAAAGTTTAACCATATGCTCAGGAATATAGTTTAGTAGAAATATAGCAGTATCACGCACATAGTAGTGTACGTAGGCTGGAACTTGTGTTATGGCACATCGGAAACGATGTGATTATTAACAACTTAGTGTTATGACACATCGTAAACGATGTTATTATAAAGACATTTCCCTTCTTCACTTTCCGCCATATTTTTGAAGTATGCGTGTTGAGTGGAGAACCCTAACGCATGACCTCGTTACCAGTGCGAAGGAATTAAAATATTAAATACTAGCGTCCCGCCCGCAGCTTCGCCCGCTCGAATTACATTATTTTATTTACTAATCTCAATTGTTTTCCTATTCTAATAATATTAGCACTTTTAAGTCAATATGTTCACATTGAAAACACAAATTTCAGCCGAGTGCATAAACATTTTGTAGATTTTTTTCCAAATAAAATATATTAAATCGACGTACCTTTTTTTACCTAATTACCGTCTTATATAAAAAAAATGATTTGTTGAAGAAACGTTGAAAAAATATAACAGTGACAAGGCATTTAAATGTGAATAGCAGTTTCTGAGGCATAAAAAAACAGACAGATTTTTTTCAACTATTTAGGTTAATAAACGAAAAATGAGAAATAAACGATATGGAACTAATTTTTAATAAATAATTATTCTACGCTACTACGAAGTAATAAGTAGGAAATCAATATACATATATAATGCTATTAAACCAAGCTACCGTCTCTCAGACCTTATTAGATGACGTGAGGCAAGAAAATTTTTGAGTAACTAACAGAAAACTCTCGTGTTTCTGGACTGTAGCGCAATATTAAATACAGCATCTTTATGCTATTATGAATTAAAATGATCTTATGTATCCACATTGGTGAAATAAAAGAAATGTTTCAAATAATTCCCGTCCTGTCCTTAATTTTACATTGTTTAAAATGTACCGATTTAGATAAGAGTGTCTCGTCTCTTTAGTATTTTAAACTTTAAAGTAACCACGACCCAAAATATAATTACCAGATCTTGACAAAGATCTTATTCTGGTCATAAGACGTAGTTCAGAACCATTACTATGAACGAGAGACAACCTTCGATTAAAAAAGCCACATTGTAATCGGTACATATATTCGAGAGACACGATGTCACAGACAGATAAACAGATGAACAGGTCAAATTTATAACACTCCTTTTTACGTTGGAGGTGTTTTTTTGTTCAATGTACTGTGTAGTACATTAATATCTGACAATCTGACAATCTTGTGAACGCGACAAAGTACAGCACTGAGTTGTTTATCTCAATACATATTACACACATGAGATTAACGATATATTGCGTCAGCACCGGCAACGCACCTGTAGCACCAGACCGGCAACGCACCTGTAGCACCAGAGGAGCTACAGGTGCGTTGCCGGTCTATAAGGTGGATGGGCACCGGAGCCCGACATTACCCAATACGAAACGCAGTGGCCGAAGCCATTAGTTCATGCCGGTATTAAATGCCGGTGGTGGTAATGATCCGGTCGAGTCTGCCCATGCGTCATTGCTGACAACGTGACTCTCCCACACGTACTTTAGTCGCCTCTTACGACAACATCAGTACTTACCAGGGTGATCCTATTCTAAGCCGAAATCACACGGCTGAAATGCTATAGTGAGAAGAGAGAAGAGAAGCTGAAAAAGAAATATAAGCAAAAAATAATAGAATATCCCATCTGATCAAAATATTCTTGAATCTGAAATAAAAATATTATAACATTACAAAAATATGTATCTATATAAATTCTTTCCATTTTTAAGGAAATGAACCTGTCTAAAACCGTCTGAAATGACGTGAAGATCGCATCTATGTCAATCGACATGTTGCAAGGAATACTGTATTTGACAAGCTGTTCGAAAATGTTCACATTTCATATTTAAAAAATAAATTTTGAAGATATATATATATATATATATATATATATATATATATATATATATATATATATATATATATATATATATATATATATATATATATATATATATATATATATATATATATATATATATATGTATATATATATATATATATATAGTTCAAGCCAATATTAATTACATGACGATGTCAGATTTATATTTTTATAAAAAAGAATATGAAGAGAATATGTTGCTGCGACACTCCGTGGACTTTGCCTTTTTTCAAGGCATTATACGTAACCAGAATCAAAGACTCAAAAAATTTAAATTAAATAAAACATTTTAATGTAAAAACTAAAATATTATACAGTTATATGTATAATAAAATATCTAAACTAAGTTTCTTGTGTCTATATTGTTTTAACTTAACAATGAAAGTCATCAATAATTAAAGTGAACTTGTACTATAAAATGGATATTTCAATATCGACTTCTAACAAAGAGTATTGAGGGACAGCTATTATATTCAACACTGTAAATCACAAATGGTTGTAAAATCGATATAACGTTTTTAATGCCATGCCTGCCCCTGCTCCACCAAGTACGGGATACAGCGTGAAGCTGAGTGAGAGAATGACAGAGGAATTTGGACTATCGACTAGTAAACTTATCGAATTGATTTATTTCAAATAGTTTTTAATTATAATTAATTATTCATTTCACTTAATTAAATCTGCATATTTTAATACGGAACCCACGATGTATTAAAAGTATTTCCGCTTTACCCTTTTAGTACTCAATAACCGTAAAGCTCTATTATAATCGAAGCTTGCCTACTGCCTGAATCATTACTTTATATATTTACTTAATCCGAAATCTCACTAAACTGTAGGATACTGTAGACATTTCATAAAATTAATTTAAACTTTACTCAGATACCTAATCTTTAACGTTAAAATAATAAAAGTTTTCTTGCTATTTCATTTTAATATGCTATGTTACTGTCTTTTACGATTATAGCCAATTACCCAAGAAGGAAAGGCCTGTTGCGATGCAGGGGCACAAGCGTGTGACTTAAAAAAATATGCGACTCGTTGTGGGTTCGATTTCCACTCGAAGTAATGAAATATTTAATATTATCAAAAAATAAAATATTATTTATCATTATTACTAGTAACAATAATAACCACGACGTAGAGTTTCGCCACTCAACACACAATGTCTTAAATTTGGCGAAAAAAGGGAAACAAAACTACTTTTTAAAACGTTATTAGACCTACACAAGGAGGTTTTTAAAGTCGAGAATGCAATATAAGACAGTAAAGATAGAAATAAAAGAGTGAGTGACGTTTCGTAAGGAAAAGAGAGAGAGTTTATTTTTTTTTTAACTTTTAGGATCGTAATATTCCTAGAGACCGAGAGTGTAGACACTCCGTTCCCATTTAATTTTGATATTGACGAACTTTGCTGTTTCGGCAACGGAACTTGTCAACTTTGTCACATGTATTGCTATGGAGAAATTAAAAATATATTTATACTCTATTTCACTAAACTTGCAATTCCGCAGGTTATTTCCTGTTACTTGATAAATAGACAGTGGTCGGTAGTAGCCGTCTAAGATGTTATACGCCTACCTTGTAACTTCTACATTACTACAATACTGCAGTAGTAAGCTGTCAGCTACAGACTGTAAATGTTCGTTTAACTATTCTGTTAGACATTGAACATGCACTGTAGAGATGTTGGTTATGAGCAAAGTATTGATGTATTAACGCGAATTATTGAGCTATTATATAGTAATAATTGTCACTGTTTACTTTGTTTATTGTTGTTGTAGCTTTTTGTGGCGTGGAAGCATAAGCTCTGGGTAAAACGTGACACTTTGTGGGTTTGAAGCCTACCCAAGAAGATGAAATATTTAATATTTTTCATTCCCTTGCGCTATTATCGGGGTAAAGCGCGGCGTAGAGTTTCATCGCTCAACCACAATACCTCAAAATCTTGGTGGAAAGTGAGGAAAGGGAGTGTTTTAATGGGAAGCAGAGTATTTTAACATAAGTTTCACATGCCCTTTAATTTATTCTTCTATGTGCGGGATACAATGTAAAGCTATAAAAATATAATTCTTTATAAGTAGGGACTAAATGTACAACCGTTGCTTCCAGTCATATGTTTGTCCGACATATACTAATATATCTAAATTCAAAAAATTATAATATAATAATAATTTTTAAATTCAAATACATACATTGTTTTATATTACCACCATCCCTAAGCTTATTTTTGAGCTTTAACTGGCACTAAGCGTATTCATAAGCTTTTAATTGAACATTTAGTTTGAAGTTGACATATGCAGATGAACATCACTTTACATTAGAGAAAATTCATTTGCAACTTACCACGGTCAGTGTTTGGCTTTAGTACATTCGTGAATAAACTTTTATATGTTTATACATTTTAAGGTATTCATTAAAGTATAGAGAGATCGTCTGAGTTAATCGGGCAAATTCTAACGTAAACGACGGGCAAACGACGGGCTGACTATTTCACACGCGCCGCCCAGTATTCAAGACATTGAGTTGATAGGCGGCATTTAACGCCGCTCTTTTCTTCTTTACTAAGGGCAAAGCGATACAAATAAACATTCCTCGAATGGGAATCGAACCCACAAGCGTCACATTTACAGTGAGGCACTGCACAGTGTCACATTCGCCTAAGACATATCACGCCCTAGTTACATGAAGGCATTGGATTCCTCCACTTGAAATACAATATCGTAACACTATTATTTTGTTTCTTAAAGTATTATTTTGTCTACTTATTATATGAACCATAAAATAAATACTTCATCATTATAACTATGATACTCAATGAATATTAAAGCTCGTTTAAATTCCACTTAAGAATTCGTCGGAAATTGGGCAATGATTGTCATAAAACTTGTTTCCCTCTGCCTACTCTGTTTTGTATGGGATACAGCACGAAGCTCACATCTCTCGCTCTCAGTCTATTATTTAAAAAAAACCACATATACACGTATAACACATAACTTAATATTAATTTGTCTTAAAAAGAATTACTTTTTGACATATCCGCGCATCGCACACTCATCGATCAGCGAAACTCTATAGAAATACCGTTTTGATCGGGATTATCTTATATTATTGGCGGCTTCACGTCATAAAAAGTATACCACCTATGTAAATAAGGTATATACGCGACCGGTGTATCAAATATCTTTTTTTATACACAATATTTTTTGCTTAGCAAATATTTATTTTTCTTTACTCTTATCTTTATTTGATTATGGTATATACATATCTATTATGAGGCCGGTCGTAACGCAGGGGCACAAGCGTGCACTGTAAATTCAAAAGTTTGTAGGCCCAATACCTACTCGAGAAATAAAATATTATATATTTTCATTTCTCTGCTATGGTAATGAGGCCCACCGCGGCGTTGAGATCCGCCATGCAATATTTCAATGCTTTGAGTTCCGCAGAAAACGGGGAACAGCAGTGCCCTATAAGTATCGGAGTGTCTTTAAAGTAGGTTCCTAAATTCCCATTGCCACGTGCGCAATAAAGCGTCTAACTGGAAAAATAATTGAAATAATCTTCCTTCTTCATACAGCAGTATCATAATATAAGGGTAGATATAAAGAGTATTTAACGTCGTTCTTCACGTTTCTCCCAAATTTATTCAGTATATATTGCTGACTTCGGTCACACAATTTTAAGTGACGCCTTGAGTAAGGAGATCGCAATTAGACTTAAAACAATGTATTTCTCTCGAGTTGAATGTAAAAAGCTTGAAAAGGAAAAAATATATAAAAATAAAACGACATCGGTAGAAAACATAGCAACATCGTAAAAGCATGGCTGACACTGTAAAATGGACTTAAAACCAGACTAAGACAAATGTAGCCGTCTAGAAGATAAGTAATAAGAATGATAACATCGACTTAATCTTTTACAAATTCTGTGTACAGATTATATATAAATTTCTATACAAATTATTATTCGATTGTTGGAATCTAATGGACTCACGGAAATGATGTTTTAATAGCTCTATTTACAATATGATTTCTATTTATTGAAAAATGATGTTTTCATTTTCTTTGTAATGTATATTTATTTCTTGTAGTCAAAAGAGAGGTCACCATTTAAATATAATAGTTGTGTGTCACGAATTGTTCACGATAATCTCAGAAACAGACTAGTGTTCAGTAATGAAATAGCTATATCAATATAAAGAGGTTGCTAAGCAATATTTATTTAAATGCATTAGTTATGAATTTTAATTTTCAATTTATAGATATTATTTTTAAAATTACAATATTTATAGAACACGAAAGCACCACCAATAAGTAAGTAAATAAATAATAGTATAATTCTAGCAAATGAAACCGGCGAGCGGAATGCAAGTTAAATTTCAACGAATACAAAATGGAATACCATCAATCACTTAAAGCGTATAAAACATATAAATCCAACGTAGCAACGCTAAAGCTGTTAAAAGTATTAATTGTTAATACCATATTATCCTGAAGTTAATTATGTTATCTCTATAATAACTATGACCTTTTTCAATATTAATGCATATATTTTTTCAAGCCGTTATAAAATAGCAGCACGTTATCTGATTGTAATACACACAACATTTTAGATATAACATGTTGAGTGACTCTACCAGAGTAAAGAAATGAAAATGTTAAATATTTCATTACCTCGAGTGTGGATCTAACCCAGAATTAATAAGCCCGCCTGTCTAAAATAATATTACTTGATTGAGTATTTTTGGCTATATTGATTATCTCCGCGATATACACAATAAAAAAAATATTGATGATATATCGCTTCTAAAAAGTTCTAGTATTCATCAATTATTCAAATGAAAATTCATTACACTGTTTACTTTGTTTTTTTTTTCAAACATAAAGTAAAAAATAATTGTATTATTTTAAAAGTAAGTTTAAAAATTAAACCGTTATTAGCCAAGTGCTCTACCTTGGATATACATGAGCACTTTATTATTAAAAGCTTTCTTTGCAAGTTCAAGTTCAACGTAAGAGGAAATTGCACTTTATCGCTAAGTGGATGACCGTAAACTTCCAGTATAAACTTAGTTGCTATCTCGTGTAGTGCATAGATTACATTTTTAGTATATAATCCGATTATTTAGGTTTTCAACTGGCTTGTTATACATTTTTTGTTGTTTTTTATTTATTATGTCTTACAAAGAAGGCTTTTGAAACGATTTGAAACGAGAAATGGAAAATCCAGTTTTAAACAAGTTCCATAAGAATTTCTAAAATCATTTCATTATACTTACCGATTAATATACTCCAATCAAGATATTTCCGTTCCGACTAAGATACTTTCATCCCTTATTTTCTGCTGAAAGATCTTTAACCAACGCCGTACTTTAGCATAAAACTTGTGTGGTTTCAGTCCCTCGAATGAGAATCGAACACTAAAATGGCGCCTTGTAAGTCGAAGCTTTTGTTTTGCAAAACGATGGCTTCTTATTTACCTTCCTGCCAGTTTATGTTTTTTTTACAGTTAAAAAAACTGATTTTACATATAAATATTCTACTGTAATACTCTAGTATTACAGTAGAATTTTTCGCTGGCCACTGACATCTTTATTTAACTTTTAGATATTGTTTTTTCCTTAATTCATTACCTCCTTCAAAATATATATATAACCGTTAACAAATAAATAATTTAACTTCTTTTTACAGTGAAAATTAATAACGATGTTTCATATGTGATGACCTTCAAAGTTCCGATGTAATTACTTGCACTTATGTTTACTTATGAGAAACTTTGACTTTATGGGAAACTGCTTGTTGATATTGCTATAATGACATGCGCTTCATATCGTTATATTAAAATATATTCTAACTTAGTACTTTTGAAGTATGTATAAGTCATACGGGACTCATTTCGATTTGGATTTTATCTGTTTTTAGCTTCACGCTTTATCCCGTATGACAGCGGGATAGGCAAAAGTGATTCTAGTACCTAAATATCGAGATTTCAAGTGTTAAACGGGCCTAGCGGATCCGTGGCTTTGTGCGGGATACAACGTGAAAGTGTTTTCATGAAATAATTTTACCTACCTATTACAAAATATAAAGAAAAATATACAATAAAATGAAAATAAAAATTAAATATTCTCTAAAATATTACCAAAAGTTGTATAGTAAATACATGACATATAATTGTGCTATGTTCATTACCAGCTGGCTAAAGTTTTGACACTTACTCTATCGCATTTCAACAGTCAAAGGGATTACGATTCGGGAGCCGTAGGTGTGTGGACTGACGCGGAACTATCTACTGTGGAAAATTATGCTAAAATGATACATACACGTAAATATATATTTAGATCCAGTTCTCATTTACAAAATGGTGAATTAGATAAAGTATTGTACTTTAGTATTATTTTACTACGATATTGTATTTTTCGATGTTTTGATTAAATTCACGCTTTTCTACTTGTAACAAGATAGACAGAAAGGGGGGGAGAGGGTATACTTAGTAATAATACATTATGTATATATGGCAAAATCTTCCAGAATTTTGAGACATTGCGTTGTATGTGGCGGAATTCAAAGCCGCGCATTGTCCGCCGTAGCGGGAAAATAAATTTGAATTAAATAATATAATAAAACTCAAGCCATAAATCCCCACTCGAGGAATTGAAACATTTAATATTTTCAATTTAAATATTTAATGTTTTCATTTCTTCGCTCTGGTACAAGGCAAAATGCGGCGTTGAATTCCGCCACTCAACACGCTATGCCTCAAAATTCGGCGAAAAATGGGGAACGGAAGTGGAACGGAGTGTCTTAACACTAAGTTCCCAAGTTTCCTCCGCCTACCCTGCCTTATAGCGTTAAGCTGAGTAGAGTAGTAGAGGACAGTATTCCTGGTGGCGCAGGGGCACAAGCAACTGTAAACGTGACAGGATGAGGATTCGAATCCTATTCGATAAAATGAAATATTTAATAATATACACTTCCTCTTCCTTCCTCGCTCTGATAACGAGACGAAGCGCGGTGTTGTGTTTCGCCACTCACGCAATGCCTCCAGAATTAATTGGAAAGTAGTAAACATAAGTCTTGATGGAAATTGGGTCTCTTAACAGTAGCTTCCCAGTTTCCCTTCGCCTGATACATGCAGGATAAAGTGTGTAGCTAAAAAAAATCCTCTACTACTCTACTCAGCTTAACGCTATAAGGCAGGGTAGGCGGAGGGAACCTGGGAACCTAATGTTAAGACACTCCGTTCCACTTCCGTTCCCCACTTTCCGCCGAATTTTGAGGCATAGCGTGTTGAGTGGCGGAACTCAACGCCGCATTTTGCCTTGTACCAGAGCGAAGAAATGAAAACGGTTACAGTCACACACTTGTGCCGCTCCGCCACGACAGGCCTCGAAAATCCTCAAGGTATCGAAACATAACCGGTTTTTTAATCTAGATCCACGACGAGAGTATATATCACTGTAATTGTATCTCTTTCAATATATCTAAATGTTCAAAAAGTCCAATTTTGCTACTATTTATTATATTAAAACTTAATTATAGTTAAACATATAATGAAAGTGGTTTGAATTCTATTAAAGAACAAATTGTTACACGTTAGAGAAAATAGAACAAAATGTTAACGCTTAATATATAAATGTGTTTAGTAAACGGAAATCGGGCTAAAATGTTTTACTTCATTTTCCCTGGCGGTTATAAAATATTAAGCTAATGAAGTTAAAATGGGAAACGGAAGTGTTAATGGGAACCGGAGTGTCTTAACAGGGTTCACAATTAGGTTAACAGGTTCCTCTGTGGAACCTACTGAGCAACGTGCACGTGTTAGCGTGAAAATTAAAAATATAAAGTGAAGTAAAAAATATATGAAGCTAATCTTATTCTAATAGATGAGTTTAAATCTAGTTTTGCACGTGCCAGTTACCTTGACATTGATCGAGGTCCGATAAAAAACTGTTATAACTTAACTTGTTAATACAATTTGTCGGAAAAATATGATGGAATTTAAAATATTATTTTATAAAAAAGATATACCTAAGGATATTTTTTTATTATATTTTATAGATCAAAGGTCGACGCTATCGTGTATAGGGAACTATTCTTTATATTTATTATTTATTTAGTATATTACTTTTATGGTATAAATAAGTACAGTATACCAATTTGTTTTTCTTAAGACTAGTTGATTATGTTTTTTTTTATATTCTCGTTTTTTAGCTCTGGTAACTACTACCAAACAATGCGTAATAAAAATGGGTCGAAAATACTGCGGCAATTGGGGAATAAAGTGTCTCAACACTAAGTTCCTAAATATCATGACCATGCGTAATTGTTTTTACAAGCGATGATTACGGTTTTGACTCTTAAAAAACATCGGGTCGCATTTACTAAATTTTAATTTTGAACGTTTTCTTCAATATTAAGCTATAAATCCAATACGCACTATCTGAGCGAAGATTGACAATATAATTTTCCATGAATATAAATAAAAAAAAAAAGAAAAAATATATAACTTCGTCCATAATTATACATAAAAAATCTTTTAATTTTCCCGAAGAGATACCTGAAATGTACTCAAGATAATGAGAAAGCTATGTACACGTCAGAGCCCATTGAGGCTCTGGCATTTACCATGCCGCTTCTTGCTTCCACATAGCCATGCGTCATTAGAAGTAGTCAGAGTACTATAGGCCTATGCCACTTCACTTGGGTAAAGGCCAAGGAAAGATGAGTTTGACGCCAACTGCCACGATACGATATGAGTTGTGCATATCCTCACCAATCTTGAAAAAAAAATCTCTAAGAATGCTTACTTCGAGGTTCTTGTTGAATGTAGGGTTGAGACACTCCGTGCCCATAGCACTTCCGTCCCTCACTTATAGAGTACATTAAACAACATGGAAAAGCTTTTATCGATCAATTCCTTTACAGACTAATTGCTTACAAAGCAATCTCTATTTAAGACTAAGAATGCCCTAGCGCGGATATCCTGCATCAATTAACGCCAGTCCGATGGGACTAATTACACGACATTGTGTTCCATATTTCTTCCACGATTGTAAAGATTTTCTCTTTAAAGCTAAAGTTCATTTCGTTATACTTTAACGTGTATGTAGTTATGTGTGTGTCTGTCTGTGATAGCGTAACTCCTAAATGGATGAGTTGATTTTAATTTTGTTAATAACTCAACCTCACGCTGTATCCCGCACATGTCAGAGGAGGTAGAGAGAACTTGCCAACCTAGTGTTAAGACATTCCGGTCCACTCCTGTTCCTCATTTTGCGGAACTCAACGCCGCACTTTACCTTGTTACCAAAGCGAGGAAATGAAGACATTAAATATTTAATTTGAAAATATTAAAAAATTATTTTCCTCAAGTGGATCGAAACCATAACCTGTCGTTTACAGTCACTAGCTTGAACCGCAGCGACATAAGCCTCTATTATTTATTGTTGAAAATTAATCTTATCCAGACTGTTTTTAACAGTAATTGAAGAAAAAAGTTCTTGAGTTTATTTTTGTCAAGAATTTTTAATTTAATTTGTACAAAAATTATGTTAGCAATATTCACACTGCATTCTGTATGTATGTATCGCTTCACGCTGTATCCCGCACATGGCAGGGTAGGCAGAAGGAACTTGGGAACCTAATATTAAGACACTCCATTCCACTTCTGTTCCCCACTTACCGCCGAATTTGAGGCATTGCGTTTTGAGTGGCGGAACACAACGCCAATTGAAAATATTAAATATTTGCTGCAATTGAAAATATTAAATATTTCATTTCCTCGACTGGGGATCGAACCCACAACCTGTCGGTTACAGTCACACGCTTGTGCCAGTCTATACCAAATTAAGGGGCCTGTCATGGCGCAGAGGTGCGCCACGACAGGCCTCTTAATTTTATATAAGTTTTATTTGTAATGTTGTTATGTAAAATGCGATGTTGAATCAAAATATTTATATTTAATTGTTTCTTTCATTTTATTTTAAACCGAAATAATATTATAGTATGTATCAGTTGTATTTGTATTTATTGATAGATGCAAAATTTACTTAAAAAGAATTCTAAAATGTACATTGCAGTTTTTTCACTTAAAGTCATTTGAAGCTAACACCAACTGTTGAGTCAAGAGCACTATAGACAAGTGAACGGTTTTACCACGCGCTTACTCGGATTGAGTTCACTTTGTACTTTATGAAATATAAGCTATATTTTTGAGATAAAAAAATATGGTTGTTGGTGTGAGTGTCTAGCTGGAAACGCAAGGGTTGTGGGTTTGATGCCCACTCGTGGGAAATGATATGCATAGCCACATTTGGTTAAAGAGACGCAGAGTTAATTCCCGCTATTGAATATGACTAACTAACACAAATTAACAGCAACATCCAGAGATTAACTTCAAAATAAAGAGTAGGCTTACACGTAAATGCAGGAAAAGGCGTTTTTATTTAATAATAACAAAACTTTTCTCTTAAAATTATCTTTCTTGTTTGTATTTGATTTGTATTTGATTTCTGGATTTTCTAAAATAGATTCGATACTTATTTATAACATTCTCGAATAACACACATAGTGATAAACTAAGTTATATAGACGGATAGGTCTACCGTATTATTTATTAGCTTCTTTGATCTCGATTATCTTTGAAACGTATTGTATGTAGATAGGGCATTGACTATTAATGAATTGGTACGTTCAATCTTGACAGGGAAATGAAGTAACAGCGCCTTCCGCTTGTTATGTTTGTTTAGGGCTGAATTCTCACTAACTTGTATTTACTTTATTCTAGTTATTAATGAATATTTAATTACTTAATTGATGTACATTAGATGTAATCGTTGCGGTACAGTGGCACAAAGTGTGACTGTTATCAGGACGGTATTGGCTTCAATTCTTGTTCAAAGATTTTTTTTTTAATATTTTCGTTTCCTTAATAAGATAAAGGGCGGTAGTGATTTCTGCCTTTCAATAGCAATGTCAACTTTATCGAGCAGTTCTCACTAAAACTGAATAATAAAATTTAAAAACAACAATTCAATCTTAAAGATACAAGTAGACAATTCAAATAAATTATTTCTATATACTACGAGGTGAAATGAAATTACATTGTGAAACAATTTCTAAGTTAAGATGTACTAGGAAAGACATCGTGTGGGCAGATCCTACCAAGGATTGATCATGTTAGCGTATAAGATATATTTACGCTATTTGGTTATATTAATTGATGCATACATATATTTTATATGTTATTATTGACACCGTCGTGGCGCAGTGGCACAGCGTGTGATTAAAAACTGGACGGTACGACTTCAATTACCTCGAGAGAAAAAGTAATTTAAAAATTTAATTTCTTCGCTCTAGTAAAAAGACTATCTTTTTACTCACGGCGTTGGATTCCAACGAGATTTGGCTCGAAAACAGCGAAAGATTTGAAACGGAGTGTTTTAACGTTTTACTCTTCTTTTTCTATCACATGTGGAAAAAAAATGGAGCTAAGGAATGTTTTGTTTATTATAAACATATCTTTATCCATAGTAC
Source organism: Eueides isabella (assembly GCA_019049475.1). Classification (NCBI taxonomy): domain Eukaryota; kingdom Metazoa; phylum Arthropoda; class Insecta; order Lepidoptera; family Nymphalidae; genus Eueides; species Eueides isabella. The sequence continues at coordinate 13,336,148 of CM032383.1, forward strand.
AGGGATTATAAGCGATTAGATAATAAGCGATCGCTGTGTCCAAAATGATCAGGGTATACATTTATTATAAAGATAACAAGAACAAATCAAATCTAAATATTAACAACAAATAAAAAATGTCGAACATGTAGAGTTACTCATTTATTTAATCTTGCTTCGGAAGCCCACCTGAACTCAATTAAGAAATATTTCATTATAACGTATAGGATAAAAAGATGGTTATCAAGGTTTTGGCGGCGTATATAAAACAATCCTGTCTATTATATTGAATGTATATTCAAATTCTATTGTGAGGCCTGTCGTGGCGCTGCGTGCACAAGCGTGTGACTGTAACCGATAGGTTCTGGGTTCGATCTCCACTCGAGGAAATGAAATATTTAATGTTTTCCATTTAATTATTTCATGTTTTCATTTCTTCGCTCTGGTAGAAGGCAAAACGCGGTGTTGAGTTCCGCCACTTAACACGCCATGCCTCAAATTCGGCGGAAAGTGGGGAACGGGAGTGGAACGGAGTGTACACTTAACACTAGATTCCCAAGTTCCCTCTGCCTACCTTGGCATGTGCGGGATACAGCGTGAAGCTGAGTGAGGGTAGATGAAGTACTCCGTATTCCATTAACAAAGCTAAAAATTCGACTCTAGACTTTGTGGGCTAATTGGCGGAGTTTCACGCCACAAATAAATTTCTCTCATATTCTTTACTCAACACCATGTAAGCCAGAAGTTTTACATAGACTTTAAGCCCTTATTGTATATAAATTACATTCACATCCCTTTGGTAGACAAATCGCAGCGTTAAGTTCTGCCAGTTACACAATGCCTCGAAAGTTGGACAATAGAGTGTCTTAACATTAGGTAGGTAGGGAAAATGATAAAGTTTTACCATCACAATGCATAAATATCAACAAAAACAAAACAAATCATATTAAATATTTTTATATAAAAAAGGAATAATATTCTAAATGCGAGTATAGATTATGTTTCATATTTCTTGTTATATAAATGTTTAATAGGCATTTTGAATACATTGTTACCATCGACAAGAAGCTTTTATGTATACACAAATATATACCCTATTCATTCCCTGAACCATTGAGGTCGAGCAAGTCCTTCGAAAGGGTCGATTTCTGCCTGCGGTCATTATGTGTATATTTAGTACGTACATATTATCTTATATTATAAAGTAAACAATGTAAAGCCGTAATCCCATAAGATTATCATTCCACTAAATTACATGAGAACACATTCCCTAGTGATTATATCGGTCCTAAGATAATTAATATTTAAGTACTTTTAGCGTTACACTGTTAATATTGTAGTCAGAGAGAATCCACTTTTCCTAACTTGACCACATTTAAAGATATCGGGTGATATGTGACGGAACTCAACGCCACGCTTCGTCTCGTAAGGTCGAGGAATCACAAATATTTAAACGAGTAAGGTACGTTATTATAGAAAATATGCGACATAAAGTACGTTAAATGAGAAAATATTTTTTAAAGTGTAAAAAACTCACAATATGAAAATGAACGTTTGCATTCCTGGAATTTTATTCACCGTTAAATACTGTAACGAGATTTTCTTTTGTTTTATTTTGTACCGTTTATGATACTTGCAGTTTAAATGCTTATATTTTTGTATATTCTTTAGCAATGTTTTTCATAGGAATATTGTTTAAACGAATTGTCTTATATTGAAAAGACTTTTTAAATTATAAACTAATTTACATAACGCAATGGTCAATGTTTAGGAATGTTTGCAAAAATTCAGTGGTGAAAAATACTACACTGATATTGCCGTTGCCAAAATTAACGTGTAAAAACGTAGAGACAAATAAAGGAACTGACTTAAAGTGAGCTTTGAATAATATTTTGTCTTAAATATCTACCAAGCAACTTAAAACTTCTTTTTTCAGCTTCTCTCTGTATCTCGCACATGGCAGGGTAGACAGGGGAAATTTGGGAACCTAGTTTTAAGACACTCCGTTCCACTTCCGTTCTTCACTTTCCGCCGAGCCAGTGAGAAGAAATGTAAACATTAAATATTTAAGTGGAAAACATTAAATATTTAATTTCCTCCAGTGGGGATCGAACCCACAATCTGTCGTTTACAGCCACGCGCTTGTGCCCCTGCGACATGAGAGGCCTCGAGCAGGAGGAATACTCATCGTAATTTTACTCACAAATGAAAGTACAAATATTGTATGGAAGTTAATTATATAAAGCATACATTTATGAGGTTGATTTGCTGGTATTCAACAATGTTAACACAATTGTATATTAAATTGCGTGTTGCGCTTCTCAATTATAGCCCGTATTTTAGTTCATATTTAAGGCCGCCGTAATGTAGTGGAACAACTGATGACTGTAAAAGTGACGTTTGTCTATTATTTATTCCCACTCGAGTCTATCTTGGGAACCTAGTGTTCCCAAGTTCACTCTACCTCAGTGGGGAGTTGAATAAAATGCTTTTAAATTTAAACTAACTATATATGTAGAGGTAGAGTATATAGGAAAAAGAGTTGTTAACTAAAAGCACGACGAATGATGAAACGTAGAAAGTTCTTCTATGAGTCAGTGATTGATAGGCAACGCACAGACAGTACTACAAAACTTTAAAGTTAACGCTTTATATATGTACACGTTATGGAATGTAAAGTGTTTCAAATTCATAAAATATATCCTCTTTATATATAACAATAAAAAACAATAATACAATAATTCCGTATTTTGTATAGTAATTAATTTAATTATTATTAGTGTTTTGGCAAGAAAACACGGCGTTGAGTTCCGGCAGTGCCTCGAATCGGGGCAGAAAACGGTAGACGCAATATACACAAATTTTCTATCGTCTATATTTGTTCCCGGTATGTTGGAAAAGTATACGCGTCTAATTGAATTTCTACGCTTAGCCACTTACGTAATAAAGATGCTTGCATTTTTAAAGGAAAGTTCAACTGATGTAAAGATTCTAATAAAGAGCCTTGTGTAAGGAATCCTTACTTTATTAAAATAATAATGGCCGTTAGATTGTGTTAGTTTTCTTTGAACAAGCCTTCAGAAAGATCAACTTCATTAAATCGTTAAAAATGCAGTTGATAAGATTTATAATAATAGCAAGTAGACTTTATATATTTTTCTTAGTTGGTTAGTGGTTTCATCTTTTCTAAGACGTTGCGTGTTAAAAGCCGTAACTCTACGAATGAATTATTTATTCTTCCGAATGGAAATCGAATTCACAGCTGTCATTTGCCTTAAATTCGACGGAAAATGGGGAACGGAAATGGCACGGAGTGCCTGAGCACTAGGTTCCCAAGTTCCCTCTGCCTACCCTGCCATGTGCGGGATACAGCATGAAGCTGAATAAGTGAGCTATCAGATTCTAACTTTGTTCTTCGTTATTCCATGTATAAATTAATTGAACCGTTAAAAAGTTATTGCCTCAAACGTTATATTACTTGGGATTTCAGTATACCTTTGTTTTAGCGTTCAATTGCAAATATATTACACATATTTATATTAAATAAATGTATGTAATCTTTGAGTTTGTGAACAAATATTTGATTATTTTTGTTCATTATTCTTTTTAGAAAACCAGATACAGATCCCTCACACGGCAAAGTTGACAGAAGAAACTTGGAAACCTAATGTTAAGACACTCCGTTCCACTTTTGTTCCCCACTTTCGAACCCACAACCTGTCGTTTAAAGTCACTCGCTTACGTACCACTGCACCATGACAAACCTCCATATACCTATATGGATTTATGACATAAAAGAGTCCATATATATTTATATGAAGATCAGTTCCTCTTTGATCTTTAGATAAAAATTCACCTTAACTCACTGTAGGTCGGATTAAACATAATGCACTTGTATTTTTTTAAAAAAAATTACTACCCTAATACAAGACTTTTATCAGACAAGCAATCCAAAAATAATAAGTCAAATCCCAACGGCTTAGATAAGATATATGAAATAAATACACAGTAATTGCACGAATGCCCATGTCAAGAAGTTCACCATGTTTGGCTTGGCTTATAGCAAAGAATCTAATTTATCAACAGAGCACAATTTTGTTATTGGATCAATTATCTTATATATTTTATTGCCTTACTTTATTGCCATAATAGGCAAATTACAGCTTCGTATTCAATATCCAAAATGCCATGTCCCAATAAACAAATAGTCGGACTACTTGGAATATTGATAGATTACAATTTTGAAGATCAAATATGTTCCTCGCCATATGTATACTTGGTACTTTACTACTGCTCAATTTCGTATGGACCTCTTTTCACGCACAACACATCAGTCAAATGGTCTAACTGTGACAGTGTCTCCTGATAAATATCACATGGATACTTTCAAGAAGGCCACCTATGTTCATATTAATGTCGGCAACACAACTGTAGCTTATCTAGTATTACACAGAGTCTTGTCTTTTCCCTTAAAAACCTAAGAAAATCTCAAATATTTAATATGTATGCATATTCGTATTAACCCTGCCCTTATAAATTTGGATAAATGTAGAAAAAATAACAATAAATATTTTAAGGCTTAAAATTTTCAACGCTTTAAATTTTACGTAATATAATAAAGGGATGGATCTGAACAAAAAAATACACGTACAGTAGTAATAGATGGTCTTCATAATCATGAATGAATGGCTCGGTTGAAACAGCTACACTCAGGTTGCACCGCTCCAGTAGACCCCGACAGCTTGTGCAGGGAGGACGTGCATCTTGTTCATTTACCAATAAAGTTCGGCAGATGGCAGTCTTTACTGCATCAACATAGTAAACTTACAACTCGATCAGTAGTACTCACAGAGCTACAAGGCATGCGCGGCTTCAGTAGCGCGTGCCACGCAAGTCCAGATAGACATATATTTGGTTTTCATCTGCAGATATCATTGAATTTTCTTGTAAATTATGACTAATGTCTGTATTAAATTCATTTTTTATTCATCTTATGTTGTTTGTAATTGAAATCCCCTCATCTTTCCCTATTACCAGATAAGTTTATAGGAATTTCCAAGAATAGCTCTGTAACATTGGATGGAAATAACCAAGGTCATGAAGTCGCTAACCTTTAAACGTGTCACGTAATACTATTTTATTCTTTTCATGGTCACAATGTCAATAGTCGGATATGTTTAGCTCAAACTCGAAAACTTGTAAAAGTAGGGGTTTTTTCTACTTGCAAAACGTCAAAAATTATGTATGTTTATAATATGCTACTTTTATGTCTTAAGACCAAAGTATGGTTCTACATTCAATCATTTGGTTCATTTTCACGTGTAAAAAACTAAATTTTAAGATAAAATGAAAAACAAAAGTTGCGGGTAGTTCAATATTTATATACGATATATGAACTTGAATAACAGGCGCTATTTTAAAACATAGTCTTATTATAATATATGAAAAATGAAAATATAAACCTACCATTTTATAGATAATGATTTGCACTTACATTGATATTAATCATGCCGCTGTCAGAACGTATCCATCGATATATTGAAGAGAATGCCTTGGACCAGTGAATGATTTATTAATATTACTTAACTTCTTTCACTACATTGGGGCCTGGCATGTGACAGTGAACCAACTTTGAGACTACTCTGACTTGGATTCAGATTTGATACCCAATCGAGGAAATGAAATATTTAATATTTTCATTTCCTCATTTTTGTTACCAGGCCGACCCTGTTGCGCCACTGAATATGAAATGCTTACAGTGAGAAAAGTTCTTAGAGTTTTAAAATAAGTGAAAATTGAGACCGTTAAGAATTCCATATAAAAAAATTCAACAAAACGGAATTAAAATCCACTGTCATGGAAGCCATGCAGCGTTCAAAAGCTCCAGCAAATTAAACCAAACTTTACATACGCCGAATTGAAATACAATTGTAACGAAAACTTTTGTTCTGAGCTGCTCCATGTTTTGGTTGGAAGCTTACTAAAAATCTTTCTGATTTTTAGTAAGCTTCCAACCAAAACACTACTACTACTACTATTACTAAATTTTGCATTCGTAAAAGCCGTTTCACTTTCTCCAATTTAAAAGTATTTTAAGATGTTTAAGAATAACACTTGTACCTACAGATTTATCTTGTTATTACCCAAACCAATTATTATCGTCTCAATTTCAAAAGGACTTGGCCTTAAATAATTTGATAATATAAATTACTCTGGGACGGTTTAATTGTTATTGAATCTCATCTCAACTAGAATAATTGTAGAACAATATCTCTATTGTTAAATTGTTATTTCCATTTCAGGAATATCTTTTTTTTTATATTAGAGTGTTCATAAAACACGTAGATAATCTTTGCTACTAAAAACGTTTTGTTTTATTTTCTTCTGATAATAATTTTTGGCTGTGATTTACTTTTCACTATATTCATTACCATATTTGGAGTGAAAAGATTACTGTATATTTTATAGCTTTACGCTGTATGCTATACACACCGGACACGCGAAAGTTAATTAGCGTTAAGACACTCCGTTCTCCGATTGGCGCCCAATTTCAAGACTATATCTTTTAGTTTCATACTTTAGACTACCTCTTTCGCCGCTCTTCCACTGTCATTATCCTCTTTATATATCTTCATTCTCTACCTGTTTAGCCAGGTATCTGGTTATATTGATGTAAATAAAGTAGAGCCGTGTGATTCCGGCTCAGAAAAGGATTACCATGGTAGTGATGGTGTCATAAGAGGCGTCTAACTTATTTTTAACATAGTCAGCAATAGGAGCGCGTATGGATAGACTTGACTGGATTATTACCACATCTGGCATTTAAATCGTGCGTTAAGTAATGGTTATTGCCACTTCGTTTCACAAGGCACACTCCGGCGCACAACCCTCAGCCTTTGCTGGAATATGTAAGTGATGCTAGGAGGGTACCAACATCTCTGACGGGTACCAACATCTCTGATGCTGGATAATCCCTTTCTGAGTCTACAATTTCAGGCTACCCATAGAATTCTGGTGAAGGCATAAACCCGAGTAATAAATAAGGCAAATGAGGCGTATGCTCCAGGGCAACTCCTATCACGCTACACTCTCCAACCCAAATGCCGTCCACCACCGTCTTGAGACTGCACGGCCGGCCTTGTTATTTCTGACGGAGACCCAGATTGCCTGACCAAGCTATACAGCCTACATACAATACCCTGGCTACTAGTAATAGGCAGATTTTTATCTCATGCCGGGGTCACTGTGCTCGCTAGGTTACCTTTATCTTACTTATTTTGAAGGTTAGTCCATGTGCATGGTCCAGTGATCAGTCTTCACATGCCTGTACAGGTGGCATCCACAGTGGTAGTCGATTCGTGGAACACATGCAATCGGTCGACGCTCTCACAGACTCTCACAGAGCCCCACCGCGATCGTCGTGATTCTTGGTAAATTTAGTGCACATAGTGTCAGTTGGATCGGGTCAGGCATCATCGATCACGCAGGAAGTGCTATATGCAACCTTGCTATGGTGTATTGATTGTTCCAATCAGAAGAGTTTCAGACTGACGGGACTCCCTAACGTAGATAACCACAACGCCTGCTTATTGGACCTTCTGCTGACTTCACATCCGGAACAGTACCAAGTTGACATTGCACCTTTGGCATCTTCAGACCACTTTGATACATAGTATTTAGCCCAGTAAACACAACAGTCACAAAATATTAGTCTGGCACTAAAAGTCAGCACATTTGGAAGGTCTTCTCTCTGGGCACCAATGTCATTCTCTTTTACGCCACTTAAAGCCGCGCCCAGCTTCAGTATATTGAGTGACACTTCCAGTATCGCGATCATCCGAAAAGCAAGGTCTGTTGGCCTCAAAGAAACTGGAGGTCATAAGCAGAGTGAGACAGTTCTTTCCAGCAAGACACCGTTTTGAGTCTTTATACATATGTTCATATGTAGTACTGTTCTCGCCTCGGGGGTCGATACGACGTAACCAGCAAAAAAGCGTGTGTATCTCCACCTTAAAGGCAGGCAACTCACCTGTAGTTTCTCTGGAATTACACGGGGCCGTGAAGGTCTTTTCCATAAAAAATAGCGCAAAAATTTTCGTAGTGATCTTATAATATATTGTCCTTTTTAATAACGTACAATGCGAATTCCAAACAATATCTTCTGAATGGCGTTCTTAATTTTTCATTTATAAGTTTATTTGAAATTTCTTTTTGTAAGACGTTATTAAATTCCTTATACTTTTATCCGTATATGGGAAATTCTTGAAATTGTTCATCCATTTAGTGAAGTGGCACAAAATGCAGTATATTGTATTATTACTAACTTCAGAATGTATTCCGTACATTTACCTTTAAGTTGTAATCTAATTAAAAAATAATTATTTTGATTCTTTATTAACATAATCACGGTGTTGAGACCCGCCAATTAACATTTAATGCCTTGAACCCAGGTGGAGTACTTACAGGATTAAATTAGAAACAGAAGAATATTTAGCAGAATGTTACCTTTGAATCTAGTGTTAAGACACTCCGTTCCCTTTAAAACAATTCCATTCCCCACTTTCTACTGAATTATTAAGGCATTGCGTGTGGTCGCAGTTTACTTTGTTGCCAGTGAAGTCGCAGTATTCGCCTAGTGGAAATGAAACCCACAATTGTCGCATTTTCAATCGCATGCTTATGCCTGTGAGTCCTGGTCCAGACTTATCCACTTCACGTTTGAAAATTTTATGTTACATATTGTTTTTTTTCAATAACAGAAAGTTAGTTTTTTTTTATCCAGACAAGTAATAGATAATTCACTATTCATTTATAACAAACCAATTTTCACGTCGCATTTCTTCGTAACTTACTTAAAATACTGCCATATTTTCAACACCTTCCGTAATTTAAATGGAGCGGTGCACTTTATTATGGCATAAATTAATTTCGTTAAAGCAGATATTTCTACAAAAAATGTTATTTACTTGGAGTATATTTTTTTCCCTTCCTTTTGCAATAGATAATAACTAGTGAAAATGAATTATGTTCATTTATATACTATTGTGAAACATTATGAGACAAACTCACTACGCTAAGTCTTACGAAAGGAGAAGAGGACGAAGTGTTTTAATACTAAACTTTCTCTTTTTACTGCGTTATACAATTCGTTCTCCAAAAAAAATAATTTAACCTACAAATTTCTTAAATTGACTGTAAATGAACTGAAATTTCTTAAAATAATCTCTTAATACTTCACTACGTATTAAATTACTATATCTTAAAGTGAAGAACGGAACGGAGTGCCTTAATACTAGTTGGCCAAGTTCTTTCCACCTACCCTACCATGTGCGAGATACAGCGTGAAGCTATAAAACATAAAATAAAAAGCTTAACAATATCTCGTTATAACTCCAATCGACGTTAAAAAGCTCGCTAAAAACTTAATAAGTATTTATTACGTACAAAACATTTTTATGTGTAATATATTTTAGGTCTACGAAAATACAGCTTGTAACCACCAGTTGAATCATGATATTAACTTGAATTGCTTTTTGGGTCGGCATCTCGGCTTGCTCGGTAACTAGGTCAAGGCTTCTAGTACACGGGACACAGTGTAATTGATGATAACGTATTTTCATTTTTCATTCAACTTAACCTTTTTATTGTTAGTTAATATATTGTGTTATATTATTTCATATAAATTTCGTTTATATATAATAATATTAGTGACCACTACACCATACATTGAAACGAAGTATCTTAATACTAGGTTCCTAAATCCCCTCTGCCTCCTCTGCCTCCCCTGCCTCCCCTGCCATTTGCAGGATAGCCTACAGATAAAGATATTGGGAAAGTTCTAGTTAATAAAATTATATTTCTTTAACTACACTGCTGGATATATAGAGATATATCTTGTGAACTATATTTTATTGCTAAAAATGTTTTTTCACAGCGACCTAACGACTACAGAAAAATTACAAAGACCTTATCTAGACTAATCTGTAGCTTAATATTTGTAGGGTTTTTCTAGGAAACTTTCATAACAATGTAATCTTATATGTTTCTTGCGAAGATATTAAGGCGTCTATATATATATATATATATATATATATATATATATATATATATATATATATATATATATATATATATATATATATATATATATATATATATATATATATATATATATATATATATATATATATATATATATATATATATATATATATATATATATATATACATATATATATATATATATATATATATATATATATATATATATATATATATATATATATATATATATATATATATATATATATATATATATTGTTCGAGTTTTCTCTTTATAAATTAATCGCATATACAGTATTTTGTTACGTGCATTTTATCAGCTTCACGTATCTCTCGAGTATAGCAGTGAACCAGTTTGTTCTTCTCTTTTTACCCAGCTTTAGTGCCAAGTAGCGGAATTCACAACTGCCAGTACACGATATTTAAAAATTATTAAAACACAAAATATGTGATTAACTCAACCCAGTTTCACGCTGTATCCCGCATATGGCAGGGTAGGCAGAGGGAACTTGGGAATCTAGTGTAAAGACACTACCTTCCACTTCCTTTCCCCACTTTTCGTCGAATTTGAGGCATTGCGTGTTGAATGGCGGAACTCAACGCCAATATTTGATTAAATATAAAATAAATAATATTTAATTTAGCAATTGTCTTACAATGTATTTAATAAATTAATTAAGCACAAAGGCTGTATTTATACAGTATAGAATTAAATTAAATGAGTATTAAATCCACTAACTAAAATTGCCTATACAATCGGACGCTTTTCTGCTGCACATCAAAAAGCTTCTTTTTTTTTACTTAACGATGTCTGCATTCTTCCATAGAAAGATTGGCAGAGAGAGAAACTACGGTCCTATCAAGCCACTGTACTGTGTCAGCCTCATTTATAATCAGCTAAACTTTCCTTTATACATTGAATCGCATGTTACGCTTAGGTTAGTGCAACAGTTGGCCATTTCTTCGTAAAGTAGAGCCAATGTTATGATCAAATCGTATTATTTTAAAAAATTGTGTTTGTCTAAATGATAAGTTAGAAAACACACAAAAGAAAGATGTTTTACGATGAAAAACCCGGTATTAAGATACTCCGTTTTAATACTAGGTTCATTTCGTGTACCATCCTATGTGCAGGATAAAGCAGGAAGTTAGAAAAACTTAATAAGATTTTAGATTTTCGCGATCGAAAGCGAAGAAGCGAAACTAAATTAATGAATTTGAATTTGAATTTGATTTATGTTTATTTTAACTAAATATACGCGATTAATTCTGTTAAATTTGTTTCATTTTAAAAAACTTTATTTCGCAGAATGCTATACTGATCTAGAAGTATTTTATATTATGAAAGATATTTTTTAACTGTAAATATTTAAAGAGTATCATATACACGTAGAACTTCTTTTTTTTTTTAATATTGTAACAAGACTTGAATCTACTGTCTATCTGAACTACTCCACAATCAACCTTCACCTTCAAATAACTGAGCCACATTGGATTCGTTATTACGTACAAATTAATGTGGTTTAGAGCCGGCCCAAAGCAAATCTGACAAGCGTCACTGTTTTTGACATTTCAATGTTAGCTCGCATATTCCAACATACGCCTAGTTATAATGTATTATTTGGTATTGAAATGTTCATTTATTTCTGCAAACCATGTGTATATATATACATATATATAATTCACATAAATCTATATATTTTAAGGCAAAAAGTCACTCATGTATCAGGAAGTTCTTAGAAGTCCTAGGAGTTTGAGAATGCATGGAGGTTGTTTTTTAAGATATAGATGGTAACTTAGATGGTATTTTTGAATATTCAATTTATAATCGGCTGTTTTTGGAGTTGATAGTTTGTATACGACTTCGCTAGGTGTCTTATAAATTTAACACAGGGATTCTGTTAGAAGCGAACATATTACTTTAAACTTAAAACTTGAGAAAGTTTAACATTTAACAGTTACGGAGTTGTTTTTTGGGGTAGACAGTCTGTAAGAAATTTACGTATGTTAGGTTACACCAAGAGCTGGTAATCTCAAATTTTGCCTTAGATCTTTTGCTGGAAACTACTTACTACCTAAGACGGGGCTTTTCGAATTTGATCCTCGGGATTGTTTTTGGGGTTGATAGATTGAATTAAGCTTCAACTTTCATCTTTATATATTTAATTTCAAACTTTCCAATTATATTATTTTTGGGTTGTATGCGCTACCTAACTCGAGATTTTGTGACATTAGATACCTGAGGGTGTAACTCCTGAAATTAACGTGTTCACGCTCACAAATTCATGTCCTTTATAATATTAGTATAAATTTACATTATTACCACTCCAACGTGGGGAACGGAAGTGGAACGGAGTGTCATAACACTAGGTTCCACTTCCGTTCCCTCTGCCTACCCTGCCTAGTGCGGGATACAGCGTGAAGCTGGAAAAAAAAATTACCACTCCATCACTATTTTTTTTTCAGCTTCACGCTGTATCCCGCACTAGGCAGGGTAGGCAGAGAGAACGGAAGTGGAACCTAGTGTTATGACACTCCGTTCCACTTCCGTTCCCCACTTTCCGCCGAATTTGAGGCATTGCGTGTTGAGGGGCGGAATTCAACGCCGCGCTTTGCCTTACTACCAGAGCGAAGAAATGAAACATTAAATATTTAAATTGAAAATATTAAATATTTCATTTCCTCGACTGGGGATCGAACCCAGAACCTGTCAGTTACAGTCATACTCTTGTGCCGCTGCGCCACGACAGGCCTCAAAAATCACTCACACAAAATCACTTATTTATACTTATAATAAATCTGTAACTGATCACTGCCAGTTCATGAAAGATATATAAAAAAAATCTTATAGTAGGCACTTATTAATGTAGTAGGGCCCATAATAGTGCTTTTTTGTTTTGTCTATTTGTCTGTGCTTTTGTACATGCTTATCCTAGAAACGGATACCAGACTTATATGTATTTAAATTATTATATTTTGGAGATTTCCAAAATCATTCTTCAACATTATTTGTTTTATATCATAAAAAGGTAACGTCAATTTAAAATACTTAGTTCGACTTAGTTAGATTTTTTTTATTTTCGATTGTTTTATTTATTTAGCGGATTTTCAGTTTTCTATATATAAATATTATCATAAAAGTGATATATGTTTTGATAAGAACAAGAAAGTAAATGATATAATTAAATAAAATAGTAAAATTCTAGTGGGTGAAGCCGCTTCCGAGTCGTTAGTTCATATTAAAATTTTATTACAATCTTCTGTACACGGTAGGAAACTATTATGTAGATCGATTTTACAATTTTTTCTGTTTGCCTATGCGTTTTAACGCGTAAGTATCGTAAGGTGTCCTTCCGATATAGAACATAGCATATGCCTATATCATAAGGACGCCTAACGATACTTCCAGACTTTTTTTTTTTTTCATTTTGAAATTATACAATTCTACAACAGTTTTCGTACATCGTCAACGGTAAACTCACTACACGCGCGGACGTTTGTGTGTTCACTGGTAATTTAATATATTTTTTTAATTTCTCTCACTCCTACAAGTCAAGTTTCATCATGTCTTACATGAACACAGCATATAGCCTTCGTCGATAAATGGCATATCTAATGCTAAAAAGATTTTCTTATATCGAAAGTTTCTGACACAAACAAACTTTTTATCTTTCTAATATTGGTATAATTTATTTCATACTTTCCCTAACATTTATTCTTCTTCTTCTTCTTAGTTTCACGCTGTATCCCCAGTGGGGTAACCAAAGTAAACGTAGCGTCAAACACTACGGCCTCGTAGTATCGTAGATACTATCTACGATACTGTATCGTAGATACTTTGTTTTCGAAACTCAACCTCACTTTTCCTTCGTAACTCTCTTCTCTTTGACTCGTCGTGATCAGTCCAACTTAGCACATTCACGTTGTGACATCCACGCTTGTACATTCTGTGTATCTCTTCATTGGGTATGGGATCAGCTAAACTGAGGATATGTTCCTACGAAGAGCGTTATCAATGCAGCTAAGGCACTTTTATCTCTACTACTGGTAGCAATACGCCTTTTCAATACCAATACCCATTATGTATTTTTTTATGGAAAAGACAAGGCAAGCGAGCGTACGGGTCACCTGATGATGAGTGATCACCGTCACGCCACCGCACCGTGTAATACCAGGGGAGCTACAGGTGCGTTGCCGGCCTTTGAGGTGGAGGTAGACGCGCTTTTTGAAGGTCCCATGTCGTATCGACCTGGAATTTACAGTATCAGTGATCTATGTCAATCTGAAATAACATTTAATTAACCATTTCATTTAATAAAAAATCCTGATTTTTTGTATTTATTTACTTGCATTTTATTGATAAGTTTTGTACATACAAATATATACCGATACCATATTTGTGTTCTTCTCAAATACTTGTTCTCATTATGTGAAGTTTACAAAAGGGCCTCGAGCGTAGTCAAAGATCATTATTTTAAGTTACTTTCGTCATTTTACATCCACAGCAATTGCTTTTTCATTTAATATTTTAAGTGAATTTGTATTTTTGTCGACTTTCCTTAAATGAAGGCATCAAAATTAGTGATTCTCTTTTTCATATAAATAACTGTTTTATTGTTTACTTTTCAGAAACATAACTTAAAGTTGTTTGTTTTGCTATAATCTTATTTTTATTTAGTTTTCATTATTATTTGAATAAGGAAAACACTGGACTCCCTTTTTGACAAATTTTGCAACAAGATAACCCAAAGTTCAAATTTATTAGAAAAGTACATTCTATCTTTATATATATACTAAAATCACTGCACAAGCTGCTACGATACGTGTCGCTACACTTGCTGCAAGAGCTCTACGTTAGCCGTGGACGTTTGAGAGCCATTGTCCGCATAGTAACTTGTTGCGTTTGAGTGTGCAAATGCAATTATTTGATTTGAACTTTCTATGTATTTCAATTTATTTAAAACCAGTCGTAAATAAGCAAATATATAAATATTTTTTTATTACAATCATTTAAAACATTTTAGTTTCTAAATAAAATTTCTATTAATTAACTTATTATACTTACTAATACATAGGTGATCGCTATTTGAAATTATTTGTAGATATCTCACTTAAAATATACGGGTAAGCTTAAATATATTAGCCTCTTAAATCAACTTAAGACATTATTTAAGAACAAACTTTATGAACTTAGAAGCTAACAGTTTAACTAGTTTTTAATTGACTTATCTTTCAGTTTTCCTCTACGTTAGTTTGCATTAACACTTCTTAGCATAATATAGAAATATATTTCACTCTATGTACCATTTCTCTCTATTGATCACATATGGCAGACACGCAGAGGGAACTTGGGAACCTAGTTTTAACTTAAGACACTCTATGCCGTTCTTCATTTTTCCATTAATCTCTCTCGATGTCGTGTTTGCAATCACATGTTTGTGCTCGTGTGCAACAGCAGGCCCATATACTTATTTATAAAATGTTGAATAAATGTACACCAGTAAATGATAATTATAATCTTTTTTAGTAAACAATCAATAACAACGTTTTTTTACGATAATTTCTTCAATAGCTGTCATTGCTTGCATTTGTTATCTTGTATTGTATTTTACAATTCAGATTTCAATCTGTTTATAACATTCAAGCTATTTGCAACAATATTTTATAAACATTCTCACTAAAAATGAAATATAGTTATGTAAAAGGCATTCGTAAGAATATTCCTGGGAACTATAAACGTTGCAACTTTAAAGAGAAACGCCCAGCTGCAGTGAAAATCTCAAACATATTTTACACCGAGTGTTACCCTGGGTCCGTGTTAAGTTATACTTTATAATTTAATATTGTAAATTATCATTAATTTTCTTTTATATAAAGAATATATTTCGTTTATATATTTGGTTTTAGTTCTTCATATGTAGCGTATTATAATTATACCTTATTACTAAGAAATATAGATGTTTCTCCTTTCTTTTAATTTTATTTCATATAAAAGATTATACAACATGACAAAGTGCAGTGTTGACTAATGCCACTCAATATGCAACGCCTCCAATTCGAAGGAAAGTGGTGAGCGGAACGGAAATCCTCAACACTATGTTCCCAAGTTCCGTATACCTTTCTTTGAAAAGCGTACTTTTTTAAAATGACAATCACAGATCAAGCAAGGAAGAGCAAGACAAAGTGTACTGCCACAAAATTTCTCTAGGCATCCTTTTCAACATTTCCTAGGTATCCTTTTTTGCGAGAAAAGTAGGCTAGCTGAAATTTAACGACATAGATCACCCTTGCATATTTTAATACCTGTCCCAATACCCAATGTGTAAATCAAACGAA
The DNA here is from genome assembly GCA_019049475.1 of Eueides isabella. Taxonomy (NCBI): domain Eukaryota; kingdom Metazoa; phylum Arthropoda; class Insecta; order Lepidoptera; family Nymphalidae; genus Eueides; species Eueides isabella. Next base: position 13,352,525 of record CM032383.1, read on the forward strand.
ACGAAACGAAAAAAACGTCCAATTTTACAATTTAAATACGCTGGAGGCTTTTGTTATGAAAAAATAAAGTCAGCGATGTCACGGCATCAATATGTTAACTTCATATAAGTTTATTAAAGCGTGGCCGAATCAATTTTAGTGGAAAATCTTTTTTACTTTATTGTATTTTTAGTATAAAAACGCCGTTTTGTGATGATTTTAATTCATAAGTTATTAATTTTATGGCCAAAGCTCGGCAAGCAGAACAGAGCACGGCGTTGAGTTCCGTCTTTCAACACGCAATGCTTCAAATTTGGCGCAAAGTAGGGAACGGAATGGAGTATCTTAACAAGTTCTCAAGTTTCTTCTGCCTACCCTGCTATGTGCGGAATACAGCGCGAAGCTGAAAAAAAATGTTTAGCATGAATTAAACGAGAGTGGCTGATTGGGCTCTGATATTTAAACTTGTCAAGCCTCTTCCTGTTTATTAGTTAAAGTAGAGAGAATTGAGTTTCAATACACAACGTTTATCTCTGCGTGGGTGATCTGTGCAAAATAGAGAGGTGGAACTTAACGCCGCATTTTGTATATCAAAGTGGGAAAATTAACATAATTCAATCCACACATCGCGAATGACTTAACATTTGTCGCGACTGTCTTTTGACATGTCTAGCTTTTCCATTATTCCATGAAGATTTCAAAATGATAGATAAAAATTTATATCTTATTATAAAAGCTTCATAACTGAAAGATACCGTAAAGTTTTCTACAACATAAAGGTGCCGCACAGGTTTCTCAGTGTGGATTGCGTGAAGTTTATATAAATATTTACATATTTATATGGTTAAGGATAAATATTTTTCAGTAGTTAAAAGTTTCACTTGTATTATATGAATAATAATATTAAATGTAGCATTAGCGTCATATTTCTTAATAAAGAGAATTTCGCTTAAAAAAACGATCTCAAATTTAATATCTTTGAATACATACCTCAATACGATTATTTTAATTAATCCTGTATAAAAGATAGACTTAGTTTTAAGACACTCCGTTTCTCCATTTACCGCTTAATTTTGGAAAATATTGTTTGTACTAACTAAATGTCCTACTTGGTGTACCGAAGCAAAAAAAACTAATATTTATTATTATCTATACTAATACTGAACATACGACATCAATTTCATAGAGTTTATAGGGAAATGGAATATTAGTCTAGTAACATCCCCAATCGCTTCGCCAGCACTGTGCAAATTTGGTGGAAATGGAAATATTCTAACATACGTACAGGAGTCAAGATCACGGCCAATATCGATTTTCAATATAATGGATGTTCCACGCTGCATTCTTGATTGCTTTCTGGTAATTAGAATTTGAACTTTTAAACTTTATATAGCTTTATATATTAATAGTAAATAAAATTTCATGTTTACTCTATCTACTGTACGCAACATATGAAAAAAAAAGTTGTAATTTTTTCTTCTTCATCCCGCAGATGGCAGGGTAGCAGAGGGAACTTGGGAACCTAGTGTTAAGACACTCCGTTTCACTCTCGCCCTTAAGGAAATTAAAAAACAATTATAGATAATTAAATATTCGTAGATAAATCTTTATATACTTCTACTAACTACTAAGTATTTTATTAATTGAATTTATTTTATCTAAGAAAAGTATAAAACAACATTTTAAATTAAAAATAATACCTACTAAATATCACTTGCAAATTTTCAATAAAAACGAGACGATAAATATTTAAACAAGAATCTGTAAACTGTTGTTAATAAATAAAGAACTAAATTGAATCTTTTCTTTTTTAATATCCATAGTGGACGGATTCTTCAAACGTACGTCGGCAATTTATTACGGTGGCTATTGTGAACTAATAACAATAGGTACTGATAATATAAAGTTGTATGGTTTCAGAACTAAGGGTATATTTAAAATTTCTACCATATATATAAACGGGCATTGGAAAGCGTGTGAAATTTAGCTGACAAGATTTAATTAAAAAGATAGACGAACATCGGAACAACTAAATAATAAATATATTTTATAGCTATAACTTGAATTGGAGTTTTTGTTTTTGATTTATATATATATATATATATATATTTATAATTAAATATTTAGGTTTAAAGAATTTATTCTCAAAAAGACATAGTCACTTACATGAGAACATACATACAAAAGTTAAAATACAAAAGAAAACAGTCGCCATATTATTTAGTACTCAATTAACGATAATAAGATATTATTACAAGTGTGTTACATTGTTAGTATATCAATTATTTTCTAAAATATGCTGTGAAAGTTGAGACTTAAATTCGTTAATTGAGCTTGCATTTCTTATAGTAGACGGTAATTTGTTGTAAAGTTGTGCTCCCTCAGATGTGATATCCTTCTTTGCAAATTTTGTCCTAGTCTTTGGGAGAATTAGTAAGCTAGGGCGACGGGTGCTACGTGTACTAACTTGTTTCATAAATGACAATTTAGAGTGTACAGATTTATTAATAATTTTTCTTATAAGAAGGCAAGAATTGTATATATAAAGTTGTTTTAAATTCATAATCTTCGTTTCTTCAAAAATTTTAACTGTAGATGTAGATAACGGATATTTAAAGAGTATTTTTATTATTTTATTTTGTTTTCTTTGAAGTTCTTGTAATTTTGTTTTGTTAGCATTACCCCATACTTCAATTAAGTATAATAAATGGGACTTAACCAAAGAGTTGTAAATATTATAGTGTAGTTTTTGTGGTATGCACCTAGAAATATTCTTTAATGACCCAATTAAAGACGAAAGTTTTCCTTTAATATGGTCTATTTGATTGTGAAAATTAAGATGATTATCTATTCTTAAGCCAAGATATTTTTCACAGGTTTTTTGCTCGATTACAATGTTGTCAATAGTTAGCGGATCATGTTGCAAAATTATTTTATTTTTAGGTTTAAATATTATGTAACATGTCTTAGAGGCATTTACAGTTAATAAGTTATGGCGGTACCATTCATGTAGAAGATCTAGATCTTTTTGTGCTTGAGTGATAATATCATTTATTTTGTTACCAAAATAGAACAAACATGTATCATCCGCATACAAAGTTAGGTGACCGTGTAATTCCAAAGATGCAATATTATTTATGTAAATCAAAAAGAGAAGCGGCCCTAAAATGGATCCTTGTGGGACTCCACAAGTGATAGGCAAAGTGCTGCTTTGGTCATTTCCAATTTTAACAACTTGCAATCGGTTCGTCAGATAGGATTTTAATATTTCAAGAGCAGCACCTTTAATACCGATGTTTTTAAGTTTATGCAATAGAAGTTTATGGCTTATAGTATCAAACGCTTTTTTCAGATCGATAAAAACTCCTAATACGATATTTTTCTTGTCTATGTTTTGTCTGATTTTTGTTACGAGATCTACAATTGCAACAGTAGTACTACTTTTAGCCCTAAAACCGTATTGTCGTCCAGATATAAAATCAAAAGAATTTAAGTACGTAGTTAAACGACTGTGAATCAGTTTTTCTAATATTTTAGAGAGAACGGGTAATACGGAAACTGGGCGATAGTTACCTGGATCTGTTTTAGAGCCGGATTTGTGAATAGGTGTTATTTTTGCAATCTTTAATAAGTCAGGGAATTTTCCTTCGTACATAAGATTATTAAAACACTGCGCCAAACTTTTTGAAATCAAATCTCTTAAACATTTTACTGCTTTCGTACTAATTTTGTCTATGCCAGAGCTCGAATTTGAATCTAAATTATTAATGATTTTTTTAATTTCATTGGAATTACACGGTTCTAATGTCAAAAGTTCACAGCTGTGATTTTTATTGAATGTATGAATGGGGTGTAGGATATCATGGTAGTTTGCAGGTATTTTTTCAGCTAAAAGACAACCGATTGTAGAGAAATACTTATTGAAAATATTGCAAATTTCATTTGTATCGGTGATTACTTTTGAATCTAGGATAATTTTTGAGGGAGTACAACTTTGTTTCGTTTTATTATTAGATAGTTTATTCACTAAGTTCCAAGTTCTTTTTGAGTTATTTGCGCTATTTGTAAATAGTTTACAATAATATGACTCTTTCGTTTCTTGTATTAATTTAGCTGTGTCATACATTTTAAATTGAAATCTTTTTTTATCTTCTGATCTTCCGGATTATTCTTATATTGTGCCCATAAATAGTTCCTCTGTCTTATTTTATCTATAATGTCCTTGTTTATCCAATCTTCTCGTATATTGTTCAATATTTTAGTTTTTATAATTTTACAGTCAATTATATTTTGTTTTATTATAGTTTCCAGTTCTACATAATCATTTATTGTGCTATTTAAACCCTTCGATTCTAGAGAGCTATAAAGTTTCGTGTAATCTATTGCTTCATAAGTGGTACGAATTTTTCTAGGAGTATTAAATTTGTTAATTTGAACGTAAATTTGTTTATGATCTGAAAAAGATGAGTTAATAATGGCAACGTTGAAGTAATTTGTTTGTAAGTTGGTGCTTACATGATCTAAAATTGATTTTTTGTAATCGAATCTCGTGTACAATATGTCGTATTTGTTTTATTCAGTAGTCTGTGACCTGATTCATTTATTATTTGTTTATATCTCGTTAGTTTCTTATTATTCTCCAATAGGTTGATGTTGAAGTCTCCAAACACTATAGCCCTTTTTCGCTGCTGTAATTGGTTATCGTAGTCTTCAAGAAATTGCTCAAAATTTGTATCTCCAGGATTGTATACTACGCCAATGTCTAACGCACATTTTTCGATATGTATCCATAGATAGTTATTACCACCTCTGTAAATAGACTCGATTTCACTATGTTGCAAGTTATTATGAATGTAAGTTGACACTCCCCCTCCTCTCATATCTGTCCTGTAATTGTAGTAATGTGTATAATTATCTATCTGCAACTGTAATGCTTGTTCTTCTGATGATATCCAAGTTTCTGTGAGCAATATAGCATGAATAGTGGTTGGCATAGCTTTTAAAATGCAATTTAATTCATCTAATTTGCCCTTTTTCTTTATACTTCGTGCATTCAAGTATAAAAACGATAAGCGCGACTTTTCGGTGTGTAATTCTTGATAGTCGTTAACTAGTTGGTAATTTATAGTGTTAGTTGTACTTTTATCTAATGGTGGTGATTGGAGTTTTTTGGAGAGTTTTTAATGATGGTTGGTGTTCCGTTCACGTATTTAATAGTGATATCTGTTTCTCCACTATTCATTCGTTGCTGAAGTTCCTCTTTAATATGTAAGTAGTATTTTTGCTGAGCCGGAGTCTGGTCGGAAAATATTTTAAGATTGGTTGGTAATTTATCACGATTTTTGAGAAGTGATAATGCTGCCTCTGGCTTATCAAAACATAATTTGATCCTACGGGCTTTTCCAGGACTATATTTACCAATGCGAAACATTTTAACAGGCTTTGGAACATCTATATTTATCTGTCTTATTATTTTAAGCACTTCACTCTCATCTTGAAAATTTCTTTCTTGTATATTAGTAGCGTTATTTTCAGCTATTCCCATTATAATAATATTATTTTCTCTCTTTTTCCTATCTTGTACCTCTCTAATTATTTGTTCATTTGTGTAAATTTGTTTATTAGGAGATGCAGAGGCAGGACATATTTTTAATTCTTTTATATTAGTCTCTAGCAATTTAATTTTTTTCTCATCGTTATTTAATTGTACTTCTAGTTTAGTTAATAGTGATTTTATGTTATTCTGTTCTAATGACATTTTTGAATTTGCTGATTTTATATCTTGGACTTGAGAGCTAATTTCTGCTATGTTACTGCTGAATATTTTTTTTATATCTTCATGAGAGGTCTTAAGATCTGCAATTTCATTTTTTACCGTTGCGATACATTCATTCATTTGGCCCATCATTTGCGCGCTCGACCCAGTATACGTTTCCAATAGTGACGTAATACGGGTTAGCTCGCTACGCATTAATTTAATTTCTTGCGAACACTGACAGTCATGATCGGCTGGTTGTTTTCGTTTACGAAAAGTTATCTGTGAGCCAGTACTATCCCCGTGTAGTTTTGATAGATCGGGTTGTGATCCACCGCCAGTGACAGTCGGAGGCGATTTTGTTGCGCTCATTATTAATATTGCAAGTTTCAAACGAGCAAAATAAGTATTTTTATAATATTTATATTGTCGGTAATAATGCAATATTCGATGTATTAACTTACTTGCAGCAGCGTATGCGCTTAACGCGGAGTCAGTGTGCGAGCGAGTTAAAAAATAGCAATCGTTCTGCTTCCGCGGGTGTGAGGCAGGTAGCCCCGATCGCTAGCACAGGCGCGCCGGCATTATCTTCAATTGCAAACAATAATAACTCACTAGGAATGTTCACACAGTTATGAGTCTAGTTACTTTTTTAGCTAAAAGTCAAAATTAATTAGCACTAATCCACTGTTTTGCGTAATAAACAAAATACACGTCTACTCTTCACAGCGATCCGACCATCCTATATTTTGTTAAATCAAAAACAAAAACTCCAATTCAAGTTATAGCTATAAAATATATTTATTATTTATATATATATATATATATATATATATATATATATATATATATATATATATATATAAATATATAATAAATATATGAATATGGCAGGACAGAAACTTTAGGCACTCTGGTTTTCGAGTGACCTCAATGCTTACGCCCAAAAAAAATAAATATTCTAATTCCTGAAGTAAGGATCAAACCAATAACTTAACTTGTGCCCCAACGACGTAAAAAGCTTGTAGATTCAAGTTTCTAAATCGAAATTAAAATACATTTACTTAGAAACACTTGAAATACTCTCAAAAGCCACTCGGAGTTAGATAGTCTGCAAAGCTCAGCCGCTTGAATTAAAATTCTTAGTACATTTACATTTATTACTTTATAAAATACTTATCTACTATAGCTGCAATGCCTGCGCTTTTGGTATTTTAAACTTTAACGTCCGTGAAATAAGCTTTAAGCTTATACAGTTCGTGCTGTTCTTGAATCTGTTGAAGCAAAATCTAAAGTTATGATTCCGCTATTTTTTCATATAATCATTTCATTTGAACAAAAAATGAAACAAGTCCTATTAAACATTAACCGATACTCTACGGGAGGTTCTTGACGCAAACTACGAAACTCTTATTTATAAAACGTATGACACAATACACGATAGTTAGAGGTTTAGTTCCTAATGGGGGAATGTTTAAAAGTTTTTATATAACTTAAACTTGAATAAATATTGTATAATGACAAATTGTGTATAATATGAATCAATTTATAATTCTAAAGTAAAGCGCGGCGTTGAGTTCCGCCACTCAACACGCAATGCCTCAAATTCGGCGGAAAGTGGGGAACGAAAGTGGAACGGAGTGTCTTAACACTAGGTTCCCGGGTTCCCTCTGCCTACCCTGTCTCGTGCGGGATACAGCGTAAAGCTAAGAAAGAAAGATTTATAATTCTTATTTCATTCTCTACTTTCTTCTTTCATTCAATATAATACAAATCGCCTTACCGTGTTCAGGAGCAAAATATTACAACACGCTTTAACTAACGTTTTTTTCAACCTTTTTATAAAACAGTTAATTACACGCAAGTCATAGTGATAGTTTCTTTATATGAGACAACGAAATAATTTTATTTTATTTTTCATTTCATAAATTTGTTACTACAATGTGTATAATAAAGGTAGCAAATTCTCTATAAACAAGGCACCCTTTATTTGGTAACCCAATTAAAACAATATAGACGAATATTAATTAACTTACTGTGACGTATCAGTACACAATATTCATGTTAACGCCAAGAAATGTGATTGGGTTGAGATATAAATATATCATATAACATTATTATGTTTACAAATTATAACTCGATAAAATCAGAACGCGGCGTTAATTTCAGCTTTTCTACAAGAAAGTTCACAGATCCGGACGAAGATCATAGAATGAATTCAATGCGCTAATACTGTACATACATGCAGAAATTCATTTGTAGAAATAGGTAGAAAATGGAAACGATTGTGTATAAATTTGTATAAATTTTATGGGTGATATGCGATGATAAATAAGGAAAAAATATGAGACTTGATAAATTAAATTATATTATTTGAATGAATTCAACAGAATTTCAGAGAAAGTATCAATTGAAAAGTATAAGTTTTCGACTAATTCTTCAATGCCTGATAAGCGAGGTATGTGTCACAAGCCGATTAGGTTGATCGTGCCCATTTATAGTTTGTTCCACTTTAGCTTACGTGCTCGGCTCGGGAGAAACGTGACATTTTTTCGTGCGTGCTGTCGTTCGTCGATTTGTAGGACGTTATCATGACGTTAATAATAAATTAAATGCTTTAAACTTGTTAAAAATAATTGAAAAATCATTTCTAAAAACGAAAAGTCCTTCATGAATTATTATCTTAAAGAGATACCTCTAAAAACGCATTTTCAATTAAAATAATTAACTTCTTCTTTTAGTTTTAACTAACTAGCTGCAATTAGCAAAGTGCCATGAGCTCAGTGCTGGTCCATCGGCGCAGCGTCTGATTGTTAGCGTGACAGTTGAAGGTTCAACTCCCACTGAGGGGACTGAATAAATTTTCCTTGGCTCGCTATCATTACAAAATAAAGGGCGACAATTAGTCTTCACAGAAACTCAACACGCATATCGTATATGGGTGAAAGGTGGGAAACGTAAAAATCAACACTTGGCTAACTCTACCTACTTTGGGTATAGGCTGGAACCCATACTTAAACTATAAAAAATGTGTTTCATATAAATTACCCGACATTTTGATTTGCTTTTTTAATTTCTCATACATACTCCTAAATTGAAAGCTAGCGACCTAGATGTGCAATCAATAGGAAATATTCATTGCATTATTTTTTTTTCTTTCAGTTTATTATTCACGACCGGATACGTTTTACAGATCATTTCAGATGCGCGATGCTCAGCTTTTTAGATGTTCCTTCCGTAACTCTTTTGAAGAGAACTATGGCGATTATAATTTGTATTTATTGGCACGAATGGTTTTGTTATTCTTTTCTCATTACTTACAAAAAATATTCGCTTAGTTATAAAAATATATTGTGCGAATGGAAATTTAACTTAATATGTTTAATATTTTTTACTATGTTTTAAAGTGTTATTCCACACTTAGGACAGAAAATGAACGAATGGCTTAGTGGTCAGAGCGCTGGAACGGTATTCCAGAGGCGCGGGTTCAAATCCTGCTTCGTTCAAAATTTTTATACTCTTTTTAAATTTAAGTTTAGTATTAATATGTTTAAATTGCTATATTTTTTACATTTTTGATAAATCTTAAAAGTAATATTAAAAATATTATAAATTTATAAGTGGAAATTATGAATAAGAAAAGAATCAGTTTTAGGCTTTTATCCACGTAGCAGAGTAGTCATGGAGAACTTTGTGAATGGACAGTCCGTTTTCTACTCTTACCCAAATTTACTCTGTCCCGCAGTAGGCAGAGAAAACCTGCAGTGTTAAGACACTTCGTTCCGTTCTCCGCTCTTCGCCAAAGTTGAGGTATTGTATGGTGAGTGGCGGAGCTCAACGCCGCGCTTTGCGATCTTGTGAATATATGAAAATATTAAATATTGCATTTGTAAATATTAAATATTTAATTTCTTCGAGTGGGGGATCGAACTCACAACCACTTGTGCCCCTGTGTTACGAGATGCCTCAAGGAGGCCTCTTTTTACGGTTCTTGTTGTCACAATCGTCACATTGACAGTCAGGCGCTGTGCCACTGGTCTCCAAATTTAATCATAAATTTATCAGCGCAGTTCAATAGAATATAACATCTCCTTACCAAAACAAGAAAAATTGTAATTTTACAACCTTTTTTAAAATTATTTTCAAATCCACATATGTACATATATAACTTTTACATACATACATCTGATATGTAAGAACATATAGTAGAGCGCTTACATTCATTATGTATGGTTCTTCCCGCAGCCACAAGAGCAATTCATCTGCATACTTAGATACACTACCTACTATGTACACACATCCGACCGAGAACATTGCTTAACCAAACTAATATACGTGGTAATGAAGATATACTACGTTGTGGCATTGTCATAGTGTAGTTACTTAATGGGTTTTTAATATTTTCAAAGTGCTATTCCACAGTAAAGAAACAAAAACACTTTTGCAGAAAACGTATAAAAATAGAAAAAGAACGTGCTCAGCTGATTTGGGCACGTCGAGCGAATGAGTGATTAAAGAATGGAAAAAAATTATGAAGGAAAAGTGAGTGGTAAGAGGGGGCGCGGGGGGGTTGTATAGACCTCGTTTGATTTTCGAAAACATAGTAACTACGATACTGAAGGAGGGTAACGTAAAAATCATGAGGTCCCCGTGGCGGTATGTATGAAGAGGTTGATAATAGTTTACGAGGCGAAAGAGGTATGCCGAGACCGTAGATCTTTGGCTACCCCGCTAGAGATATAGCGTGAAACTAAGTTAAGTTAAAGTTAAGCATAAAAATTGAAATGTAACGAGATTTGAACCCGCGTCTCTTTGGAGGATTTTCTAGAGACGCTGGTTCAAATACCACTGCAGTCTTGCTTTATTATTTCTCTAAGGAAATATTTAATAAGGTTAGACATAGCTTTAGCTAAGAAATCAACGTCTTTCAACAGTATACTATATAAAACAATTTAAAAGGAAATACTATTAAAGAAGTTACATCCGCCACCCACTTCCTCTAAATCCGTAAAAGAGTACACATCTATCTAGATAGCCGTTGGAGGCAGTAATTGATATTGACAGCTCTTTTAGCTGCGCTCTTTTTATAATGAATAGAAATGCATTAGAGTCATTCTAGTAGTCAGTCTATATGCTTATCAGCACAATAGTAGGGGGTTCAATTCTCACATACGAAAAATTATTATTATTATCATTATTATTAGCTTGCAAAAAAACGTGGCATTTAATTCCATCATTTTACACACAATATCTCATAACGTGTAGCCCTTGTGTATTTTACCTGCATGTTTACTAAAAAGTAGATTACCAAATTTTTGTAAAAATCAAAAAGTTACAAGAGTATCTCGCAATTTTATAATAACAACGTGTTAGTGCTAAAATAAACTCCACCCTTAGTATACTAGAGCAAAGAAATAAAAATAATCTAAATTTTCCTCGAGCGAAGATGGGACCCATAACCATTGAATTGTAAGTCGGGCCGACAGCAGCTGCGCCCCGACGGCCTCTAATCATAATCTGAATGCAACTAATTAAATATCATATACATCATTAACGTTAATCGAATACATAAATGCTGGTAATAATCGTAATTAAAGCGAAACCGCATAAAGCTATAGCTTGCATAATAATTAATTTGCCATAGAAACTGAGACATGAGCTGCTTTTACATTCGTTCCACACTCGATCAATTAAGCTTTGATTGTCATATACGTAGTTGCAACACTATTTTAGCAAAGCTTTTTTAAAAAACCTAGTGTTTAGACAAGCTTTTTTAAAAAACCTAGTGTTAAGACACTTTTGTTCCTTATTTTCCACAGAATTCTTGAGGCATTGCGTATTGAGTGGCGTAAGTCAATAAAATCGAATTTTAAAATTAAACTTTTATCATATAACGTGTGTCAATAGAAACAATAGTCTTAATTAAAACAGTTTTTCAGATAACTTTATATTGGCGACAGTATTGAATGCGCTTTATTCTTTTTTCTTTGGAGGCTTTATCATTCGGTACGGGTTTACTATTTCATATTTTACATATTGATTACGTTACCGTTGCGTTTGGACACTGTTTTCGATACAAATAAAAATACATTTTTTAGATAAATATAATATATTATTTTTTATAATCTGTGGTATCTAAGTTGATGAGTTTATTTGGTTGAAGGTACGATCTCAACTACGACTATTTTTTTTTCTAAGTTAATTTAGAAGACTAAGCTTTACAGCGTCTTCGTGACGTATTGCATTGTGCCCACGATTCAGAAATATCTTAGCTTTACGCTAAATCCTGCACATGGCAGGGAACTTGGGAACCTAGTGTTAAAACACTCCAAATGAACAAAGCTATGGTAGATAGAAAATATATGCGTGATTTACTAAATGAGTATGAGTTGCGTAAGTCTACGGTATTTTCTACAATCCGCGCGCAAATGTTAGGCTAAGTGACAGAACTTAACACCATGTTTGTTCTAACGCATCCGCCGAATATATATATATATATATATATATATATATATATATATATATATATATATATATATATATATATATATATATATATATATATATATATATATATATATATATATATATATATATATATATATATATATATATATATATATATATATATATATATATATATAACTATCCACACCCGAAACAACTTTTCTAATTTATAAAACAATGTGGGTGAAATATTAAAACAGTTGTTATTATTCATTCTGCGTCCAGACTGGCCCGAATGCACGCTTAAATATTATTTCTATTTCTAACCTTTGAGAGCTTTATAATTTTCCATTACCAAGTGAACAAACTAAATTTACTTACTCGTGTAGCGTGGAGTTGTTTCTCAAAGTTTTATTACACTTTAAAACAATTGTTTAAATAAAAAAAATGTTGTGAAAATAAATTTATAGTATGATAAGTATTTTTATTCAAAGGTACACGCAAAGGGAACCTGGGAACCTATAGTTCGTACATAAATACAATAAAACGTATAAATTATACCAGTTTTAGCAACATTCGAACGCCAGAACTCAACGCCACGGCTTGTCAACCACTGTAGCAGTGCGGTATTTTATATTTAAATGTAGTTGCCTATAAAATGATTATAACATTGCTAATATCAAGCACCCCACGTTGTTTAGTCTGATTTGAATTGTTCTTTTAACTTCAATTTTATTTTGAGGTAATTGAGGTGATCATGATTGACCTGCTACAACTGTGACATAATCTCTTTGTAATTAAAAGTTTTTTTCTATTTTTTAGTTCGATTGGCAATAAAAGCGTGTTAAGCAAAAACAAATACAAGTTTTTATTAAACTATTATTTATTTATTTGATACTCATCTTTGGTAGGTTGCACAAAAATGTGTGAGGCGCCATTTTGTTGTGGCGGCCATTTCAATTTATCAAAAATATTGATTAAACGTAATTTCACTATGACTAACACGGCAAGTCAAATGAAAGCTTATTAAGAGTCGTTATTAAAAATTCTATTTTTATACATACACTATATACACTATACATACACACTCAGCTTCACGTTGTATCCCGCATATGGTAGAGTAGGCAGAGGGAACATGGGTACCTAGTGTTAAGACACTCCGATCCGTTTCGTTCCCCACTTTCCGCTGAATTTGAGGCATTACGTATTAAGTGGCGGAATTCAACGCTCCGTTTTGCCTTTTGCCAGAGCGAAGAAATGAAAACATTAAATATTTAAATTGAAAATATTAAATATTTCATTTCCTCGAGTGGGGATCGAACTCACAACCTGTCGGTTACAGTCACACGCTTGTGCCACTGCGCCACGACAGGCCTCATCTATTTATACATAACTTTTGATAAATCATATGAACAATTCCGAACTTGTGTATGAACTTGTGATGAACCTTAATAGTAGATACAATCATAAAATAAACTTTTAAATTGTCATGAATGTTGTTTACGAATTAATATTCTATCGTTATACTTTTAAAGGACTTTTGTAACATTAAACAATACATTGACAACAAATGAATATCCTTTTATTACTATAAATACTTATATACTTACTTAGTTTCAGGGTACGCAGAGAGAACTTGGGAACCTAGTGTTAAGACACTCTGTTCTGTTCCCAACTTTTCAAAGAAATTGAGGCATTGCTTAACTCAATACTGCTCTTTGCCTTTTGTAGGTATCACTAATATGTGTTCACGAACATCGTAAAAAACGTCACACTTCACATTGTATCCCACATTTACTTGCGGGAAAGTATGACAATAACCCGTGAAGCTTGAAAAGAGTAAAACCGATTAAAACTTAACTTTCGAAAAAGTGCAGTAATATTTCGAATAAATTCAAATAAGTAATGATAAGATTCAAGTAATGTTCCCAGTATAAATAAGTACATATATTTCGTACCTTAGTTCAACCTTTAACTTCATAAAAAGCTGGTGAACTAAAATAATTTCTAAAATCTCCGTATGCAAAAAGAATGACTTTCAATGTAGCCATATTAAGATGATGAATGAAACGAGATGTTCTGGAAATGGCATATATTATTAACACACGATTTACCAACACACGACGATGTTTTGTTTCTAAATCATTTAAATGCAATTTCGGTGTGTATAATTGCTCGTTTTCCACCAGAATGAGATATGATATAGAGACGTATGAAATATTGTCATATAAATTTTCTAATTCACATTAGATAGAAATATATGTGAGTAAAACTCTGTCATTCTATCTCATGTCATCCCAGCTTCACGCTGTATCCCGCACATGGCAGGATAGGCAGAGGGAACTTGGGAACCTAGTGTTATGACACTCCGTTCCACTTCCGTTCCCCACTTTCCAACAGGCATGCGTGTTGAGTGGCGGAACTCAACGCTGCGTTTTGCCTTGTACCAGAGCGAAGAAATGAAATATTCAATATTTAAAATTGAAAATATTAAATATTTCATTTCCTCGAGTGGGGATCGAACCCAGAACCTGTCGGCTTAACACTAGGTGCTCACATTCCCTCTGTCTGTCCTGCTACGAGTATGTGCAGGATACAGCGTGAAGATAAAAAGAATTAATAAAAATAAATAAATTATATTTTTAATATTCTCAGTACTAGTAGAAGCAACAATCATGTATACATGTAAGTACTTAAAGAAACTTGAAATGTTGTCACATCGTTCAGTTTTAGGACAAATAAAATTTTACCTACGACGTCATTACCGTAAAAGGATCTTTACTTGAAGCCATAAAGTTGTTTTAGGCTATATAAAATAACAATGTTTGTTATATTGTAAATTTACTTCAGCAACCACTTTATTTAGTGAAAAGTGTCTATAAATAAGTAAATTAAAATCGAAATAAACATAACATGTTTCTATTAGTATATGATGTTCATTTAAATTTCCAATTTAGTTCAAAAGTACTTTCCAATAAAATGAATTGGAAAACGAATGAGTAAATGAAAAACGATATTTTATAATCGAAATAAAAGTTTGTTATTTAAATATTGCTTATATTTATATAATATGTTTACAACTTAGTATATTTATTAATGAATACTGTGTATTTCTTTAAAGTTATAATTATATGAAAAATATAAAGACTCTTGTCTATTGTGATATGAAAAATTATGGTTATTATCTTTGATTGTAGGAATAGTAAGAGAAAACGCAGCATTTATTTAACACGTAATTTCTCAATAAATTTTAATTTGGGAAAAAAATACGGATCTTAATTCAAAGGTATATTTATTGTTACCAACACCAAACAAACTTTTATAAACTGAGCCATATAATAAGCAAACTATAAAAAATTGTTCTGCTTGCCATAAATACTCTTATAAAAAAAACTTTAACCAAGAAGTCTTATCGGTGCCTTATTACTGAGCTGTAAAAGTTCACTTTGCGTGTTTTCTATAGTAATTTAAACCGTGATAAGAAAATACCGGGTGCTTTATTATTAAAGCTCTGGTACTAATTTGAATCAATTTAGAAGATACTTTCGTCATTTTTACACTGTTGACGCAAAAAATTTTTGCCTAATAAAATCTCTGATTTTCGCCTTTATTACACATATGAAAACAAAAAAAATCGGAAATATCTCATATATTGAATAATATACATTTTCGAAACCCGACGTTTTGAACACAGTTGCAGTTACCACCTGGGACCCATTTAAAAAAATGTCTCAAATCCTCCACATTATAGGGCAAGATACAGTCAGCTCTTTCCGCAAGAATACAGGGACGTACACATACAGTACGCGAGAAATCAAGAAATTAAGAAATCGTTGGCGGTAGTTTGATGTAATAATGATGTCAACAGCCACCTCAGTTTAACTGGGATGATGGACTGTAAAGCAAAATTTTCAATATATACAAATAATCCGGTATATGTTTAATTTAAAATATGTATTATTAATTTAAAATATGTTTTATCTATTTGTCTGTGGCACCGGGGCTAAAATGTATTTTATAAAAATCAGAATAACAGTAAAAGAACTGCAAGCACTTTGCCAAGGTGAGATAGTGTCTTTTTTTTGGGGTTGACAGTATTTTTTTAATTTAAAATTCTGTTTGCTTTGATATATATACTGTGCATCAGAATTTTCAACGCTTAGCTATTTCTACGAAAAATTAAAAATGGCGTGATTCGTGGCGGAAACTAACATCTTTATTTTATGTATATTTAATTGGTGGGATACCAATATATTATTTTAAGCCAAAGATGAGCATTATTCAAAAATATTATATTTCTCTAAATTTTTGACTTGTATAGAATATTTTTTGTAAATTACCTATTTCTGATACAGCAAAATTTGTGTTTTCTTTACTATTCCTTATACAGCAGGTAGCAAAATTTGTGTTTTCTTTAACGAATTCAAAAGTTAGGTGACACGACCGGTAGCTTCATGAAAAATGTATGAAAGCTGCGGATTTACACTACAAATGCGCTCTAAATGCGCGCAACCCCTAAATGTATTCAATTTACATAATTCTGAACACCCTTTTATATAAACTTGTTGCAGTTAGTCAGTAAATCTAGAAGGAGCTTAATGTGCGCGCTTTGCGATTAAATAAAATCAAGCGGCTATGTGAAGATAAGCTTTTTACTAAATTGTAGCTTTTGCACTTTCTGACATATCCACTATATATATGTGTATCATCTTAATCATTTTAGTAGGTTTTATGTAAAAGTGGAACAATCAATTCCAGTCCAGTCTCACAGTCGTCATATTTATAATATTATGTTTCTATCAACTTCACGCTGTTTCCCGTAGGCAGAGGAAAATAGGAAACCTGGTGTGTAGTACTGTATACGTCGTTCCGTTTCTCACATTCAACCAAATTTGAGACATTAAAAGTTGAGTGGCGGAACTCAACGCCGCACTTTGCCTTGTTACCGGAGCGAAGAAATGAAATTATATTATATTTCATTTCCAGGAGTCGAGATCTAAACCACAATAGTCATTTACAGTATTTGTAATATAATATTAAATTAAATTCAAAAGAACTCGATACTGTGGATAGTAATCGCAACGTAAATACCAGTTTCTACTACACTCCACAGATAACAATAGTCAATTTCCAACGAACAAAACGCCTTTTCCTTTGACCCGAGAAATCTCTTTTTCAAAACAGGAATTTCATCTTCTATAGAAATTAGTTGGTTATAAATTTAATATTGTATTACACTCTCCAACCTGCTGCTTCTTCCGTTTGAACTACACGAATTTTATATAATACCTTAAATTCCTTTCATGTACAGAATGATTGGTAGATAGACAAACTGATACAGGTGATAGGGGAGATCACTTGTAAAACTTGTGAATGAAAATTTTCCTATAATTTGTGTTAGGTTTTAAGCTATCGCCATACTAAAATCCATCCACGAACAACGTTCTGTCAGTCAGAAATATAACAAAGCTGCTGAACACTTTAGCTTCTGTTTACGATATATTAACAGATAAATAATAAATATTGTTATATAATTTTTATCTTTCTATAAAAGAGATAGATATAAGTAATATATTTTTAAAGAGTGACTTACAGTTATGTGAAATGAATCAATGAGAACGTTAGTATGATAGTAAAGCTTCATATAAAAGTTATACTATAGTTTATATTGTTTCGTTGAATTTTAAAGTAAATTAATTGTCCTTTTTAACATTCTACCCTATCTTAAGACAAACTTTGGCATGCTGGGGGGCAGAAAAATATAGCTTTTCACGCTGTATCCCGCACATGGCAGGGTAGAGACAAAGAGAACTTGGGAACCCAGTGTTAAGACACTCCGTTCCACCTCCGTTTCCCACTTTCCGCTGCATTTGAGTGAGACAGAGACATTGCATGTTGAATGGCGAAACGCAACGCCGCGTTTTGCCTTGTACTAGAGCAAAGAAATAAAAATATGAAATATTTAAATTGAAAATATTAAATATTTCATTTCTTCGAGTGGGGATCGAACCCACAACCTGTCGGTTACAGTCAGACGCTTGTGCTGCTGCGCCACGACAGGCCTCTGACACAGCACTCTGTCTAATTTTAAATCGAGGAAGCTTGCTTTAACTTTTTGACAATATTTTTTTTATTTAAAAGTCATTTAAACTCATCATTAACATGTTAACCAAATACAATATTATTTATACATTTGAAGAATTCATTCAAGCGGTAGAACACAAGGTACTTTGTTTTATCAATGCGTGGAAATTAGTATAATTAATTCAATCCAGTGAGGATGCCACTGTCCACACGCAATCCTTAAATAGAAAGTTTATTCGGTGCCTACCTACGCGATACCGGAACGTGTCAGAATAAAGAACTACATATGCTGACGAAATAAAAAAATGCTTTTGATCTCCAAATTGCAATTTATCTATATGGGTAACGCTGTCGGCTGTAAATCGGCTTTGCAGCTTAACTTACACGGTAGGAAAGGTACTGGTACAGAAAAACAAATAAACATCGATTCGTTTTGCATGGTCGTCGTTGAAAATTGTAAATTTGACCAAAAAAAATAACTCGAAAATTCTGCTGTATGTTTTTTTTAGGATGAACAAATAGAACTGAAAAGATTTTATGTTAATGTCCATTTATTTTGAATTAATTGTGATTTTGTGTATAGTATACCAGTATTTCTCAGGCTACAAACAATCGCGTAGTAGATACTTCCAAATGCGATCTTGTGGCTTTCAAAAAATTAAATTACGTGATTAATGTAAATAATATAACGAGTTTTCGTTTATTCAATTTATGTTGTTAATGTTTATATAATTTTAACAATATTATTGCAAAAAAGAGTTAATATTATATATATATATATATATATATATATATATATATATATATATATATATATATATATATATATATATATATATATATATATAAATATATGTATATGTATATGAATTTGTTCTATATTTATATTCGAATTATCACACATTATTCATATGTACTGACAATACTATAGTAACATAATTTAGTCACTACAGTTATAAGTTCCGTCTCTTCTTTGAATAATATAATAATTTCATTTCCATGCTCTAGTACTAGGATAAAACAATACACGCAATATCTCGAATTTCGGACCGGAAACTGAATATTTACTACTGGAAATATACTCAAATACTAAAATACTTATTTTTTTTTACAGGAATGTTCAGTGTTCGTTTTCGATAAACGCATCGCTGATAAGCTGTACAAGCCCAAGCGTAAGGAAACAATGCTAGATCGCATTAAAGCTTGTATCATAGCCATGGACAAGATGCGCCACCCCCGTATGCTCCAGATCATCCATTCCTTGGAAGAAGGCCATCACACTTTGGCGTTTGCTTCTGAATCGATCTATGGCAGCCTAGAGAGCATTTTGGCTTGGATTGTAAGTATTTTATTGTGGATAATTTTACGTAGTATAATTATATAAATATTGTGATTTTTTCTCTATTACATTTTTTTACTTAAATCATTTTAAATTAGGTTTTAGCCATAACATTGTTTTTGCTTTGTGGGAAAGGATTTTTTTAACTTCCAAAACAAGAATGCTATTATAAATATAACCAATGTGTCTTTATGCAAGTCTGTGGCAACGTAGCTCCTGAATCAATAAGCCAAATTATTTAGATTTTTTATCAAGAGCCCAAAGGTTTTCTTCTTATAGGTGTTTCATGAAAATCAAATTGGCAGTTTTACGTAAAGGTTTGTTTGGTCATAAGATTTTAATTATTTTCAAAATTGTTTGCTTGTTTAAAGAAGTGTAATAGATTGACTGTAGCGTTATGGCTCGTCAGTGAACTGTGTCCAAGCTCAAGATCACAAATTAGAGATTAAATTAACTTAACACTAATTACCAGGTAAATGTTGCGAAAAAGGCTAAAAGTACATTAAAAAAATAATGCACAATACATTCATCAATATAATAATTTGTATTACTTTCGTACCAAACAATAAAATAAAGACCACGTGTGTTCAATAGTTTAACATTTAAAAGCCGGCATACAATCTTTTGTATATATTATGCAGTATACTTTATTGGCATCCTTAGACAGCTTGGTGGATCTTTTTCATTGTAAAATATTTTCGAGAGAGCCTTTCATAGGAATTCATATACAATGGAATTTATTTAACTGTATTGTTTACTTGTCCTTAAGAAAACTACAATATAAATTTTATTTCATATATTTTCATACAATATACTTATATCGCAAATAAAAAAAAATAATGGAATGGTACTGTAAGATTGTATAGGATGGAGTAAGTCGTATAACTGACAGACATGGGAAATGGTAGATAGCGGTAGCCAGCCTAGGCCTTTTATATAACCGTTAACAAATAAATTTTAGCGTAAAATGAACAGGGAACTTGCATGAGATACCGACATCAATTTAATAGTTATAGTTATTAAAATACTTCACAAGAACTTTCTTGTGTATATTAATTTACGATTATAACAATATATATTTCTGAATTTTAAGTATTGATGGCTTTGTCATAATTCTTTTTTAATTAAAAAAAAACCTCTTTTATGGTTTGAGTGCCCTAACAAAAGGTTCCATCTCACTTAACTTCTGTTTACGGAATACAGCGTGAGACTGAAGAATAGTATTTATTAGAATATAGTAAAATTTGAAGTTTGTTGCTCTTTCAAATATTGTATTATCATTATTTCTTTATCCACATCATTACTGAATCGTAGCATACTCAAAAGCTCCTATAATTCAAAGATACTTAAAGTGTATATATTTATTTAGCTTAAATTTGCAACCCTTAACCAGACCATAAAAACCATCAAAAGTAATCCAACAGTCTTTATAAATGTGTATTCATTATTTTTCTATTTACTCAAAGCGTTTGAAGCGCACAAAAGTAAACATGGTTATTAAAATATATTTTCATAAGAACGTTCATTTTAGATCTAAATATATGTAAAAAGCAAAAAGTATATATTTTTATCAGGGATTTATTATATATATAATAAATCCCTGATAAAAAAAAGTTAAAAATGATATGAAAGACTATTTATTCAAAAATTAATACATTGTTAAAATACCAGTGATTTTCCTTTTATGACTGCAAATTGTTATATTCTGTATTAATTGTGGTAAAAACTACTCTTATTCCATATTACTTTATGCATATTAATCATATTTTAATAATTTATTTACAATTTTGAAATATCAATACTTCTACTCCTAAGTTCTAATGCCTGAGTCTGCCTGGGTCAGCTGAGTGTTGACATCTTTACATTGCATTAACTCTCGCTACACTGTTTGGTACATTTTTCTTAATCAAAAACGAAGTATGGTATAGTTCTTTGATTATGGCGTTCCGAGCGTGCCAGTTGAGCACATATCACCTCGCCAATGTCACGTTGAATGGAGAAGACACGAAGGAGGTTGTACGGTAGAAAAAAATATATTACACAATAGGAGTATGCATATTAAAAGAAGATCTAGATAAAAATTGCCTTCACCTATAACAAAAAAAAAAAAAAATTATATATATGTAAAGAAATAATACTTCTTTAATTTTCTTTATTTATTTTTAATTTTACATTGCCGGTGACATTTTGACAAGTGCTAGACAGAGCTTATGGACGGTTGAGTTGGATATTGCATTGAAAAATAGTTACATTGTAATAGATTTATTAATTTATAGATAAATAAGAAGAATTGGTGGAAGAATAGACTTTAATTGTCGTTTCTTTGTTTTCAGGTGAGGTTTTAATAATAGTGTGATAAAAAAAGTTACCATCTTTGTAAGAAACTAACAAAATAAAACTTTGTTTTCAGAAGCAACACATGAGTTTATTTTTATCCTAAAATTGAAATATATATATATATATATATATATATATATATATATATATATATATATATATATATATATATATATATATATATATATATATATATATATATATATATATATATATATATATATATATATATATATATATATATATATATATTAAAATAAATATATACATTATGTACACACAAGGTTAATAATAAGAAAAAAAAAAAAAAACAAAATAATGAAGTGTTTGCAGTAGTAGTTTAGCATCCTGACATTCAGAGTCCAGCGCGAATGCAGAACCACATCGAAAACCAGGGGCTAGGAGAAGGCTAGGTGAGGGTGAAGGTGTCTAAAAAAAGACCATAGGCGATAATGTTCCGAAAGGTGGGCCTACTACTGAGGCGTCTTAGTAACATGCGCAGCAACGCGTTTGCGTTTCCTCTCGTGTTTAGTGGGTACTGTAGAATTCGATGCCATTCGATGACACACAGTATCATCCGTCCATAAACATATCTGTTCTGCAATTCGCAGCATAAATCAAAAGTCTTCTCTAGCAGAAATCAATCTCCCAACCATTTTTTTATATGAATAATTTCTGATTATGGCTTAAACTATATTTGTCTACGTCTTTTATATCGCAAGGTCTTAGTGTCACAAACAAGATAACACGCAATGTATCGAAAATTCTCTTTTACGAGCGTGTAAAATTTTAAACCTGGCGAGATTTGAACCCGCTACGTTAATATATTTATGCATTTTCTAAATAAGTATCGAAAATTTGTTTGAGTGTGAAACTAAAAAAATACACAAATAATAAAAGGTATAAGAAATTAAAAAGTTTCTGAGAATAAATATCGCATGAAAAGGCACTCCAAGCTCTTAGACGTCTGGCATTCAATCATTCTTTAGGATGAATCTCTTGGGCGACATTACACAGTTGGAGTTAAAATGTACGCTAATAGGTAATAGTATAAGAACTCGCTGCAAACAATTTCTGTTTATTTTTTAAAAGAAACTTATTTTTGAGAAAGATACATGTTAGTCCTGTTGCGGCGCAGCGGCACAAGCGTGTGACTGTAACCGACAGGTTCGATTTTCACTCGCAGAAGTGAAATATTTCGTGTATTCTATTTAAATATTTAATGTTTTCATTTCTTCGCTCTGGTAAAACTCGGCGTTGAGTTCCGCCACTCAACACGCAATGTGTGTCGTTTACATGTCTTTTTATGTGAATCCAACGTAATTTAAAAAAAATCGTATAAGTAATTAAAAAAATATTGCCGCTTCTCAGTCTACAAAGCAATCTTTCGGTGGTGGAAGACTTAACGTTGAATTTGCACTCACGTGTTTTTCTACTGTATTAATAAAAGTTTATTTTTTTATTGGCACTATAACACACGGCTGCTTGTAAAATAACTACCACTTTTGAATAGTGATTCTAAACTGAAATTATGTAACAGAGATGTAAATTATTGATGACTATCGTGGCGCATCGGCACAAGCATGTGACACAGTCACATGCTTGTGCCGATACAAGAGATACAAGCATGTGACACAGTCACATGCTTGTGCTGATGCGATTGAACAACAGGTTGTGGGTTCGACTCCCACTCGAAGGAAAGGAAATGAAATATTTAATATTTTCAATTGAAATATTTAATGTTTTCATTTCTCCTCTCTGATAACAAGGTAAATCGCGCGTTGAGTTCCACCATTAAACACACAATGCCTCGATTTCGGCGGAAAGTAGGGTACGGAAGTGGAACGGAGTTAACACTAGATTCCCAAGTTCTCTCTGCCCTCCCTGTCATGCGTGGAATACAGCGTAAAGCTATAAAAAATATTTCATTCAATAAAAAGTTACAAAATGTCAGTCTACTAAGGTATATGGCTTATAACATCTTTAACGCCATTATGTTATTTATATGACATATTCATTCTTATACCATTTAGCCGCTTTTTAGCTTTTTTAAAAATGTAAATATTGAAGCTTCATTTTAAAATAGCTGTTTAACTGTTAATTTAGTATAATTAGCTTTTCCAAATTTTAATATATCTCATTATTATTTTTTGTCATTATTCTATCATATCTAAATGCAAAATACTGAACTTATCATGACACCAAGATTTACAATCGCACGGTTGTGCCTCTGCACATAGATAACCTCATCCTTTTCTTTTCAATAATATTCTTATAATAGTATTATTTACCATTTTTTTCAATTCCTTATAAAATATTGTTTTAAATTACGTTTAATTTGTATAAAAAATAACTATATGCAATTGAAAAATATAAATTAAATTAAAAGTGACTACTGCGGGATTTTTCTAGTCAACCAATGTGTAATCTACTGTCATGTATCTATCTTAACAATAATTTAATTAAAAAAACAGATACCAGTAGTTTTTAGCAGCGGGATCTTATGCCATAAACTTTTGAAACAGTGTCTTTTATTCATTAAAAATTAAAAATTATAGCAGAGTTGGCAAAGGGAATCTGGGATTCTAGTAGTAGTAGAAGAATTCTCAATTACCAGTAACCAGCTTAACAGGTGTTTTATTTTCAATAAAGTTAAGTTGCCTCTATATTTTTCTAAAAATTTTGCCTTTAAATCGTATGACTTACGAGTATAACTTAGGGTATAACAGTGTAAAAAATCTGTGGATTTCTGTACTTATAGTTCCCACTAAAGAACATAAATAATTATGAATATTTAATCTATTTCATTCTCAGCATAGCAAGCTAAGTAATTAAAACTTAATGTTAAGACACTCCGTTTTCCACTCTCTCATCTACTTTTTAACACATTACATGCTAAACGGCGGAGTTTAACACCGCGATTTGTCTATGCGAGCAGGGAAAATAGTGTAAATATAATTATTCTTTTCAGAGTGGATCGATCCCACGGCCACGTTACTAAATAACCAATATCACTGCGATAGTACGGCTTCGATTATTCAAATAATTAAATCATCTACTTAATACATATTACAAAGCTAAAGAGTTTGTTTGATGAACGCGTGATTAATTTATACGTCCATTCCCATATACAAACATTTAACTTATTACACGCACAAAAGCGTTTACTGGAGACATCACAGTTCGCTAATTTACTATAATGAGGTCTAATTGATACATAATTAGCTTGTAATTACCGGCCAATTATCGCTACTAGCATATTTATTGTCCATCTTTATTAAATATTAATATACATATGTAATTATATATACTTTATTATTATTTTTTTTTTTTTTTTTTCAGCTTCACGCTGTATCCCGCACTAGGCAGGGTAGGCAGAGGGAACGGAAGTGAAACCTAGTGTTATGACACTCCGTTCCACTTCCGTTCCCCACTTTCCGCCGAATTTGAGGCATTGCGTGTTGAGTGGCGGAACTCAACGCCGCGCTTTGTTTTTTTTATTACCAGAGCGAAGAAATGAAACATTAAATATTCAAATTGAAAATATTAAATATTTCATTTCCTCGGCTGGGGATCGAACCCAGAACCTGTCGGTTACAGTCACACTCTTGTGCCGCTGCGCCACGACAGGCCTCAATATATACTTTATATATATTAATTTAATTATGCGTATATATGTTACACGTACCACGGTCGTCGAATCAGACAAAGAGGAAACGATGATGACGACGACGAAATTAAAAGTAATAAAAATAGTAAAATCAATTTTGCGCAGCCATATATATTACACAGCTAATTTAATGGCGGCCACGTTTCTTTGTACTGTATCGAACCTAGTTCTACGAAGCCTCGTTTTGTTTTAAAAGCTTAACGTTTCTCTACGTAGACCGAACACCGTTAAATACCATCAGGGGGTATACTTTGACAGTTGTTACGTAAATAAGGTTCACAAAATAGTAAAGCTTGGCCCTCTTTTCAACGTGACATTGGCGTAGTGATATGTGCTCAACTGGCACGCTCGGAACGCCATAATCAAAGAACCAAACCAAGCTTGGCCCACTATTTTAGGCTTTCTGTTTATTTTTTTGCTTGAATGTTTTATTTATGTTTGAACTGTAGTACAGTTCAGCTGATCACGTTACATAAACAAAAGTTATGGAAGATCTCTGGATACTTTGTGTTGGAATTGGGACAATATGTAGAGAAGAACAAGTAAAATACATGGCATTTGGTGAATTTGTTATTCATAATTTCATTGACTAGATACCCAAGATGCCTTCTGCCTATAGCGGGATACGAGTGAAGCTGAAAGAAGAAAAATAATAATAATTTCCATTTTTCCCTTTCTCTTGTCACCAGGATTCATCACCACTACCACCAGGTGTGAAGCCACCAGTCATGCCTCACCCAGTGTCCCTCGCACCACCGACTGTCGTGCCCCAGTATGCACCATCACCACGCCCGCCATATGCCAGGGAGTACCACTTCTTGGATATCGAGCTGCGTTTTGGGATACTTCAGGTAAGTACTTATTATTATTAGTATGAACATTTAGCATTTAATGGTTATATAATAACCAAATTACACAAAATATAAAACTTTCTTCAGTATTCCTAGCAGAGTAGGCAGCGGGAACCTAGTTTTAAGAAATTCCGTTCTCCTTCCCGTGAAGACACTTCCATTGTCCACATTGTTCCACATTTGCTAGGTGGCGGAGCACAACGCTGCGCTATGTCTCGTATCCAGAGCAAGGAAAATAAGTATATAATATACTGTATATATTTCTTATTCACAATTTGCCTCAGTCAGCTCAAAAACAAACACAGGCGATAGTTTAGTACTAAATTTTGAATATAGCCTTGCAATCGTTTACGATCGAGCGCCGCTCTAATCGCATTTATAAGTGATTCCGCCTATTAAGTCTAATAACGACACACGCTAGCGATTTTGACGAATATTCGCAAGAGCGTTGAAATTATTGAATAACGAATATGATATACAATTTTTGTAAATGTATGAAAATTAATATATCTATATCATCCAAAGTTGTACAAGAGACAGAAAGAACACAGATAAATGTCTAGACAGTTATTGATTGAAATACAGTTAGTTTTAAATGGAAATAAAAATAATCTTACTTTTTTATTGTTTTTTTTTTTTCACCTTCTTTAAATAAATTGTCAAAAGAAGTCAGAGGAACCACAAACATACACGCTTCTGAATTTTGAATTAAAACTGAGCAAATAATGTATAAATCTTACATTTTAGTTATATATTTTATTTGAATTACCTGTTACTCAAAGCAAAATCAATGTTAAACCTAGGGAAGTTGCGAACAAATCTATTACTGGTTAAATACTGCCAAATTTAATAACATAAAGTTACAGTATTTGATTTTGTAAAGTTAAATATTGTTCCAACATACCTCAAAAGTTAAATAGACGTTTGTAAATTTCGTACTCTTTCACTTTCTCGGTATAAGGAGAGCTTAAAATATTTATATTAGCCATACAAATAAACGCCCCAACAATTTACTGTACTGGAGTGAAATATTGTGAAATAGTAATTTTAGAACGTTATCCAGATCGATTAAAAGCTTTTTAAAATTGCTATCACTATTATAGGAAGCTTTTCACCGAGTAATAATATAAAATATCTGAAAAACTACTTTACTATTGTTTTGTACAAACTATTGGATTACTTTTTAAATATACAGCAACTTTGTATAATGAAATCAAAGCATTAAAATATTAGCTTTTTCCGTGTAGAAGTTGAATTAACGATCACCATAATTAATTAATTATTTGTAAAACATTCTGTTATGTAACTTAAATAATTTTTTTCGTTTGACATTATCTTTCGTGGATATACAGGAGCATCGCCCAATACTCATAAATACATATTCAACGTATTAGTCTACTATAGTAAAAAAAACATACACAAACCTTCTTTTTATTATAAAAAATAAGAATTTTAGTATTATCCAGAATATTTATAACTAATCGTACATAAAATATATTCCTTTACTGATTATGACTAATATTAATTATTTACGTATTATAATACTAGCGGCCCATCGATTCAACTGTAAAAGTTTAGTTATTTTCTATACTTAATATTATTTTACTTTATAATTTCATCCATTAATTAGGTTCATATCTAAATATAATGATAGAAAATATATTTGATTCATTCCAAATATAATTAAAAAGTAACCTTTGTGAAATATTATCGTACAATCTTTGTTTAAATTAGTTCGTCCTAAATTCCTATTTCTTAATAATTTTCTATCTCTGAAATTAGCTTTTAAAAGAAGGTCATTTATTCTATCTTAGGTGTATTTAAGACCAGATTATTCGAAGCTAAGTAAGATAAGCCTACGAAGGCTTTTTATTAAATACACTTTACATCTTCCCGGAAGCTTACTGTTTGTATTTTGTTTCATGAATATAAACTTGTCAGTTTCTTGAGAGAAGATACAATCTGAGTCGTGTGAAAGTAAGAAAATGCTTTAAGTGCTTTAAGCTTTAAGCTCATATTTTTCATTTTCATATTGTTAGGTGATAAGTTTAAATTGACTTCTGTGAAACATTTATTTTTCGTGTTGTGTTTCTCATACATTTTTTTTTAAATGTTGTTTTTTTTATGTGTTTTTTTTTTTTTAAATTTGGCGGTTAATAATAAAGTTAAAATATTTTTCTATAAATCTGTTTACATCAAAGAGATCAATACTAATACAAATAATATGAACAATTTTGAGTTAATCTTACAAAAGTCCATAATTTACAGTGTCTGTATCTGAAAAAAAAATCCCGCTGAATTTGAGACATTGCGTGTTGAGTGGCGAAACTTAACGCCGCGCTTTACCTTTTAAATATTTCATTTTCTCGACGGAGATCGAACACATCCTGTCGTTCGCAGTCACACGCTTGTGCTACTGCGCCACGACAGGCCTAAATATATATATTTTATTTATTAAAATATATGTATGTAATCTGAATCATAGAAATAGCTCCAACGATTTGCTTGAATTTAGTTAGCCGGGGACTTTGGGAGCGATAAATCGATCTAGCCAGGTTTAATTTCCAAAGCTGTCGTCTTATTTATGTTTTCAGCAAAATATCATTAGAGAATTTCGCCTATATTGAGAACACAGTCCGATATTTTTGCACTCTTTTAAAGCATTAATTTGAAAATTTATAATTTTCAAAGTAACATTACAAGTAACTGGCACTAAAAAAAAGACTTAAGCTTTTTCCACCTTAAAGGCCGTTAACGCACCTGTAGCTTCCCTGGTGTTACATGGGGCCGTGGGCGACCGTGATCACTCACCATCAGTGACCCGTACGCTCGTTGGCCTTGTCCTTTCCATAAAAAAAACTATTATATTGAGTATATGTCTATGTGAGACACTCTGAAACTTGAAATTAAGCGGTTAAATATACTTATAAACATTCCGCCTACCATTCACTGTCAGAAATTTGTGGTCTACTTACTGATACATGAAAGCTGACTCTATGCGTTTCAGATGTCAAATGTAAATTCATTGCTATTTCCATATACGAGTATAATAATGCATAACTAAGTGATTTAAGTGATAGAGATGTGTACATTATGATTGTACAGTATGATTAACAAGTTGTGGTCTATAATTCGGTTTTTTATACTAAGAAAATAATCAAAAGTAAAATAAGTATTATAATCAAATATCCGAAACCATCTACAGTTAATTTTAGGACGGCCACGAATCGTTGACCGCACTGAGAATGTGAAAGCCACTTCGACCTATAAAATTATATATTAAAAATTTAAGTAATTTTTCGTCCTATGAATAATGGACAATATTCACCATCTGGATGCAAAAGCTTGTAAAGAACTTTTGTCCAAATGCATAGTAAATTAATGAAAATAAAACACTGATTTATTTAAATTATGTCCAATAGATCCTTAGTGGTTGATATATTTTTATATTAATATCTACTAATCATTTCATTCTAAATACTTATAATTGCCCTTAGAATAATAGCGATATTTTATACAAAAGTTTTTTATTAATTATATTATTTATGCTACCAAAATAACAAGTAAGCCAGATGGAACGTAGGATTTCAGTGTAAGAAAACTTTCGTCTCCCACTTCCCTCTGAATACTTACATATTGGGTGACGGAACTCAACGCCACTAAAATATAAAAAATAAATCTGAACTTTAATAAATTTCAGTAGTTAACTATGAAGAATATATATATTTTTTATATTTCCTTTACCTTAGAACTCAAGAAAACTACATCAACACACATTTAAAAAAAAAAACGATCTTCTTATAACATATATAAAATATAAAGACGACGTTACAAAGAAAATCCGATAAAAGATTACAACTATGAATCACACACAAATCGTCTAAATGATTCTCAATAGAATATTCCATTTCAAGGGCACACTGAAAGAGCAACCTTATAAACGAGGTGTTCAATAAATGTATTATAGTCCAGAGGTGCATCAAGCACGTCTGTCGACACGTGTTCGGGATCTCCGGGTTAAGGCTATTCCCGTTCACTATAGAGAGCAAAGGCTTTCAAACGTTCTCTTTTGTATGGTATTTCAGAATAGAATATTAAATATTTCTACATTATGCCACAACAATATGTGAGTATCAAATGTTTTGTGGTGTTAGATATTTTGTACGAGAGTTAGCGTTTTATCTACACGTGTATCATCTTTCAAATTAAGTATATTAATATCGTTTCAATCATTTGGTTTCACTTTATAATTATTTATTTCAAATCTTCTTACTTCCCTCGTACGACGAGGGATTATTAGTAGGACTATTTCCGATAAACTGCACACACAAACGGAAGCCTGTCATTGACGTGAAGGCTACAAGCGTGCGATTATAAACGATCATGAGTTGGATCCTCCTTAGAGAAAATGAAATATTTACTAGAAAGCTTCATATGTGGGATACTTGTATGAAGCTTAAAAAGATCATAGACAATAAATTGACTTAAATTAAATTGATTAAAAAAATCAATTGAGGCCTGTCGTGGCGCAGCGGCACAAGAGTGTGACTGTATCCGACAGGTTCTGGGTTCGATCCCCAGTCGAGGAAATGAAATATTTAATATTTTCAATTTAAATATTTAATGTTTCATTTCTTCGCTCTGGTAATAAGGCAAAGCACGGCGTTGAGTTCCGCCACTCAATACGCAATGCCTCAAATTCGGCGGAAAGTGGGGAACGGAAGTGGAACGGAGTGTCATAACACTGGGTTTCACTTCCGTTCCCTCTGCCTACCCTGCTTAGTGCGGGATACAGCGTGAAGCTGAAAAAAAAAAAAAAAGATTTAAAAAAAATATATATTAATTATAATAAATAAATTCTATAGACAAACAAGACCGCGTTATAAATAGGACGAGTTAGACAAATGACCGGGCTTACGTTATTTATGTTTTAAGGTAATTCTCAAGGCTGGTGTAATTAACACCTGTCATATTCAACTTACGAATTTCTTCCAAGGACTCCGAAACATTAATTGAAAACAGTTTTGTAAACAACGTGACCTTTAAATTTTGTAAGTCGTTCTGATTTATCAAAAGGATGTTTTGTAATATGAATTCTTTTATATTTTTGTTATCTAATTAGAAATTTTCTTAGTGTTTCTTTTTTTTTGGTTCTAAGTTTATCTTGAAAGAAAAATAAAATGAAACTTTTGCAAGATTAATAGGAGCATTTTGTTGTCTATCAAGATCCTTTACATCGAGATCGCGTAGAGGTATCGTGATGAAATAAGATCAATATTTAAATCTACCGTCCCCTGGGTCACAGAAAAAAAAAACAAACTTTTAAGTCTACGCAAATAAAATATACGAATAATTTTGCTCGTTCGCTTCGTTTTCTGCATTTAACGTTCTTCTATGCTGTCCGAGGCCATCTCTCTTCTAGATAATAGATTTTTTTTTGTCAGGTTTGTCGTGGCACAGGGGTATGCGTGTGACTGTAAAAGCGACAGATTGGGTGTTTGATCACTCTACTCAGCTTCACGCTGTATCCCGCACATGGCTGGGTGGGCAGAAGGAACTTGGGAACCTAGTATTAAGACAAATTGTTCGATTACAACCTGATAAATATTTAATATTACCATTTCTTCGCTCTGATGACAAGGCAAAGTACGGCGTTAAGTTCCGCCACTCAGTGCGAAAGAAATTGAGTGTCTTAACTCTAAGTTTCCCTTGCCATAAGCGAGATACAGTGAAGCAAAAACAAAAAGTATATTTTAATAGAATATTAAGAGTTTCGATGGTCTTCAAACGTAATGTTACGAATTCTCCTACTATAACTTTAAACCTATTCTTAATCAAGTTGGCAATTCGATAATTTGAAAGGTATACCATTTTAGCTTTATCTTTCACATAGCAGGATATAGAAAAACTGGGAACCTAAGTTAAGATTTAGGTTCCCGGTATTCCTCTTCCTGCTGGTTAGATTAAGACATTCCTATTATATAAAAACACTTCAGTTCCCTACCTTCTGCTAAGTTTTCTAAGGAAGAATATAAATTATCTCAATCTTTCGACTGAAAATTATCGACGACTATCTCCAAAGGATATACTTACTTCATATTATTATATTACTGATATATCGAGTTAATATATTTAAATAAAAAATGTTAATCAACCAACAAACTTTATACAAACAAAGGTCGGTTTTAGTTTTACAATTAATTACATTAAACAATCTTTTCTCTTTGTAATCTAAAAATATTATCTTTCCTAATTTCAAAGTAAAAGTAAATAATACAATATAAAAATACTTTCATTTATTAAAAGTATTTTTATATATCTCTAATATATTTATATAACTCCGTTTCACAAATCGTTTATAACCTCACCCACTCGCAGTCTCCGTCGTCTATTTAAGTATACACTTGACAACTGTGCCTCTTGATGTCACATTGAAATACAACACATCTACACGTAATGAGTTCAGAAATAAAATCCTTATGCTCTTCCTAAGTAAACATATTACTGATGTAACTAAATACTCTTGTTACAGAAATCTTAAGCTCTTTCTGTCTGGAAAATTTATTTCCGAAGCCACAGCGACTGTTTTTTTTTCTTTCTCATAAAGTAATTGATTAGAACTCGGTGAAATGTCTTAACAGTGGATTTCCGTTGCCTACCCAGCTATATGCATTACGCAAAGTTACTTGCAAGTTACTTTAAAAAGGAAATATTTTCATTTTTTTTGTTACCTTTAGTGTACTACTAAAGGTAACAAAAAAAATGAAAATATTAGTTAGTAGTAGTTAGTAGTTCAAATTTACTCTTCTGCGGCGAGTAAGGCTTACTTGTGCTACAAGAGAGTATGTACATTCTAAATACATAATTTTCGAGAAATATAATATCATTAAAACTATATTTCAATGTCACGAGCTAATATATTATATTGCATAAATGACTAAGTAAATAACTCTGGTATAACAAAGCCAGTTAAAAGTTATAATACAACGCCAGAGGCATTAAGTTGACAACACTGTACAGAAAGCCAACTGTGAACGTTAACACTATAAATTTAAATGAATTTTCATAATATTTCTTAGCTGAAAATACTACATAGAATAACTAAAAGCAACCTTTGCCTATTCAATAAAATTAACAGAATATACTCGTAGAGAAGAAATTAAAACCAATCGTGGCGTAGTAGAACAGACTGAAACACTTTTTTTATGGAAGAGACGGCAAACGAGCGTACGAGTCACCTGGTGGTAAGTGATCACCGTCGCCCACGGCCCCGAGTAACTCCAGAGGAGCTATAGGAGCGTTGCCGTCTTTTAAGGTGGAAGGGCACCGGGGCCCGGCATTACCTAATGCGAAACGCAGTGGCCGAAGCCACTACTTAACGCCGGTCTTAAATACCGGGGGTGGTAAATATCCGGTCGAGTCTGCCCATGCGTGTTGCCATTGCTGGCAACGTGACTCTACCACACGCACTTTAGTCGCCTCTTACGACACCATCAGTACCAGGGTGATCCTATTCTAAGCCGGGATCACACGGCGACTATAATTGCATCTTCCTACTTATTTTTTTTTTCAAAATTCAGAACGCGGTGTTGAGTTCCGCCATTCATCATATTTGTAAACTTTGTGGAATTTTGTGGAAATGGAATGAATTAGCTAAACCTTTTGTGTCCATTGCAGTAAATTGAGTAACATCACCCAAAACAATATCAAAAAGGGTTCATACTCAATTAACTTTCACTCCGTTACAAGTTGACTGCATGACAGAGTGATGGCCATTAACCTGCTATGCACATCAAATGCCTCTACAATTATTCGAGCTACTATCCACTCGGGAGGAATCTCGATCGATTAATTACTAGCACCGATTACTCGACATTGGAAGCAATCATCTAAACACCAATCAAATTTTAGCTTGAATGGGTGCTGCTAATAGGACTAACACTGTTACGTTAGGAAGATTCCAAATTGCATAATTTGTTTGTGATCAATCACTAGTCACGACCATGAATTACTTCTATACAATAATAGCGGAGTAGTGAAACAATGGGTGGTTTTGGTGGTTGACAATGGGTGGTGGTGGTGGTCAAATTAATAAACAAAGACTGAAGCATGTCGTGGTGCAGCGGCACAAGCGTATGACTGTAACCGACAGGTTGTGGGTACGATCCCCAAACGCGGAGATGAAATATTTAATATTTTCAATTTAAATCTTTAATGTTTTCATTTCTTCGCTATGGCACAAGGCAAAACGCGGCATTGAGCTCCACCACTCACCACGCAATGCCTCAAATTCGGCGGAAAGTGGGGAATAGAAGTGAAACGGAGTGTCTTAACACTAGGTTCCCAAGTGCCCTCTGCCTACCCTGCCATGTGCGGGATGAGTGAGTTAAAATCAAATTCAGGTGGAAAATGGAGTGTTTCAACGTGAGGACCCATATATGTTTATCGATATATACATCTTCAACAACATATCAACATATATCGATATACATATTTAAATATGTATATATGTCAGCTCATGCCAGTGAAAATTTTGTGATTCTAGTGTTAAGATCACTCCGTTACCATTAAGACACTTTCTTTTCCCATTCTCTGCCTCAGTATTTGAGGCATTGCGTGTTGAATTGTGGACCTCAACGCCGCGTTTTATCTTATTACCAGAGTGAAAAATAATAAATAATTATTATTTCATTTCCTTTAGTGAACTCACGCATATATCATATATTGAGGTCTCGTGGTGTGCATGAAAGTTCATTACTGTATTCTAAATAAAAAATCTACGCAGCATTTTCAAATTCAATGAGATATTAGAATTTTTCTTAAGTTATCGGTATAATTATAGAGCACGGTAACCTTCGCCTACAATATAACCCGCAATAGAACTCGGCCTTCAAAGCCAGATATAACTTAAGCTCTAAGTGAAGAAAAAATCTTCGATTAAATCAATGTTTTTCAATATATTTTTCCCTTTATTTTATGGAAAATGTGTTGTATGAGTTATTACTTTATTTTTTTTTTTAATTCTATATTTCTGAGATGATAACCAATTGTATTAGAAAAAATATATAATTATTAGATATGCCTATCACACTAAGTGGGGAAGAAGCTTAGCTTAACTACTGCAGATTAAATCTGCGTTGCCAGTCCTCAAAATATATTTATGCAAAATCCAGATTATTTTTTTTATTTTTTAAATGTATCCTATTTATAAAAAAAATATATATACCATTATCCTTAGAAAGTGCTTTAAATTGAGATGTAATTAATAGTCCCAGAAAGAGACAATTAGAAACTGTTTGCGCACAGAAAATTGAGCTCCACTAATACTACGTTCAATCTCCGCTACACTCAGGTTTGGTCGATATTGGATTAATTAAATACCTACTGTACCTGTCTGGGACTGGACGAAAATCGGAGGTGACAAGTCAAATGGCGGCATTTAAACTGATTTTGAAATCAAATTGAAAATTATGTCTTTAAATATATATATATATATATATATATATATATATATATATATATATATATATATATATATATATATATATATATATATATATATATATATATATATATATATATATATATATATATATATATATATATATATATATATATATATATATAAAGCGTGAGGTTAAACGAGAAAAATTGTGCGATAGGTTCCCACGCAAGGAAAATTAAACAACATGAGTGCCTTAACATTATGTTCCCAAGTTCCCTCTGTCGACCCTGCCATCTGCGTAATATAGTGTGAAGCTTAGTAAATATTTTTGAGATAACATTTTCAACCTATTTCTTTCTTTAGATCATCGAGGCACTTAACTTCCTGCACTACACCACCAGACAGGTGCACCGCAACATCTGCCCTCACGTCATCATAGTGACTAAACGGGGTACCTGGAAGCTGTTTGGCTTGGAATTTGCTGGTAAGAAGCTTATTATTGATATTATTATTTTATTCTTCTCAGTAATTTTTGTATATTTTTTAGCCATTATAATTTTGATGGGATTACTGATGTGATATGATATTCGTTATATTATGACGTCGTTTATAAACTTTTTTCCGATCAAAATTTAAATGGTAGACCGGCACAATATTCCCAAAACCGACAAAAATGTAAAGAATAGATATAAACAAGAAAGTTTTTTTTTACGGACAAGACACGGCAAACGAGCGTATGGTCACCTGATAGTAAGTGATCACCGTCGCCCACGGCCCTGTGTAATTTCAGAGGAGCTACAGGAGCGTTGCCGGCCTTTAGGGTGGAAGGGCACCGGAGCCCGGCATTACCCAATGCGTAACGCCGGTTTCAAATGCCGGATTATCTTATTTCCAATAATAAATGATTTGATAAGATTTATCAGTTCATTAAATAATTAATTGATGTCTATGTAAGTTAACCTACCAAAAAAGTGATTCCATCCCAAGATCAATGTCGCTTTGTTAATAGGTAAAGTTACGCCAAGCCAACATTTTATTTCTTTACTATCGAAAACAGCCCTTTTTTTATGTTAACTGTAAGATTTACGAATTGCTCCATTTTTTGTTAGACCAACGTGGTCTACGGTAACCCCTCGAGTACCCGTAGTGATAGGGTCTACCTGGACGACTTTGACAACTAATAAGCTGATATACTAATAAGCTGATTTGACATATTTGATATAACTATTACATTATTTAAAACAAAATTAAAATCTTATCGCATACATTAATTTTATTAATGCCAATGTAACCGGTAATATACCGGTGACTGTGCTCTACTGGATAGTGTTGCATTCACACTCACGTAGTTTGATAATATTTTTGGTAAAACGTTTTCTGGCTATGAATAGTTTTATTAAAAATGGTTATTGATTTTTAAATAAACTTTATTGTGGTAATCATTTATATATAGAAGTAAAGTATTAAAAAAATATTAAATACACTTCAAAAGATATAAGAATAAATTATCTTTTTCTACATAAATATAGGAATAAAAATAAATCAACTCTTTATCTCGCTGGAAGAATTTTATAAAATGAAAAACAGATCATAGTGGCTAAACTAAAAACAATAAATTTGGGAGATTCCAAGTTTATTACTCGTGGCGGTAGTAAACGTGAACGCGGGCGGAATCAGAATACTAGTAAAATTTTACGTTTTCACCATATAAGTGTTATTAAGAAACGTTTCGTGTGTATTTAAAGTAATATTTTTTGTTTTTCTTAATTTCTTATATCACATGAAAAACATAGACAAGCTAGTGATATATTAATCTATTCTCCTGGAAATTCGGATTGCGTAAAAGATAAAGTTATGATAGAAAGTAACGGAGCGTAGAGAAAGGAGTGACTTTATACGAGGCCTAGTCTACCCTACCTTGTGCAGGACAGCCTAAAGCTCAAAAAACTCTAAGAAAATGTGAAAATGATAACATTTTATTACGTATTAAATGTCTCTTATATATATATATATATATATATATATATATATATATATATATATATATATATATATATATATATATATATATATATATATATATATATAATATATATATAAATATATATATATATATATACTTTTTAAAAAAATAAGCAATGATGT
This sequence comes from Eueides isabella, assembly GCA_019049475.1. Lineage (NCBI taxonomy): Eukaryota > Metazoa > Arthropoda > Insecta > Lepidoptera > Nymphalidae > Eueides > Eueides isabella. The sequence goes on from CM032383.1 coordinate 13,390,577, forward strand.
AGTGAACATAGAAACGTGGCACGGGCATGTAAGTTAAGCCCTACAAATTAATAATAACAGCAACTAGACAGTCAATAATGTTAAATTATATAATTAATAGTGGGCTTCGTTCTCGTCGTCAATTAAACAAACATTTTTTAAAATATCGAAAAAATACTTTTCTGAACTTATAAACGAATTTTCAGTGGAATATTTTAATTTTCAAATTAACATTTATGAGTTACTTTGCAAGTCACGTATTTTGGTTTCAGTCTAAGTTTTTCAGCGCTGTGACGCAACTTTCCTGCAAAGTGTAGGCAGAGGGAACTTGGGAACCCATTGTAAAGACAAACCGTTCCCTTTAAGACTATTACGTAGTAGAGATACTTTCGCCGAGTTGAATGTATGGCAGGTTCAGTGGTAGAGCTGAACGCCGCGCTTTTGCCCCGAAAAAAACGAAAATATTTAATTTCCTCAAGAGGGGATCGAACCCAAAACGTGTCGCGATTCCAGTCGCACACCTGTGCCCCTGTGCCACACGGTTAGTTCGATCTAGTAAATTCTATAATAAAGGGTAAAAATAAAGAATGGAGTAGCTTTCCACTAGATTCTTCTACCATCCAAATTACAGGACAGCGATTAAATAGATAAGCGACTACTCATAAGATTTTTAAATATGTTGGCTTTTATACGTCTCGTAAACGTCTTTTAATGTAAAAAATGTATATATATTGATTTGTCTAATTCTAAACTTGTGCGGGACACAGCGTGAGGGTGACTTCACGCTGTGTTCTGCACATGGAAGAGTAGGCCTAACCTACCGTTAAGATACTCCGTTCCGATCCTCATTTTCCGCAGAATTTGAGGCATTGCGTGTTCAGTGGCGGAACTCAACGCCGCACTTTACCCTGTAACCAGAGCGAAGGAATGAGAACATTAAATATTTGATTTGGAAATATTAAGTATTGCATTTTCTCAAGTGGGAATCGAACCCACAACTTGTCGTTTTACAGTCTAACGCTAGTACCGGTGCGCCACAACAGACCTCAGGCCTTTGACTGAAATGGTTTTTATAATAGCATTCATATACATCATCAATGAATTCCGGTGGTGATGCTATTTTATATTATATAGCATGTATAATTGAAACGACAGTTGTATTATAATCGATTAAATATGTTAATTTTAATAGCTACAAGTTTTAAATATAAGTTACATGGAATATTTAAGTGTATAGAATGTCTATTTATTGCAGAAGGGACATTTTTCTTACAAGTATATTACTTGTTATTGTAAATTTCCTAACTACTATATCGCCTTTGGTACTTGAATGATATGATTTAATTTTTAATATTAAAAATGTAAGTCAAACCTATACTTTAATCGAGCCTCGCATACAACTTAAAAACATTGTTATATTTTATTAAATGGAATGATTTTAAAACATTTATTTCAATAATTATAAAATACAAATATATGTATATCTGAAATAAATCGAATAAGGTATAAGATTTCTAATATCTCTCCGTTATACCCAACCCTTCTTACCCTAGGGATGAGGGTAATCGTATAACAAACAGATATCAGAAATGGAAAGTACGTAAAACTAATTTTATTAACAGAATTTAACTGATGTGAGTTAATTAAGGTTATGATACTTATTACTTTACCATTTTTATGATTTTAATGTCAAGCTTAGATCAATGCCTTGGATTTGCGATCACAAATTTGAGCTTCTTATTATATATGTATGCTAAACGTAATTTGTTCAATACCAAACGCTACCACAGCACTTAATACATGATCAACAAAAACGATAAAAGAACAAAACTATAAAAGTGAGAACAAAGAGAGAAAATATAAATGACAATTTCTTTCCAATTAAATTACAAGGTTAAAAGTAAAAATATAACAACAGTACAATGATACCGTAGAAATTTCTGTTGAAGGCCACATCAAAACCCGGGATCAAATTTTAATTACTACGAACATTGCTTAGGTTAATAAAACGGTTGTAGTATAAAGAGTGAAAACGTGCGCTCTCGATATCAAATAATATGAACGTCGATAAGAAACACTTTTGCACCTCGTGTGCTAAATATATAAATATATATATATATATATATATATATATATATATATATATATATATATATATATATATATATATATATATATATATATATATATATATATATATATATATATATATATATATATATATATATATATATATATATATATATATATATATATATGTATATGTATATATATATATATATATATATATATATATATATATATATATATATATATATATATATATATATATATATATATATTTATATATATATATATATATATATATATATATATATATATATATATATATATATATATATATATATATATATATATATATATACTTACATGGACACAAAGACAACATTTTATAAAATTCTTACCACTACATTTTCTTACCACTCATCACAAGTCAAAGCGTTATTTTACAAGTATATCATTTAGTAGTATAAGACGAAACAGTTACAAGTTTTACGCTAAAGCCAAGACGGAGAACATAGTGTAAACACACTTCGTGCCAACTAACATATTTCCGTTCCCAATTTTCCACTGAATTGATGCATTGTTTGTTAAGTAACGAAACAAAGCGCTGCGCTTTTGCCTCGGTACCAGAGCAAGGAAAATGAAAACATTAAATAATTTATTTTCACGAGTAGGAATTGAACCCACGACCTATCGCGTTCACCACGACAGTCGAACGGTTGTGCCACTACTTGCCTCGAGTAGATATTCTGTGCTAAACTTAGAAAAGCCGGTGTTCCTGATACTATTTGTTGAACATTGCTTCGAGACAATGAAACCTCTTTGTTCTCAAAGCTATGTCTCAAAGCAAGTTACAAGTACCGCTTTAATTGCTTATAAGAGCAATACTGTGACAAGATTTGTAGAACGCACCTACTTAATTAGCATCCTCAATGACTGTCATGATGAAACTTGAACTTTAATATAATTTTGATAGAATGCCTTTAGCTTTGCTAAGAAGTATGTAAATGAGCGCAAGGAACGAGTTCATATTACACCTGAAGAAATTCTTATAATTATAACAAATGCATATAAGGCTTACAAAAGAACGTTTGTTTTTTCCAAAAAGTAAAAAACTAAAGGTCCAACATACCTAAAATCGACGATCTTATTATGTACGTGGATATAATGTACGAATGAAAACTACTTTCCCAAAAATAAATAATTTAATAACAATGTTTTCACACATCCATTTTCTGTCAAACTTTAATAAATATAATGCGAATAACTACCAACAAGAAATAATAACTGCCAACAAGACACATACAGTATGTGTATAATCCCTATAATATTTACAGTTCTACTATACAACAACTAGGCATTTTGCCAAATGCGTTATTATTAACTTTCTAAGAAATAAGAGAAATTAAATAAAATCTGTTTTTTTTTTATGGAAGAGACGGCAAACGAGCGTACGGGTCTCCTGATGGTAAGTGATCACCGTCGCCCACGGCCCCGTGTAACTCCAGAGGAGCTACAGGAGCGTTGCCGTCTTTTAAGGTGGATGGGCACCGGGGCCCGGCATTACCTAATGCGAAACGCAGTAGCCAAAGCCACTACTTAACGCCGGTCTTAAATGCCGGGGGTGATAATAATCCGTTCGAGTCTGCCCATGCATGTTGCCATTGCTGGCAACGTGACTCTACCACACGCACTTTAGTCGCCTCTTACGACACCATCAGCACCAGGGTGATCCTATTCTAAGCCACGGCAAAATTTGTTAAATACTTATTGCGGTTTAAAGACGCATGCCACTTGAAAATTATCATCGATTTTCTGTCTGAGGCCTGTCGCGACGCAGCGGCACAAAACGTGTGACTGTAACCGATGGGTTGTGGGTTCGATCCCCACCCGAGGAAATGAAATATATAATATTTTCAATTTCAATATTTAATGTTTTCATTTCCTCGCTCTGGTACAAGGCAAAAACGCGGCGTTTAGTTCCGCTACTCAACACTCTATGCCTCAAAATTCGTAGTAAGTAGAGTAGTAAAATATGTTAATTTTAAAACAGACAGTTTTTATAAAATCAATTGCAGACACAATAAGTTATATGATAAAATATTAATTAATAAAAAAGTTAGTAAAGTTGGTTAACTTTTAAGTTTTATAATAAAGTAGCATTTTCTTACATTTACCAGTTTACCCTCGCTCTATATAAAAGCTTATCAGACGCTTAACGAGCAACGTGTCTAACCAACCGATTGAAATGAAACTCAATTAAGTAAATAAGATGGTTCCGTTCGCTGCAAAAATACTGTTCTATGCGCTGCAAAAAGACTAACAGGAGGTAGTTGAAGCTTTTCAAAATGAACAAAATTTTAAACTTAACTTTGAAATAGGTACATGTTTACAAATGGAGCTTAAATTTAGTTTGTAGTAGATGTGTATTAGGTATAGGCCTATTGTTAACAACTTTCTACTCCTAAAAGTCATAGAGAGCATTATAAATAGCCACTTCTTGGTTTATCTGGAGGCACACCGATTGATGACCATCAATATACCTTCCGCAAGGGACGCTCAGTCGGTGATCTTCTGTTTTGCCTTCGCTATGATCTCTTCCAAATTGTGGGCTTCCCGAGAATTTACGCAAGTGGATCGCCAGCTTTCTCACTGGTCGCAGCATTAAGGTTGAAGTGTTGTCTGCTCTAAATACCTGCCTATGAGTGCTGATCCACCAAGGCTACTTAATATCCTCTATGCTGTTTCTTTTGTATATTAATTATATGTTTGCTATGTAGATGACAGCACTGTGGACGCTCTTAACTCTGGTCATATAAGTCTTTCACGGTAAAAAAGATGACCAGTTGTGAAATAAATATGTCTGCGTTTCGTTAAATCGTCCCCTGGGAAGAACCTAGTTCAATTCTACCCCCTGAAGACACAAGATTGCGCGTTTACCACTAATAGTTCTCGCCAGAGCAATACAATACTTCATACTCACTACTTAGGCTTGGCCTATTTGGCCCATTTCGACTTATGGAGTACTATTCTCACTTTTGCTGGTGCACCCCAGTATCACCTTAACAGATTTTATTGCATACAGGCTTAGTCCTTCGAATTTTTGGAGACCCAATGGTATTTGGGCTTTGCGTAGAGACGTCTCGTCACTGTGCGTACCGCATTTATCATAGGAATGGCCTGGAAAACGGTTCAATTAGGTACCTGCCGTCGAATTTATGAACAGCACAGTACGTCCCAAGCAAGATATCAACCTTGCCATCTGAATACATGACATTTTCCTACTGTCTATGTCTACCTTAAAGAAATAACGTATAAAGATGCTAAACACATATATGTATGCTAACAACATAAATAAGTTGTAACAGGCGTATAAGAATTTCGACGGAGCTCGGTGAGAACGAATGGCTTAGTTGGTCAGAGCGCTTGAACGGTATTCCAGAGGCGCGGGTTCAAATCCTGCTTCGTTCAAAATTTTTATACGCTTTTTAAATTTAAGTTTAGTATTTTCTGTCCTAAGTGTGGAATAACACTTTAAAAAACATAGTAAAAATGTATATATATATTTACACGTAGCATCTCATCTCATAACTGTTATACTAATATCTTGCACTGTGGTATAAGAGTACATATGGAGTGGCTATGCGTTTATAGCGCTACTAGCCATGGTTGGTGAAAACGAACCTATATGGCATCTAAAGTAAATATCGACCTATAATAAAAATTGCACGATATTATATATTTATTATAATTAGAGTGTGACCGTTGCAAACAATTCAGGAGTTTCCTATGGGGAAATCATGTATATGCTCGTTTGATTTTACCTGGATTAATTAATTTTTATATGGTTTTGTGATTTAGATCTTATTTGAAATTCTTAATATATATTAATATATTATTTTCTAATATATTAAAATACTTTCGACATGTATTAACACTACGTTTCGTCTGCCTATTCTGCTATACAGCGTAAAGCTGTTCTACCTTAAATAAATAATTTTATTTATCAATTTAAAATATTTAAGAAGATGTATCTGAATGAATTCAGATATTTTTCGGTTATAGCCATACATAAGTACAATATTGAAAAAAAAACTATTTTAATGTTAATAAGCGTTAACAGTTTTGTTTTGATGTTAATTCTGGATGAATTATTAGACCCTCTCTAGATAATATTACATATAATAATATTAAATACAATATATACATATATATATATATATATATATATATATATATATATATATATATATATATATATATATATATATATATATATATATATATATATATATATATATATATATATATATATATATATATATATATATATATATATATATATATATATATTGTATTTAATATTATTATATTGTAATATAACATATAAACATAACATTAAATACTGAAAACATTAAATCCTGAAAAAACTAAATTTATTACTTTCGGCCACAAATCTCAGCTTCCATGTCCATCTTTTTCTATCATCGCACACAAATGTTATACAGGCCAGGATAATGTAATAAACAGCTTACGTAATGCAAAAAAATGACTTCAAATTTACTTAATTATTATACTCATAATGAAATTAATGAATATTTTTTTAATACCAGAGACAATTTTTAATCAATATTTTTTCAAGATTTATCATATTAATTTTATAGAAAACCATTTGTACACTACAACTATTTGTTTAATAACATTGACATTGAAGAAAGATCATTTGTTTATTTCTCCCTCTCTCTTAGCTTCACCGCTCGCACATGGCAGGGTAGGCAGAGGGAACTTGGGAACCTAGGAACCTATTTGTTTCTTTCTATATTTTTTAGCTATAATAACGGTAGGATCTTCTTGCGTGAACTTCATATTATCGTAATCTTCATTTTCATGTCCTATAAAGCGTAAAATGTCTGTATTTCCCGTACTTACAAGAAACTCCGGGAAATTACCTGTGATACCTTACAGTCCCTAAGCAACTTACATGAATAATTTATTTTTTATTATTTAAGCTTTTTATAGACAGTCGTCCCTTACGCGTGCGTTGTCTGTGGGTCATTCACTAACGGAACAGGTTTCGATAAATTAAATACAACAAAAAGGTGCATGTTTTTTTTCTTTTTTGTATACCTCTCCTCTGTCTCTCTCAGCTTCACGCTGTATCCCGCACGAGGCAGGGTAGGCAGACGGAACCCGGGAACCTAGTGTTGAGAATTCCGTTCCACTTCCGTTCCCCACTTTCCGCCGAATTTGAGGCATTGCGTGTTGAATGGCGGAACTCAAAGCCGCGCCTTTGCCTTATTACAGTTTTGTATATCTATCTACTTAAATTGAACTGTTTTTTTTTTCTTGCAAAATGTAATTTTACTGTTATAAATATTTTAATTTTTGTAGACGATTTATTTTTTCTTAAAAAGCACAAAGTTCTTTATTTTTGGATATAAAGAATAAACCGTTAATAAACTATCACCTTAAAGCGATGGACAAGCTTGCTAAATTAATATTTTTTAGCTTCACGTTATTTCCTGTTCAGACCAAACGCCTGATGTTATTAATTGGCAACTAGTTTCGAATCATATATATACACATATAAGTGATATCATTGATTATCCTATTTTGGGAATAAAATGCTCGCTCCAGGCTGTTTCAAGTGTATCATTGTCACTTAATTATATAATGTAAAGCTTTGATTAAAAAAAAAAGAATGGACATGTCTGAGTTTCTTTCGCCGGTTCTTCTCAGGTCTGAGGCAGTAACTTTTGTGAACTGGTGGTAAATTGTTTGACGTTCAAAAAACGAAGATTGTAACTTCTTATTTTGAATAAAAATATTTCAACTGAATTGTTATCCACGTGGAGAATTACATGTATCTATCTAAATTTGCTGTTTTAAATATTACTTTAAGAATTCAACCTGATTGAAAGAATTCTACTACACTTCCCCCATATAACTGGATATGGATGGAGGCAGAGGGTACCTAGTAATAAAATTGCATGTTATGTGCGGAACTCAACGCCGCACTTTTTATTGATAACAGAGCTAGTATATGTAAATTATTATTTTTTCTCGTATAGGAATGAACCCCACGACCGTCGTGTTAACAGTCAAGAGCTTTCCCGCTGCGCAACTTAAAATAAATAGCGAGCAACAGGCGCTATAATTATTTAGTAACTGCTACCTAGAGCCAACTTTTGCGAACAAGTATAATAACATTAGCTTCTGTTTGATACCATATAAACACCTGTGGCACGTTTACCTTATAATTAATCCTAATTAGAAAAACTATTTTATAGTATTTTTAACCTTTACATTCTTCCATAATTGGGAAAGAAAAGTGTTCAGAAAACGCAGTATAATTTGATGGTAGTGGGATTTGAACGCAACCGCGGGTTCGTATAAAAATATTTAATGAACTGCATTCTCCCATGCCAAACGGTAATTGTAAGAAATTATTTTTTGTTGGGTAAATTAAATAATATAATAAATAATTCGTAAAAATCTCCGCACAGAGAACGACATAAATAAATTGTAGCAAGCGTTTTTTACTATGTTTTAAAGTGTTATTCCACACTTAGGACAGAAAATACTAAACTTAAATATTTTCAATTTAAATATTTAATGTTTTCATTTCTTCGCTCTGGTACAAGGTAAAAACACGGCGTTGAGTTCCGTCGCTAAACACGCAATGCTTCAAAATTCGGCGGATAGTGGTGAACGGAAGTGGAACGGAGTGTCCTAACACTAGGTTCCCAAGCTCCCTCTACCTACCCTGCCATGTGCGGGATACAGCATGAAGCTGATTCTGTTCACCAGTTCATATAAGAAATATCTGGCTGATTTCTACCCAAAGAAGTAAATTATTCAATTTTTTATTTTGCCGGTGAGTCAAAGCTAGGTGGTGTTCTCCGCCAATCGTTACCTATGCGAATTGTGGAGTGCCCGAGAACGCTCAACGGTTGTTACTCACTGTTTAGCCTATTTTGGTACTATTTTGATATGGTAGGACTATAGCTGATGCTCATAAAACTCATCCTCAGCTATATCGTTATTTCCAATACTAAATTAAGAGCCTCTCATTCTCATTTATTTCATCCATTCTTTCTCATTTAGACACTAGCTGAATTTCTAAATGACAGGCTCTAAATTTAGTGTTGGTTAGTGACATTGAAAACAAACACCTGTTACGTTTATTTCTAAGTGTTCCTAACATAACATGCCTTGTTATTAATAACTTATTTTGTTATATCTCACAAAGGTTCAGACAGCGTCAGACAGTAATTTAATATTACCAAAGTGATCGGTACTCAAATTAAATTGTGAAGTGAGTTTCGGACGGTCGAGGAGTTGGTCGATTACTTTTACTGAATTATTAATATACAATACGTAATACAAATAAACTTTAAAATTTCTTCGGCGAAATTATGTTCATTAAATTTGTAATGAATAAATACCTAAGAGTAATATCCGTTTTGTTTTACAACTAGAACGCTGTCTCTACTTTCATTTGTATAGGCTTTGTCTCTTGAATTTATATATTCAATAGTTAAAGATTTTTTATAATTGTTTTTTTTCACGCTGTTTCTTGCTTATATCACAATAAATTTGTTTGTTTTTAAAAGGCAGGGTTGTAAGAAAGAGATTACGAAAGATACCGAGGCGTGGTACAATGTGAGCGGACCCTTGCTACAGGCTGTAAATCCTTTGCGGAGATCACTCAGCCTGCGTGCAAGTAGGAGCTGGCATGTCGCGTTGGTTTGACATCCAATCGGGTGTTATACAAGATTACGCCATGTCAGCTGGGTTGTTCAATTTGTATTTAGACAGCTGTCTTCAAGAAGTGAGACAAAGTGACATGGGAGTGAAAGTAGGTTCTCGAATATAAATTGCCTGCAGATACGCAGATGATGCAGTGCTTAATGCATCATCAATCAAAAGCGAGTTACAGGCATTGGTTACCACTCTGAATGGAGGTGCGAATAATAGTCTAAGCCTGAATGCGAATAAGACGAAGTTTCTGATATCTGAAATATGAAGAAAGGACAGGATGTAAGATGGACAGTGTAAATGATAAGACATTAGAACAAAAAGATGGAAAGCCGTATTGCTGCCGGTAACAGAATTAACGGTGCCTTAGCTGTATTGTTGAGACGGCGAAACGTCAGCATAGCTGCGCGTTTGGCCGTACACAATGCAGTGCTGGTGCCGACACTGTTATACGGCAGCGAAATGTGAGTATCAGAGAAGAAGAATGTAAGAAAGATGAATACTGTAGAGATGCGAGGTCTTCGTCGGATATGCGGAGTCAGTTTAGCTGATCCCATTTACAATGAAGAGATACTTAGAATGGTAGGTACTAGCGTGGATGTCAAAGTGAAAATGGAAAAGATCGTGCTCAGGTGATTTGGGCACGTCGAGCGAATAAGTTAAGAAAGCATGTCAAAAAAGATTTATGGAGGAAAAGTGAGTGGTAAGAAAGGGAGGAGCAGACCTCAGTTGACCTTCGAAACCACAGTATCTACGATACTAGAGAAAGGTCACGTAAAAAGTCTGAGAACGAGACCGTAGGGTTTGGCGGACCGTTCTCTTTGGCTACCCCGCTAGGGATATAGCGTTAAGCTAAGAAAGAAAAACAAAAAAGTCTATCAAGTCATTCAACCTTTTGCATCACACTGACCTGTTGCTTATTGCCGGTCGCCTGGATAAATTGAGTATTAATATATATAAATTTCTGTGAAGCTGTCTAGTTCTTGTCTGATAACAAAAACTATGTTTAATTGTACAAACATATACTCAAGAAATGAAAAAGAACTCACAGAAGAAAGGATCTGTGGTTGAATCCATTATTTTTTTTTATCATTAAAATATTTATCATTGTTTTTAATTTCAAAATCAAAAATATATAAGCTTTGAATATTTTTACCCCAATTATAATCTCTCTTAGTCAATTAATTTGCAAATCGCAATAACAAGAGCATTATTATCCTGCGAGATCAGCAGAACTGGCATATCTACTACAAGTGTAAGCACTCGAATTAACCACAAGGATTCATATCTCTTCGCTCCACAGCATCTATATTTAGGTAGCAGCTATTGCGTTATTGTAACATATTTTATGTTTATTTTTTTTAGCTTCATACTGTATCCCGCGCGAGGCAGGGTAGGCAGAGGGAACCCGGGAACCTAGTATCAAGACACTCCGTTCCACTTCCGTTCCCCACTTTCCGCCAAATTTGAAGCATTGCGTGTTGAGTGGCGGAACTCAACGCCGCGCTTTGCCTTATTACCGGAGCGAAGAAATGAAACATTAATTGAAAATATTAAATATTTCATTTCCTTGACTGGGGATCGAACCCAGAACCTGTCGGTTACAGTCACACATTTGTGTTGCTGCGCTCCGACAGGCCTCAAAATGTTTATTTTATAACATTGCTAACATAGAAGTTTTTAAAGATAATAAGTATCTTTTTTTAGATATTGTTCTTGTTAATAATCATGCTTTTTTTAATTAAAAATAATTTTAAAATTTATGTACGTAAAATGAAATGTTGAAACTTGATGTTGGAATTTTATATATTTTATAGCGCTTGTCGCTCTTAATCATCAAGTCGATTTTCATAAAACCTTTTTTTTTTTAATTCACCGCGTTGAATAAGCCTTTGCAGTTCGCTTTAAACAAAAAGCACTTGAATGGAGTTGTTAATTCAGGAACTACACAGACAGATAGATACACAGCCAGTTCAAAGTTATCATGGCGTCGGGGGTTAAGAATCACGCAACGTTACTAAAGTCATCCGCTCCGCTCCGCTCTCTATATACTGATTAATGTTTCTCTTGTCTACAGAACCGATCATCGGCCCTGACCCGACTGATGTGGTCAGTGCACCACCATGGTCTATCAAGATCGCAAAAATCTGCCAACCCTGCCTAGATTACATGGGTAAGTTATTTTAATTTCTTTTTGGCTATAAATTATATTAATATTATTATATTTTATATATATATATATATATATATATATATATATATATATATATATATATATATATATATATATATATATATATATATATATGTATTTAAAATAAAAGTGGATTTCTTTCATTTTTAATTTTCCATGTTTTATTCAATAGTATTTAATGGTTATTGACTTGAATATTTTCTGTGGCTGTGAATATATGAACTCTATTTTTTGGATAAAACCATATCTGTAGTTTTGGTATATTTTAAATGAAATACCAAACTCAACAGCGTTTCAGTTTGGCAAAATTAGTTGCCGGAATATTAAAGCAAAAGGGATCAATTTTTCCTCGAGAGTTACGTGCTAATGTTCTTCAAATATTTATTTCTAATCTTGGTCTATCTATTATATTATTTCAATGTCAAATCTTTTTAATATCATATGTATATTAACTCTCCTTAAATCTAAGTACTCAACCTCATCCAAATAAGATGGTTGCCAATATGACCCAGCTTGGCAAAGAACTGGCTTACTCCGAGGAAACGGATCCCCGCTTAAGTTACTTGTATCGTCTATTTATATTAAGTGAAGCAAAAAATGTTTATAGCGCGATTGAGGCATCTTCTGAAGTATTAAGTCCTTATTGCTATAACATGATAGCCAAAACTAAACGGAGTACATTAAACATATCACATCGGATTATGGGATGATTGGCATCAAATTTGAAGGCATAATTGTGCCACTAGCTCTCTTATAAAATATATAAAGTTTTAAATAAACGAAATGCGTCCCATCAACAATTCAACTCCATCTCCCGGCACAGGGGGCCACATATAGGTCAAATTAATCGAAATCTATCGAATCTGTAAAGCTAGATGTCGCTCATACAAAATAAAGGACAGCGAATAAAAATGTAGAGTTCTGAATTTACTCTAAAAAAACAAATTAATATTGGCCCTATATAATCCTAAGCTTGAGCATTATACAAGTAATGGATAAGTGAAAAAGCATTTATTTGTTCATATTTTTCTATAAATCCATCTCGTAGCATATTTGATCTCGCAGTCTATAAAATAATAATATCTACAAGTCTTAGGAACGAATTGGCTAAATTAATATCACGTGACTGTCCCTCCTAGCGCCCGAAGTGCAGTTGAATGCACACTGCAACATATTGTCGGACATGTTTTCTCTCGGCCTGATCATTTGCGCGCTCTTCAACCACGGCAGGCCACTCCTGCAGACGAACAATAATCCGATGCTCTATGTGAGGCAGATTGAATGCGTAAGTATCATTATTTTTATATAATACTTTATTAAATGATAAAATTGAAAATTTCTACAAGTTTATGTTGTTTTTTATTTCAATTTTAACCAATATAATAATGGCACTAGGCATTTATAAAATTATATTTTATATAGAAAATATATCATTAATTACCTAGGGTTATAATCAAAGTCAATTCACGCCTTTGACCGCGAAATAGAAATTCAAATGTCAGTTATTTATTTACATGTCAGCTTTATCATGATCAAATATTAAGCAATTTAAACGTTTATCAAGCGATTTCAATAAAAAGAGGATTCTCAATTTGTCAGTGCTTTGAATGATATACGCGGTGAATTTCATACAAAATAGAGCAATGAAGATGTATAAATCCTAGTATCTTTTCTGTGCTCCCATTTTCTGAGACCGTAAACCTAAACATTTGACATTAATTTCATATGAACACGAAATTAATTTTAATTAATTTCGAATTTCTATATCATTACTATATAACTTGGACTTGACAGAGAGACGGACAAGTTATCTTAAAACAACAAAAAACCAAATGTTCTCATCCTGTAATAATTAAGAAGATATTAGCGAAAATGTAAATAACAATCAATGTAAAAACGTGAAACAAGTCTCGAACAACGATTGAATAAATAATTATTAGTCTTCGAACAGTAGCGGTCCGGACCACTAAGCGTTTTGTTAATTATACCTGCCTCCTACAGAGCGTAATCTTATCAGTGGAATTACAGAGTAAATACAACTACGGTACGTGGAACGACCGACGTTTTAAGTTGATAATACCAATTAATTTTGCAATCGAGACCAGATTAAACGATCCTTTCATCATGCAAGGCTTATTATACTCAATATTCATTTTGATTTTGGTTTTTTTTTTGTTAATTATATGGATAATATTTAGTTGACTATATTAAAAATAAGCCCAAAAGTATTTAATTTATTTTAATATTGTAATTTCTTTGCAAGTGTTAATTTTTAAAAATTATAATTATTTTAATGTTACACTCAAAATGTCTATATATATATATATATATCTATATATATATATATACATGTTCAAATACCACGAGCAATGAACAAAATATTAAACGTCCCCGTATTAACAAGTATTGGTAAAATGTTTGATGATTTATTAAACGAGCGAACCATCAAGGCACGTTGACACAATAATTTAAACGGTGATCGATTTTATAATAACATTATAAACAACTTTCAATGTATTTCCACGTTTATAATGTTTACAGTGGATGAACGTCGAAATTAGAAAACGCTTTGACTACTGACATGAATATTTGCCCGCTGGTTACTCGATATATATTTATTTTTATTATAGTAAAACCAGTCAAGTGCGAATCGGCCTCGCCCACTGAGGACTTCGTACTAATTTCAAGACTGTGGGTCATAAAAGTATGACTTACACAAGTTTGCCAACCAAAATGCGCGGGCGTGTGCGCACATTTTTTATGTTTTTTCTCTTAAGCTTCACGCTGTATCCCACACATGGCAGGGTAAGCACAGGGAACTTGGGAACCTCAACGCCCCCTCTCGAGGAAACGATATATTTATGATATATTTCAAAAACAATGATATATTTCAAAAACAATGATATATTTCAAAAACGATATATTTCAAAAATATTTGAAATTATTAAATATATCGTTTCCTCGAGTGGGGATCGAACCCACAGCCTGTCGTTTACTGTCACACATTTGTGCCGCTGCGCTACGACCTGAATTTAAATTAATATGTTATTATTATATACGTATGTTATAATTTGATATTTTCCATTTGTTTGGTAAGTTTTCATTTCGTCCCGAATATCATAACTCCAGATCCAAGAGTAAGGTTGTAATTAAACGGCGAATTTCGATGAAAATGTAGCAAAAACGTAGCGTTCATAATCCTATCTTTTGATTGCGTTTACTTTGAAGCTTATTTTTTGCTGTGTTTCAATGAATTTTAGAGCAGAATATTTGATATTTCTTTTAGTATATATAAAGTAGAATAAATCGTAAAAACACTCTTAACTTTATTTCTCGCAAAGATACACACATACTCTGGAGGATGAATAATTAAATATTACACCGCCCTTTATTTTCGGTAACAAAGTCAAGAATTCATTGGTGCATAAGGAACAGAGCGTCATGTATGTGAAGTTAAAATAATATTATATATTTGTAGTTGGACATTCAAGTAAACCAGATCCTGCCTCGCATCCCGGGGGGATTGCAAGAGGCTGTCCAGCGTCTGCTCTCACGTGATCCACACCCGAGGCCCTCTACACAACTCCTGCCCTTGATCAACTACTTCAAGTAATATCAATCTTTAATTCTTATTATAACTAATGCATTTCTTTCTTTCAGTAAGGCCAATATTAGCATTTTTTCGTGAATATTTTGGATTTATTGATTAACACTACAGAAAATAATTTGGAATATAATATCTATGTAATATGATCTACGTGTAACTTTTATAATGTTGCAGGTTCTGTGACGAGTCTATTCTATTACCCATATATGTGAAATTTCTTTATATATTTATATAATTAACATGTCTTTTTTTTTAATTAACCTTCATTACTATTTTAACTGTTTATTTTTATTTTATATCCTCCTATATTTTTTTCGATTAGATATCTATTGCCCTAGACACTCAAACGCAAAAAGAAGGTATTTAAAAAAAACGGGAGTATTAAAAGCGAAAAAATTAACGCAAATGTTGGTAGATGCCAGAGCGAGCCCGCAATCCAGGCGATGCAGTTCCTGGACGTGATCACTATGAAGGATCCCGCACAAAAAAGCCACTTCTACCGCAGTGCACTAATAGAGGCATTGCCTTTTATACCAAAGGTAACAAGAAATATACACACACGAGTATGTTTATATAAAGCACCATAAGTGCTTTTCTTAGCGTCCTGGTTGTTGTAAAGTGATTTTTTTCCCACATATTTTAGGTATCACATTCACTTTCAAAAAAATAAAGTCCATTGCCGATCGATCGATTTGGTGTAGTTAGAATTTGTGTCCTGCAATTATTATTAGGATTTATGTATTTTGTGCCGTGTGATTCCGGCTTAGAATAGGATCACCCTGGTACTGATGGTGTCGTAAGAGGCGACTTAAGTACGTGTGGTAGAGTCACGTTGCCAGCAATGACCACACGCATGAGCAGACTCGACCGGATTATTACCACCCCCGGCATTTAAGACCGGCGTTAAGTAGTGGCTTTGGCCGCTGCGTTTCGCATTAGGTAAAGCCGGGCCCCGGTGCCCTTCCACCTTAAAGGAAGGCAAAGCTCCTGTAGCTCCTCTGGAGTTACTCGGGGCCGTGGACGACGGTGATCACTTACCACCAGGTGACCCCTACGCTCGTTTGCCGTCTTTTTCATAAAAAAATGTAGTTATTACTAATATTTCAATCAGTATTTCTCAATTTGGGTCGTTTTTTCAATATTCAAAGGATTGTTTGGTTACTTAGCATAGTTTTGTTATCGATAAAATGTTTTTTAAACATCTTCTTCTAAAATATTTTATACATCTGTATTTTAACAATTAGCCTCATTTCGTTTCTTATTTTAAATCAAATGGGTATGATAATAAACTTCCCTGATATGATTGTTTTTTAGAATTTTTTCTTACAACTTTACTAATAGGTCCTATATTAATCTTTTTCTAATATCATGAAGATATTATTGTTTCAAATTTTAATCACTTTTCAATTCAGGGCCGCGCCCTATTCAGCTATTTATAAAGCAATTTATTTTTTGAAGAACATCTTGTTTCCGGTATCCTAACAAGGGAGAGGCCCGTTACAAAGTTCGAGTTGACTTGAAAAGTAATTTCGCTTATAAATTTGTGCCTTGTTAGGAAATCGCTTTTATTGTTTAAGGTAAATAAAGGAAAATGTAGACAATATTGACACCAAAGTTTAGTAATATTTCATACAAAATTACAAAAAAAATGTTTTACCAAAATATTATTATATCGAATGAAGTGTCTCAACACTAGATATCCCGCACAAAAAAACGAGTATAGTATCTAAATAAAAAATATATGTGTATAGTAAATTCTCATCAGCACTTTCATATTATAATTTGGGAAAATTGGTAAAAATTTAAACTAAAGCATGAAACTTGCGTTTTATATGTAGGTATTGGAATACTTTATAACTGCCCTTGCGAATTCATAATTATTAAATATGCAATGCGAAATCTTTACACAATATATTTAGAGATTATGGAAGTCTACGAAAAAATATTATGGATTCGTTCTAACAAAAGTATAACATTAATATCATAGCATAGATTAGTCTATTTTTATGTTTATTTAATTAAGAAATTTAAAAGTACATGTAGTTTTTATTCAAATTCTTGTCTTTTTCATTTAGCAGTCGTAAAATCGCATATATAGTGAATATGATATTTTAACACGAGAAATAATTAATATACTTTTAATATTATTTTTTTTAACAGCTGACTTCAATAACTTCTAATGTATTCATATATTGAATATATATTATATTGTCTTTAAAGGTTATTAAATATTACAAAAAGCGGCTAATCGAGTCTGGCGTAACCGTAGTAATAGGCGTCAACCGCCGCATATACGTCCTGAGACTCAACCCAATCCCCGAAGTTAACGAATAAAAATAAAAAATATTTTTATTTATTTTACCAATTGGCAATTTATTTTATTTAATCATCAAAAAAATATCATTTTTATCACACTTTATTCATCATTTAACATCAAGCACTAAATGTGCTCTTATCAATTACCATCATTCGTCTTTAATAAGAGTCACAACATATAAAATTCAATTCGTCCATTAAAGTTCCCTTATAAACTAAACAGGTTTAACAGTTATTTCAAAGATATTTATTTACACAATAAACTACTAAATGTTTCCGTCTCCTTTTAGATTATATTAAAAAACTATTTTTTATAGAAAATTTCACAGAATATTCCATATATACTTCCTACTAATTTTAGTTATTTTCGTAACTATCAGTGAGCTACACAACTGTCTATATTAAGAGCAGACATTCTAAATGATACGTGATAAGGCATTAACATTGACTTAACTTTTTTCTCCATCTTAAATAACCATAACCCTAAATTACTGTTTTATTATGTTCAAAATTATTTAAGTTGTTTATTTTTGCAATATATATATAAAATTGTTTTGTCGCCTACGCTAACATCCCTCTGAGCTTATGCAACGTTTACGTAGTAAGTTACAAATTTTTACAAATGTTCTACTATATATGTAACACTGCTCCATCGACCCCAAATCGTATTTAATTTTGCCTTCTCGTATTTGCTTGTTTTGCTTACATTCATTGTAGTGTGTTAAATATTTTTTATAATAACATTGTTATAATAACATTTAATTATTAGTTTGATGTGTTTTTGCTTTTTAATATTAATGTGTATTTTTTTTAATAAATTATTTACAAGCTAAAGTTATAACAAAAAGTGCTAGCCTAATATTCACAGTCGATGTTTTATTTTTATTATATGCATATTTTTGCGAAAGTTATGTAATGCGAAAATATACATACAGCCATATTTTTTATTTTGCCGGCTGCGACCCTCAGTAGTAGAATTGTCAAAATACGGTAACGGCTGGGCAAGTGTTTTGAATTATTAACGAAATTGCAGAAACTGCGATGGCAACACGTTTGGCCCGTATTGCAACTTGAAGTGAGATGTATAGAGACTTTAGAAGCAGTACTAATACCAGTTATATGGATGACAAATGAGGCGACTCCTGAAGAATTTGCTTTACACGTTTTACCTGCGTTGAGGTTAGTTATTGTAGAAGATTAAAAAAAAAATCATTATTTAAGTATATATTAAATCGTATTTTATATTGATACGTAGGACGGTGGATTTCAATCACGTAATGAACTCGCCAAAGACGCAACAGGCAGCGGTCACTCTACTGGAGAATTTGCACATTGTCATGCGGAAGTGCACTAGAGAGGAAGTTAATAATGAACTGATGCCGCTCCTGTACAATGCAATGGACCATAATAATAATAGCATTCAGGTTTGATTATTTTAGTAACGCTGTACATTTGTTAACCTTTTTTTTTTGCTACTTAATTTTTTATGCAGTATTTAGCAGATTATCTTTTTAATATAAGGTAAATGTACCTTAGGATATATATATATATATATATATATATATATATATATATATATATATATATATATATATATATATATATATATATATATATATATATATACATATATATACATATATATACATATAAATATATATATATATATATATATATATATATATATATATATATATATATATATATATATATATAACTTTTTACAAAAGTATACATGTACATATGATTTACACCTTTTTGCAGACGTCATCTCTTATTGCCATACAAAACATATCAGAATTCATAACCGACAGAGCATTGCACAACATCGTTTTGGGCAAAGTTAAAATTTTACTAGAGAAAAACCAAAGCGATGTCAAAGTCATCAGTTTGATACTCGGGTTCTTCGAGAAAGTTCTTTTTCGCCTGGAAAGGAATCACATCTTGGAAGAAGTAATTCCCACCCTCCTTTCCATGAGATTGACTGATCCTGATATTATCACTCGAGTTGTCAGTAAGTAGATATTTTAGAATTGTTAGAGCAAAAAGTATATTAGATTTAGCTTCGTGTTTATTGTAATTGTGATATTCATATTATTATGAGCTATTTAAGCACTTAGCCTTTTCTAATTACTTTTTGTTCTAAGTCTATTTGTAATTTTTTATTGTTACTATAAGGTGTACAAAGCGAATTACTTTCTTAAAGCAACGCGGCTGTACTGCGATTTGTTTTGACCTAAAATGCGAATTTGTGTTAATATTTCACTGATTTTTGTTTTATTGAATTAAAATATTGGAATCGTGTTTAAAGTATATTTCATTACAGAACTGTACAAGTCGATGCTTCTGGAGAGGAAGTTTGCACTGACGACCAACGTGATGGCAACAAAGATGATACCGTCGCTCGCGCCGCAGACCATCAACCCATCGTTGAGTTTAGATCAATTCGGGACCCTCATGGAAGTAAGTATACCATTATGAAAATTACATTGTAGTTCTAGCGTTATGCTGTAGCCCAAGCTAACATTGATTGGTAAGTGGCGGAGTTAAACGCCGTGTATTATAAAGCGAAGAAATAAGAAGAGATATTTTTTCTAAGTAGGACTTGAATTCACAACAGTCACGTTTACATTCAAACGGAAAGAAAGTAAGTATATATGGCTAACAAAATAGTAAACGACCTTTTTTATAAATTACTATTAATTAATAATTATTAAGTAGAAATATTAGCAAATCATCACAGCAAAGCTTATAATTTAAATAAAAAAAGTTTATCTTAGGAACGTCCTAGGTTTTGAAATAATCCCTCAAGCTTAAAGATTTATCTAACAGTCGCCTTCTTATCATTTTATTGTAGAAATAAATAAAGATATACTTTTGATATTCACGATAATGATGGGCAAGAAACGGCTGATCTTTCATCTCCTTATATAGCTTTATAATAAAAGGCACTGTTCCGTTAGAATGTAATCAGTGTGCCGATACAAAGGACAGTAACGCTGTTAGCATCAATTTCATTACTGCTCTATTTGCTTGAGACGAGGTGTATTAAACGTTAAACGCCTTAATATAACTCTTCCTTGTACAACGGAAGCTTGTTTAGTAATATAGATAACTAGGCAGTTAGCTTTTATAAGCTTTTTTTTTTGGTTATTTGGTACAGAAATATATGATTATATCGATTTTAATGTGCACAATTTTTCTTTATCTATATTTTTATAGCTAGGGTAGGTAGGGGGAACCTGAGGACCTAGTGTTAAGACACTCCGTTGTAACCGCAGAATTTGAAGCGTTACACAACCTGCCGTGTCTATAGTCACCAGTGCCCCCGCTCAATGATTTGTCTCTATGTACTATAATAGGCGATTTCAGAAAAACTAAATTTCAAAAAATCATACATATATGTTTTTACAATTTTAATTAATATATAAAAAATATTCCACTTTAATGCAACGAATATTGAAATAAATAATATATATCGTGTGTGCTGTACTCAAGTGTATGTGAGACTGACAGCAGATTGAGCTTTATTATTACAATGTATTCGATAATGTAATGAAACATACTACATCATCTCGTTTAAATAATGATTTATGCGCATACATTCATGTTATACAAATGGCTGAACTTAATTTATATATTCTCTTTATTAAAAAAGTAACAGTTAAGACAAAGTTTTTAATAAATTGTTACTTTTAAATTAAATTGTAGTTATTATTAATTATTTTTAATCCATGAAACGAAAAGTGGGTTAGAATTGGTGTTAAGAATTTAAACTATTTGTCTACCTGTGACTCCGTAGCTCCTGAATGAATTTATTAATTTAAGTGCGGTTCTTTTCAATCGAACACCTTGTCCATCGCGGTTATTCTTACCTGCGTTTTATGGAAATTTTGTAAATTACCAATTTGAGAGCGAAGCAAACTAAGCACTACTAAGAACTGCAATAGCGTTAAAATTTTTAAATCTGTTTACTTGCGTTTGTTTAAAAAATATATATTGATTATATAATGTAAATACCTACAAAAGTATTCTAAACATATACAATCCAACAAAAGAAATATGTTGTTATATCGATATATCATTAATGTAAATACTTATTACTTACTTTTTGATCTGTACGTTTATTAAAAGTTCTACTTATTCCTTTCAATAAATACGATATATAAAGAGATTCGCTCTTATAAATGGATATTTATTAATAACTTTGTAACAAGATTAACAGAATAAGTTTGAAAAGTTTCTTCTACCGTATATAATATTGTGTTTATACATAAAAATATATTAGATATAAATGATATTTCTCTTATATTTAAGCAAAATACTATAACTTCAATAAATTATTCATTTATTTGGTTTACCAATAATTGTTATATCGTAAATGTGCAATAGAATAAACGCAAAATATTATTATACGCAAAACGATTCAGAACAATAACCACATATTGAATAAAAACATATCATTAGCTGAATATATTAAAAAGTCAGTGAACTACACAGATTCTATATGACATGCTGGAAAATATCGACAAGTCTCAAAGGCTCAAGTTGAAGCCGGACCCGGCCGCCCCGAGCCCGGAGCGGCGCGCTCTTAGACACCAGATGAGCACAGACAACGTCACCGCTCCTCCATTTAATATACCGAATTTGAGAGTCGAGCAACGTAAAACTTCGAGCGCTGAAGACATGGCTCGTAAGAACTCCGTGACCGCACCGCCGACCACCACCACAGCTAACACTGGCAGTGTGGGGGGCTTCAAAGGTACGTGAGACTTTCTAGGAAATCTATACCTCAAGGCCGTGTGTCTGGTTTTTAGTATCGGGGAAAGGATATTTTTACAAAATTCCGCTGCCTATAGATGTAACACTTATTCATGTAGAATTTTGTGTGTGAAATTGTTTTTACATGATAAATCTACAGTATTTTTTTTTAGGTACAGGGATTGGACAGTGGTTCTTCGGATCCAGCAACTCCACAAACAACGACAGCAACTTTTTGCGCGTCGCGAGCGTTTTTCCGAACCGCCGCTTATCTGATAACACTCTGATGACTCCAAAGATTAAGATCGCGCCATCTTGCGCGTCGTCTCCTGGCGGCACCCCCGGAGGCACCACAGGGCTCCCAACCCGCCGTCACTCCAGCATTGGGCCACAGGAGCGCCGAGGATCCGCTGTCAACCTGTCACCACCAACTGTAAGTCGCTTGACTGCCACCAATGACTTCATTTAATGATTCAACACACTTCACTTGCCACGTTAATTAATGTACAATAATCACGGACGGTGCGGAGTTGTCTCTCAGCCCGTGTGAATGGTGAAGTGACGGTATTGTTTTGACAGGTCCACCAATACAGAGGGCGGGGCGGCTCAGGCTCGAGCCTGTCCGTGCCATCCACCTCGCATTGCGTTGTAAGTGATGTATATCGCCCAAATCCGCCTCGCAACGTGTTCCCGAATCCTATGTTGAATGTCAACTTGAACCAGCTTACATTGATGTGGACTATTCTCTTCTGCGGTCGGATCTTCTTCCCACATGGACTGGGAGAGATCGCGTCATTTCTCATCATCACCATCATACACGCCCATCTGCACGACCCTGGTTGGCGTCTTGTCACTTGTCTCTCATTGCATCACATCGCTGCTACTTCCATTCCGACAAGGCCCCTAAACCTTCAACAATAATGAAGTGGTGCATGCTGGTCATTCTATACTGTTACCGACTCGCGATGCATGCGACCCATGTAACCATGCTCTTATATTCGACTCCCAAAGGATCCTCGTCGATGCTGTGTTTTAGACTTAACAATTGGATATACAAAATTGGCATTAACTTAATTTTATTACAATTTATAAAAAATGTATTCAAAATTTAAAATTTATAATATATAACACAATTATTTCCACGAGATTTTCGCGAGACTGTAACGTGGAAACATTTACACATCTCGACGAAAATATAAGGTCGACAGGAGCTCTCGGCTCTGCTAGCGCTTACTTTATGTTTTAATAAGTGTTAAGGGAATCAGGTCAAGGTCATCATTCCATCCATCTCGTGGCTGCGGCCGAATGATAAACGCTGTCTCATATACTATTGCTATTTGTTCTTCTATGCAGCTTGCACGGAGCATGATCGTGAGTATGATCTTCTCTTACACGTTTGTCGTACAGTTACGACTTCTGTACTCTGTGACATCATCGCATTTAGCCGTCACTTTGATGTTGCCCGAATGTCATTATATTCAATACACTGATTGATAGAATCGCGTTGTTGTTTATACTCGTAGTCCTATTGAGAACTGTATCAGTCGAATTTACTAACGGCAACATCTTCGTGCCTGGAAGCTAAATTAGTAGTTTAGTTTACAAATTATACTCTAAACACACGAGAAAGTCTCTCGATATAAGCGTTGAGCGCTCAAGTTACATGGCATGCAGTAGTCTACTAATTATATTTAGGTACGAATACAGTTTGTTAATTGTAAGTTGTGTTCTTGTAATTTAATTCGGTAACATATTTATAGGTACTACTTTTAAAATTTGACTTTTCCTCTATCCCTACCGCTTGAAAAATGCTTGAAATTAAGTGTATGAAAAATATTTTTTTTAAATGTCCGTTTTGAAATAATTCAGTACTTTATAAATATTTTTAAGAGAATTTCAAGATTAAATTATATATTATTATATTCTAATTATAAATAATTCAATATATGTTAACTTACCAAAGAATACATGTTGAATATGTGTACCACTTTGCCACCTTTGCGGTACATGTTGCAATACACATCTCGCATGAACTTTTACTTGGGCACTATTGAAACTCCCTTTAAGAAAAAATGTAATCCATATAAATGCATGAGGTTATGAAACATGACGAAGTTTGGAGTGACCTATGGTTGTTAGGGCAAATGTTACAATAATATGATGCGTGTAGGGTGGTTCGATGCCGAACACGTCATCGAGCGTTCCGTTCTTGCTGACGTCATCGATGCAGTCGATCCGCTCGCGACGTCCATCGACGTGCCTCAGCGGCTCCCAGGGCTCCGGCATTCTGCAGCAGATCAGCAGCGGCATGGTAAGGCACCTCCCGGTCGGCTCCCATGGTAGTGCACCGCAGGCTCCACAGCCCTGGGGCGCGTTGCAGGGCGCCACGTCCGCAGGGTACAGCGCTCTGCGGCACACTGCAATGGCAGTCAGGAAGTGCCCCTCTTTAAATATTACTCTGACTCGTTAAATCTCACTCACTCGTCATGGTACATTTATATGATTGGCAAGAAAACGCCACAAACGCTTGCAGCGAGCTTCCTTTCATTTGACACACAAACAAACACGTACCGAGCAATGTCGATTCGTGTTTGTTTATGTTCATAACTGGTACTGGTTGGCAACAAGTCCTTACAATTACTCACTAAGCAAGTCAGTCACTCCATCTACACGTCTTGTTTGTGGACGTTTGCCAAGCTTTTAAATGCACCATAAAATTCAAAACAATAGCGGACCGAAAGCGCCCTGATTTTCTTGGTGACATGTTTACACAGCCGTGAGGGATTCCTATCGTTACCAATTTTTTCTGTTAATTCTATTATTTTCAGATATTGATCATTTATTTATATTTTTTTTATAAAATATTCTAATTTCCACAATATTTTATTCAAAGAAAATATAAATAAATATGTTTTTTAAATAAAACATACAACATGCGGCTATGTTTTATTTAAAAAACAACAAAGCATCATTATTTCATAATACCATCCCTTTGTGATTTTAAGTTATTTTTATAAGTTACTTCCCCTTTATTATTATTTATACTAAGTTCTTCTAAAAATATCTGATCTAGCCTTTAAAAATCCTTTGTCCAACAAGTCCTTGACGGATGTGTGTAAACACTGCCACTCGTATAGTCCGCCGGGCGAGTGGGCGGGATGGATCACTGTCCGATACCTTCATGTTCAGTAGTTACACCATCGCTGTTGTCAAGTGTCGACGTCACATTAGTTTGCATTTGATCTCCACTATTATGTATTATTATTGACGAAAAACTATCTTATGTTTCCAAAATGAAGACTGATTCGCTTATTAGAACTATCCAAATTTCTTTGTACTTCTAAAATATGTTGCGGTAAGATGAAATGGGAAAGCTTTAATTGATATAATGTGGACATATCACTTCTACATTGATTGCAAACGTGAATTTAATGTCCAATTATATTGAACACTTAGAAAATTTAAATATTTGAAATATAAAAAGGAGAGGCGTTACCAAAGTAACGTTATACAGTAAAGTGTTGTAATGTGCTGTGATATGGTATTGTTGTACTAAAGATTATATGAAGAATACTTCTTCTGTATGTTAATTTGATGAAAATTTTAAAAGAGCCCAGACCCTGGGTTCGTCGTTATGTGCCAAACACAAGCTTAAAAAGCTCCAAATGTTTAATATATATTCAATAATATTAGAAATACTATAAAAACTTATACAATATGTAAGAGCGATTCTTAAAAGAAAGCAACAATTCAATTTATTGCACGTTAACTCCACCTGTACGTATTTATAGTATAATACTGAAATCTTGCATACGAGATTAGACTTAAAACCAATATGTACATATTTATATATATATTTACTATATATATTTATTATATATTAATTGATATAAAATTTACATTTATGTTTCTTTTATATTACAATGTTGATGCTCAAAGTATATTTTTCTTTTCCAATAATGTTTTATATTATTGTAATGATCATTCGGCATAAATTAAATTTGAAATTAATAACATAGTAAATAATCTTTTAACCACAGATATAATTATTAATAAAGATTCCTTCAAGATTGATCTCATTGTTTTTTTAAAATATTTTTCTATTTGATTAATCATCTTAAGCATATTTAGCTTGTTGGTTTGCGGGTACGCCCAAATCATTGGTACCATTGATTCATAATAATTTTATAAATTTCGTTATTTCTTCAATACATAAAACAATTGCGAATGAAATTTTATTATAATGTATATCATAATCCCCGTAGAGTTTGCTTTGGCTTGTGAGTGCGATGTGTAGTTCGGTAGTAGACTAGTGTGGTAGCCGCCTGCGCGCGGACTCCGGGGCCGCGCGACGACCACTGTCCCGCTGTTGAATTATTAGCGTTGCTCGACTCGAGCTCATACTAAATTGATTATTGATTCTTTTCCAATTGAAAATATATATATATATACTCGTATATCATGTTTTCGGCATAATTAATATCAAATTAAAATAACATTTCGATCACTTAAATTGAAATTGGGAAAGTAAAAAATCCTAAAATTGATACCGCTTAACAGATTATTAACAGCTCGAGTCGAGTAAAATTAATAAATCGTTTGGGGTCTCGCAGGGGCGTAGGTTTTAATGAGTGTTTATGGTTGCTTCCAGCACCAGCTGTTTTCCGGGCGTACGTAAAGAGCGTAGAGGCATTTGATAATCGTATAAGTAAAGGGGAGCGGGTCGACGACGCGGCGCGCGGCTCCACGCGCCCGCACCATCGCGCTCCCTGCAATAAACATTAAAAACATCTTAACCATATATCACGAAAACTACATTCGCCACTCACCTACCATCATACACGCTTCAATGGACTCGTTATATTTTATTGTGATCAAATTACGTCCAAATTTTGCATGAACACGAATTTGAATCTTTTGCTACTCGAGACTACTGAGACTGACCGCACACGCTCCATCTAACATGACAATGTCGCTTGCACTCACTTACCACGTACCTACAATGTTTAGTTCGTTACAAAATCTTGAGGGAATCGTCTTGATTGGAAATATTTTAAAATCATTTAGAACAAGCTCAAATGACAAAATAATTAACGAAAGCGAATATAACGTCTGAAATGCGCAAACATATATTTCTTGTTGCAGAACTTAGCACGAAACCTCTGAATCTCGACTAATTTGATATTAAATTATTTTTTTTATAATAAATAATTCAATTTTAAATACAAACAGAAAGCGTGACAATATATTATCCTAACAGTCAGCTGAAAGGCTTGGAAGGGATAGAGGGAAAACGACTGCTCACTTGAGTGTAGGAAAGTTACGTTATATTACCAGATATATATACTCATTAAACATAATCAAAAAATATTATGTCTAGTAAACGGTCTGTGATTTTATAGATACTCTTAATTTTGAAATTTCTTTCGTTTTATTTAACATTTTTATTTTTTAGGCGTGTATAACACAATGTTGTTCTATACAACGCCTTGAAATATATACCAAATATTAAAAATTCAGGTTAGTTAATTTGAAAATAATATTCTTTAGTTTTTTTTTTTTTATTTGAAGTGAAGCTTAGAAGGATTCGTCGTACGTCTTAAGATGTTAGGTTAAGAATGTCCAGAAAGTGAGAAATAGGAATAAACTATATAGCTTGGTATTTAAGAGATTCGTATTATATATTTATAAATAATTATAATAATATATTAACGTTGTGAATCTTTCAAAGAAACTTTTTGCCTTCATTGTTATTGATCTTACATATAATCTATATAAATTCTATAAAATAAATATAGTAATATAATATATTATGTTTATATGTACATAGTATATATATGATATAGTATATATATAAAATATATTTAATATAAATAATGAGGATGGAGCGACTATTATTAGATCTCGCAAGAGACTTAAAAAGTCTACGCGTAAGCAAAGTGATGTAGTTAAGGTTTTTGTGGGATAATATTCTTGTTAGTTCGCAATAATCTAAAATATATAATAATTATGTGAATATTTCAAAATTTTATTGAATTTAACTTTTGTAAATTAACTTGAAGTAAATATAAAATTTATCTAATCTAATATCGGTATTGGTAATTTGGAAAAGTCGTAACATGAAAGGCAACATACAATTCAAAACATGAGTTATTTTTCACTATACATTTTTATTGTAAGTATTATTTGCATCTATCTTCAGACGGTTGTGGTGTTTGCTCATTGTTAGTTATATATATATATATATATATATATATATATATATATATATATATATATATATATATATATATATATATATATATATATATATATATATATATATATATGCATATTATTCTTTTGCCCCTTTCCTAACAACACTTTCTCTTTAAAGTTAAATAAATTTCTAAGACTTGAACTCGTCTGTGCTACCTTGTGATCTCTTTCTACTCGGAGTGTGACCGCTACAGTCCTAGTCTACGGGCGTAGCGGTCGACTATATTTTCTCTACGCCCCTCCGCTCGAAGCGAGGGGCTCTTCTAATCTAAGATGTGAGCTTACGAAATTACTATATATGTAGACTCTATTTGACCTTAACTTTAATTTTTTAGGAGATGTTTCTTTATACAACTATATATTTATAGCTCTTTACTAATACAACCTAAGGCTTTAAACTCACTCGTCACTGACAATATGTAGACTTACTTAATCTTTGTCACGTCACACTCCTCCTTTGAACATATTGTTAAATGTAAAGAGGACACTTTACACGGGCGTCAATGACGCTCAACGGCAACACACCTGGGGGCCTGTGTAAAGTTTCCAGCGGACTAGGTTCCATAATGTAATACTCGTTCGTACCTATTCAAAGTTTATTCATGTTAAAACAAATATTTAATTATCTGTATGTGAATGTTAAATGTATCTTTAACCGTTTATCATAGAAGTTGCAATTTGTCGTTTCAAAATATCAGTAGATCCCAGATATTAATATTTACTGTAATTAGATGTAAGCCAGGGGGTAACACGATAGTCAGGTGTAAGCTGTAGACGTCGATATCAACTTTAAATTTTATGTGTCTTATCGCGTTGCCACCTGCGTATTGAAGACGCTAAAGCGTCGTTATATGTGTTTAAAATAAACCTTTTTTCTCAAATAACTGTCTACATAACATATTTCTGTAGTTTTGATGTTATATACTAGTAAATTATATGAAGAGATTTATGCAAATGTTTAGAAATATACTTACTTAATTAACAATATTTACCATTACGCAAAGATATATTGTACTTAATCAAATACATAAATGAATATATGATTATATGTTTTAACTTAATAGATATATATTTGTTGTCACTTCTTCAATCTATGTATACGTGGAAGTAGATAATGAATAAAAATTTGAAAAATCCAATATGGCGTTTCATTTCGTTGTTCTATTGCTAATAACAAAAGTTCCTACAAACCTTCTTCTACCGTCTCTAAACATAAATCACTTAAAATTTCACTTCAAAACAGTACTCTTTAGAATAAGGAATAAAATTTGAAACTAACCTAGCCTGGCTTCATAAAATATAGTGCAGTCATATCCTGTAATTGGGCGTAATATGAAGAATTGTAAAAAAAAAACTATCAAGCAAACACCTAGCTACAATATCATCAAAATCCTGAAACTCCGTATATATAGGCCTTCGTGCGACAGTGCAACGTCATCTTTAACTATGGTAGGTACCTACTATTTTTAAAAAATTTACTCTGTGATTTTTCACAATATTTACATAAAATCATGAAAAATTTCATGCATGATAGATGTGCACAAGTTTGTGATTGTAAGCAACACAGGTTGTGGGTTCTATCCCCACTCGAGGAAATGAAATATTTAACATTTAACGTTTATATTTTTCGCTCTATTATAAAGAATAAATGCGGCGTTGAGTTCCGCCACTCCACACGCAATGCGGCAGAAACTAAACGGACTGTGTTAATACTAGGTTCCCAAGTTCCCTTTACCAACCCTGCCTTATGCGGGATACTGCGTCAAGCTGAAAAATATATATTTTTTATTATATTTTTATTCGAGGCCTGTCGTGGCGCAACGGCACAAGAGTGTGACTGTAATCGACAGGTTCTGAGTTCGATCCCCAGTCGAGGAAATGAAATATTTAATATTTTCAATTTAAATATTTAATGTTTCATTCCTTCGCTCTGGTAAAAAGGCAAAGCGCGGCGTTGAATTCCGCCACTCAACACGCAATGCCTCAAATTCGGCGGAAAGTGGGGAACGGAAGTGGAACGGAATGTCTTAACACAAAAAAAAATATATATTTTATTTAAAGATAGAATACTAATAAAAAAGGAAAACCATTCACTGTAACTAAAGGAAACTAATTCAATAACAAGCAATTATATGATAAATCCAATAACAATATCATAGAGAATAGAATCATAGAGATTGAACGTCATATTTACATATACAGTATTTATTATATATTACCTATTTACATAACTTTCAGATCATGTTTTATTTAGATAATTTAATTTGATTTAGAAAATTTAAAATATATCATATTTGCTGGACTAAATCGAGAAGTTTGAAATCATATTTCGCTAGTCATAACTTATTATTTTCTGCCTTCCGCCGGAAATTCGTAAACGGAGTATAGTTTCTCTAAATTTTCCTATACAACAAATAAGATTTTGTTCTGTAGAGAGAGAGTTTATTTTGAACTTGCTTAGATTGTTATCTCAATAGATAGATATTTGCATACAAAACTAAGAAAAACAATTCAAAAAAATACTGTCTCGGTATAATACAAACAGAAAATGTTAGCTACGAAAATTGAAATAAACAAATATTCTTTCCAACAGACCAATATTTGTATTGGACTGTTCGAAAGAATATTTAAAATATCTACTCTACTATGGACGTTATTTTAGTTTTCTAAATTGTATCAAGAAGCGTCATCCGCAGTGAAAAGTGGGGAATTTTCTTATTTCCGGTACTCCTTCCTCACCATCCGCTTTCGAATGTGTCGAATAAACTAATAAATTTGCTAAGTAATAGTGAAATTTAAATTGTATCAAAACATACATGTGATCTAATCTTAATGCTTCTCTACACAGATTTACAAAAAATAAGAGAATATGTTGCTATATTTATTATAAATATGATAAAGTTGACCTGGGAAGACAAAATGTGATTGATGTGTGCATTAGTTAGTGCACAGGTGGGAAAATGTACCGAAAGTGGGGTACTTTAGTTGGTCTCGTATATTGGTCTTATTCAGTGTCAATTCAAAACAAAAGTCTTAGAAGTTATATTACATGTCAATAATTAATTTAAATCAGTTTTAAATATGTATAGAAAAAAATCGTTTATGTAAATCTTAGTGCATATTAATAATTCTACACAGCTTTTATTTCAATATATAAAGGCAAAGTGATCTTTTCATCGTATATCTAAATTTTCTGAAAAATAAATGTAAAAATCTTTACAAGGTAAATAAGAAAAGTGCGAATCATAAGTATTTTCCAGCATGATGAGCGGTAAATTGAACGTGGTCTAGATTGAAGTTCTAACGAACTTAAATAAAATAAGTTTTTTACAACTCCATCCATTCCATATGTTGCTCTAACAAAATACTTTATACAATCTTGTGATATTTTGTGAAGTATTTGTTTTATTTATGTACATAGTAATTTTAATATAAAAAGTCAGGCCGGTTGTGGCGCAGGGGCCAAAGCGTCTGACAGAGACAAAGTACGGCGTTGAGTTCCGCCACTTAACACGCACGGTGTCTCTTCTTCTTCGGAAAGTGGGGAACGGAACGAAGAGTCTTAAACTGCTGTATAATTTTTATACTTCAATAGTATTATATCCTACGGCATTTTACTTTGGGGTAATGCAGCCGGTATTATGTCAATCTTTGTCTTGCAGAAGCGAGTTCGCGCAATCTATAACTTAGGCTCTAAGGATTCTTTAAGGGACTTGTTTATGGAAATTAAGTTGTTGACCGTTGCATCTCAATACATATTTGAAAATGTTATGTATATTAAGAAAAATATAAATAAATTCACTAAAATCGATGATGTTAATAAAATAATACTAGAAGTAGGCTTAAACTTAGTGCGCCTGTAACTCGACTGCATAGAGTCCGTAATTTTTTAATGGGATAGGTTGTACCTACACTTCTACAGCCCCGTTGAGTTTCTTACACCGGTTCTTCTCAGGTCTGAAGCAGTAACTTTAGTGAACCTGGTGGTAAATTGTTTGACGTCCTAAAAATAAAGCTTGTAACTACATATTTTGTATAAAATATTTTAACTAGAATCTAAATGCCTTGTAGCGGGAAAACGATCAAAGCTACGTTGCTTTTTATCCTCCGATATCAGCTCTTCCTTTCATTGCAAAGTAAAATTCGCCAAGCGTTGAATAGTTGACCCATCAAAAAGATCGTGAGCTAGACTTAGATCGTTGGGCTACTGATGGCTCATCATGGCGATAGGAATACCGTAGTACAGTACGGGGGGAACGGCAATTTTGGACATTTGGTTGATGCACTCGGCCGTGCGGTTGGTGGTGCGAAGCTACCATTCGCCTCTAAGAAAAAAGAAGCCAGCCTAAGTGAATCCGGCAAGGCTGGCTTTGTCGATCATCATATCAGCGTTTCCTCGTCACCTACTGGACATATGCCTCTTTTTGGGATCTCCACAAAAAATGGCCTGTAATAAAGCAACGAAAAACCGATACATCTCTTACTAAACTCTTCTTTGACAAGTTCTTACTAAATTGCACGTATCTAATTTTTAATTTGGCAGATTTTGAAGGCGTTTGTGGTTTAAATTACAAGCGTTTTATTTTTTATTTGAAAGAATTATTATTTCATTAGTGATGATGATTAGTGATGACTTGTGATGATAGCTCACAGAGTATTCATTAAAATTATAAATCAAAACTGCACCAACAAAAACCAATAAAAAAATACACATGATTTAAATGTTATTACAGCAGATATTTTAAATTTTTAAACATGGCGTGGAATAATCTACTCCGATCATATATAAGAACACTTTCTGCATAATTAATTTAAAAATCTATAAAATAACAGGCAACGACGGGCGGTAGCTGACGAGAGACATACTAAGAGATTCAAAATAGTAATAAATACTTACGAGAGATGGCTCTCATGTCAACATAACTATAAACTTAAATCCAAAAAATCCAAGAGATGTCGTTTTTAAACCTATTCGTTATGAATCGAATAGATGGCAGTATTGCTGAAAAGTTGTTTTAGCGTAGTTCCTATGGCTATATGACGTTGTAAAGGTACAAAACTCGGTAGATGCCGCTTCATAATTGGACGGTTAAATCAACTAATTACAAGTATTTACTATTATAGATTATGTATTTGTATGTATTTGCTTTTTAAATTTAAATTTAGTATTATAGACCATCAAAATAGAAAATGCTTTTCAGTCGACAGCCTTTCAGATTATATTGAAAATTAGAAGTTCGAAGTTTTGTTTTTTGAACGTCAAACAATTCACCACCAGTTCACTAAACTGCCTGAGACCTGAGAAGAACCGGCGAATGAAACTCAGCGGGACATGTCTTTTTTGTATAAAATAAAATTTTACATCATATAATTATGTGACAATGACACATTTGAAACCGCCTGGAGCGAGCATTTAATTCCCAAGGCGTGTTATCATTTATAAAATCGTTAATATAATAAAAACGACGTATAGAAATTAAATCTTCTGTCACATTTTATTCTGGTTTTGAACAAAACCAAGAAAAAAAAATCAACTCACTACTTTTTTCGTGAGAGTTGATAATTCAACAAATAATACAGAGCCAATAAAACACCACACGTTTCTTACACATTTAATATGAGTCATAGAACAATTTAAAACGGCATCAACATAAACCTCACGTCTAAAATCAGACGCACCACAAAAGGAAACTTACATGCGAACGTTTCCATCATTACGAAATAATAATATTTAAGCCATCAAAAGATCGTAATCAAAAAAGAAATATACAGTGACATTAAATTTGACATTTACCTAATGCTATCTAAACTGACAGTTCTTAAGGAGAGCCCTATATTGAATGCAGCGATCTATGGGAAAAGATGAAGTCCTTTTCATTATAATAAAGTTGCAAATTAATATGTAAACGCATAATCACCACCCATTGAGCTTAGAACATCAATAACACCAACTACATTTAATAATGTCTATAATTAATAATTGTTTATAATATTTAAATGTATTATTATTATATGTTTATAATATTTAATTATATATGGTGGATTACCCCATGGGAATGAAACTAGATAAGCTTGAAATGCTTTTTTTTTTTAATTACATATAGAAAATGAAAATGATTTATTTACTATTATACTCCTAATTAGAAACGATTTAAATTTAAAAAAAAATAAACGAATGTTATCTAGATTTAGATTACAAAAACCACAGACAGCATTCCAAGCTTAAACACGACTATGTTGCATATACATATACAATATTACTAATATAATGTATATAAATCAATAATCATTTGATACATTAAATATTTATTTTCAACATAGAATGAACATTTAAAAGACTACTGTGAAACACGTAAAGAGTCTAAACAGATATTTTACATGATATAAGAATGATTAAAATAAATGAAACACCAATTGAACACCTAAGGTCGTTCACTACACAAATTATCTATTGAAATATATTATTATTAATATATATATATATATATATATATATATATATATATATATATATATATATATATATATATATATATATATATATATATATATATATATATATATATATATATATATATATATGTGTATATATATATATATATATATATATATATATATATATATATATATATATATATACACATATATATATACATATATATACATATATATATTTATTAATATTATGTATGTATAATAAAATTGTAACAAGATTTAGTCCATTGCCACTTTATAACGTAATTCCGTTGCCCATTCATTTAATAAAGTTCAATTTTATGCAACAGGAACAATGTCAAGTCTATTTTACTAGCGGCAAAAACCATTTTATTAAATCACTGCTTTCCGGTTGAAGTTAAAAAGTTAATATAATATAATGCATTAATAATAAATAGAAAACAATATTCAATTATTTAAACGAAATATCAAAAAATATATTAGAATATAAAAAATCGTGATTGTCAGTCAGATAAATACTTAATTTGGCCGTACATTACAAGTCGCTGAAAGTTCACTGATGATTTAATTGAAAGCTCAATAATTTAATAAGGCTATTTTTGAATTGAAAAGTGTTTTTGTGTCGATTTAATTACCTGTTTTTTTTTTTATAAATTACTAACTGGCCCTAGTCATTTCAAATCTCCCAAGAAATTATTATTTACGTGTGTCCACTAACTTATTACAGTATTTACATAGTATATGTACATGTATATTTATAAGATTTTACTTCAATATTGTACATATCTTAATTTTAGACAAACAATCATTTTAGATTATTATGTAGTTTGATTAAAATTGTAATATCTCTAATAATTATTATATATTTGTACATGCGCATTATTTACAATGAAAATTCTATATGATAATGATAAATATCCAAAAATGTGTAAAAAAAAAACACTTTGGCCACTAAGTTAGTTTAAATTTCCAATGTAAAAATAAATGAACTGCATGTATGTACACATTTCTCATAAAACAGGCAATTAAATAGACACTTCAGTTTAATCTTTACAGTAAGTATAAATATAAATGAAATGTAAACGTTCAGTTCGTAGTAACATTTAGTCACAGGTATAGTACGATCAACGAGGCATGGCCGCTTTGGAGACAGCTGTAAATGATCACCTAAGATTTAATTTAATGAATTTTCTTTTTTTAGCTTCACGCTCGGAACGCTCGTGTTAAGACACTCCGATCCGTTACTCACTATGTAATAAAATTGTGGGGTAGAGTGGCGTAATTCAACGCCGCACTTTTCCTTGTTACCAGAGCGAATGAATAATAATGAAATTAATAAATATTTTATTTCCTCGAGTGGGAATCGAAGCCACAGAATGTAGCGTAGGCCTTGACATATTCTTACTTTTATTCATTTCCCTCCCGATTAAGAATGCGACATAGCTCAGCGAACCTAAGTTCAAAACGGCCACTGCTAGTCAACCGTACTGTACAATAGAGAAAGATAGATGGAAAGTGACAAATTCAGAATTAACTTTTTAACTTATTTTAATATATAAAACCATCCCACGTTACAAGATGCGCCTTATTCGTTGCCGCTGGGTTGCGTCTCTGTTGATTTCCGCGTGCTCTGCCTGAATATCGAAAAAATATATATGCATATATTTAATATTAATTTTTAGTTTAATTTATCTAGTTTTGATAGTCATTATAGAACAAAACATTTTCTTTTAATGTACGTAATAGCTGTAGGTAATATTTTCTTCAAAAATGTTTCTATACATAGTTTTAATACAATTTTTACAATTTCTCTCGATTTGGTCATAAAAAATTAAGTATTAAAACACTACAAAAACTATTTTTTAAAAAAACATAGCAATAGAAGGCCACTCACGTTTCATTACGATTGCGATGCCTATTCCCACAACGCCGGGCAAGCGTAAAGACAAAAAATATCAAATTTACGGATATACTTATTAAGGAAATATACTATTTTCACAAAAATATTATTGAATACAAGTCAGCCATAAAATACAATAATTTTTATGTATATAATTTTTGTATATGTATACCTATGTGTGTGTATATATATGTATGTATGTATGTATGTATGTATATATATATATATATATATATATATATATATATATATATATATATATAAATGAGTGTATGTATGTATGTGTGTATGCGTGTGTGTGTCTGTGTGTGTAATCAGTACCTGGTCTGCCTGAGGAAGCGCGCAGTGGCCACCATACGTGTGGGCTCGTAGTCCCCATCGGCGGCGGCGCGCGCCCTCGCCAGAGCGCGCACGTGCTCCCTGAACGCCGCGCGGAGCTCCTCGTGCGAGGTCAGGCTCTCTGATATCTCGCCTACACTTTCTGTTTCAAATTATTTTACATCACATATGGTGTTACGTGTATAATCTCAATATTTGCAACGGCTGACAGACACTCACCATCGATCAGTCCGTTCAGAGTGGTAGGCGGTCGTGACTGTCGTACACACCGACGCTTCTTCGGCGGCATGCCGGATAGGTACGCATCGCTGTAAGGCTCGGAGGAATCACTTTGCCGCTGCAAGTCCCTAGTGAAGGTGGGGACCCAGTCCTCGCCCCAGTGCTGCGCTATCTGCGCAGGTGGTACCTACAACAATATTGAAATAGAACCCCCACCAACTATATAGTTTACACATCGATACGACACGACATATACGTATCTGCCTGTTTCCTCAATCTACTATACACCGACGAAACACACAGATACTGCTAATAAAGCCTTCACTACACTTATGTACAACAGCTGCAATAAGCTGCGTTATTATGTGAAATTAACTGATTACCTTTACAATTCCGACGATGACTGGTTATTACCATTTTAGCTCAAAAACAGATATGAATGTTAATAAATATATACACTAAAATATTATGTATAATATATAAATACAATGTATAGTATAAATGTTTTGTGAATTTCATAGATGAATAATTTAGCAAGACAATCCTATGTGAACCGCTAATGACAAAGCAAGCTTATAGCTTGAATTTTAGCCATATATAGCCTGTACCTATACTCTTACTAAATTAAATTAATTAAATGAAACCAATAATGTTTAAAATAAAAAAATAACCACCGACTCAAAAAATCACTATCTCATCTTGAGAAAACCTTACCGAAATCGGTTCATTTATTCTGGGGCTACGGTGCCACAGACAGACACTCAGTTAAAAAGTTAATAACTTATAACACCCTTTTTTGCGTCGGAGGTTAAGTTGGAGGTTGCTAGTGTACGCATAAATTATAAATTTCTCACTTCTATTATACTTACGAATCTCAAATTACTGCCGTCGTCCGGCGACGGGGGCGAGGCCGGGTTGTTGTGGTTGTTCTCGTTGGTGTGGTTGTTTCGATGGGCGTGCCTAATAATGCGACATATGTAAATAAAACATATTTAACATTTAAGAGAGAATACATCAACATGCAGATTTTAGTTAAAAAAAAAGCAAAATAAACGACTAAAGTAACGCTAAATCAGTGTAAATGCTGAAGTCGATGTAGTAAGATAGATTGATATAAAAATCTAAACTATTTAACATAAAAAAGACCTGAAGAACAAAAATAAAACAAAATCACGTGATAAGAGGTGTAAAAAGCGCTAATAATACTTAAAATACGACATATCTAACGTATCAACAATCGCACATGCACCTACGAGTATATTATAGGTAGCGTTGCCAGGCGTAGGGATAATGCCGAACACCGTAAAAGCATTACGATTTATTACTATAATTTTGACTGACTTTATTAGGCCGATTTTACTGACTTAATAAGGCTGACTTTACTACTGATATGACAATCCATTTTATATATAGAGTATAACAAAATTGACGACACATAAACGGAAAAGCTTCGTTTCACAAACTACAATTCTTTTGTCGACACAAAATTCTCAATTATATAGGGTGTCCAACCTTTTTACCCAAATGTCCGGCCAAACCGGGTGGTTTGTCCGGGCTATTGCTTGGCAACCCTAATCATAGGTCCTGTAAAGTGTAATAGGCCTTACCGGGCTCTGCCCCTGTGCGAGGAGCGGCGGACGATGCCATTGGCCCTCGGGTCAAGCCGATATTGGACATCGGAGCTATAGCTAGTTTTAAATTGTATTAGAAACAGTTCTCAACATTTATAAAATATATGCATAAGTTTAAAATTAAAATGTATTATTTATATATAGAATTTTATTAATGTATATATTATATTGTTATACGTTTACAAATATATCTTACGCATTTACCTTATGCTTCCATAACTGTTTCCAATCAACTGGCGCTCAGGGCGACCGGCCAGGTGCACGCTAAGCATGTAAATGTATGAACAATGAAATAAAAGGCAGGCGACTCGTTCTTATGACGATAAGATGACGATCGACAATATGTTATTTAAACGTGATCATTTGGTATATAACAAGAGTTACAAAGCTGTTAATACTTTATTCAGCTTTTAAAAAGCATTATAATAATAAGGATTGCTCTAACGCAATAGGGGAAGTCCGGGCAATGCGAATAGTGCCCGATAAGTTATGAAAATCGAATGTATATAAATAACAAAGATTTAAAAAATCCAATGACAAATCACGACAGGAAAACGAACGAATTAATTTTCTATATAAATAATATATACATAAATTTATTTCGTTGTAGTTTCAAAAAAGATTTAGACAAAAGTTCTATAACTGTAAAAGTTATTACTTGTCCTTTGTTAAGGGTACAGTAATACTGTAAATATAATGGCATAGACAAGCATTTGTAATTTACA
Source organism: Eueides isabella (assembly GCA_019049475.1). Classification (NCBI taxonomy): domain Eukaryota; kingdom Metazoa; phylum Arthropoda; class Insecta; order Lepidoptera; family Nymphalidae; genus Eueides; species Eueides isabella. The sequence goes on from CM032383.1 coordinate 13,430,787, forward strand.
TTTAACTCAATATTCCTCGGCACGTATACAAAGCCAACTACAAGACCAAATAACTATTTAAAGAATATATTAAAAAGATATATTACATTGATATTTGCATTATTACATAAATTACTAAGGATTTTTGCCCGAGCTTCCTCTATAAATATGCATGTAATTGAATACTAGAATATTAAAATAGTATTATTTTTCTTAAAAGTTAAGTAATATTTTTGTATAATAATAAATTTTCTGAGGGTTGAAATATTTCTTAATTATTATCACCTGTTATGTCTTCCGTTAAAAACGTAGTGGTTGTGACCATTGAGATTATCTGAACGGGAACCGCGAGACGTTCCGGGATTGCTAATAGAAGTAAGTTTACACATAAGTACCCTCCGCTCTATTAAAAATCAAACGTGTTATGTAGAAAACTATATATATTTCTTACGTAATGCATTAATTACATATTAAATAGTATCGGGAGAAGTTTATACTTAAAACCAATATAGAAAGATATTTGAAGAAATCAAAATAAAAGCAAATTTAGTCTCGGCATTGAAATTAGCTACATATACCTTAGAAGTAAGTACCTACATGTGCATAAAATAATAATTCATGAAAAATACATGTGTGTGTGTGTGTACTGTAAATTTTAACAAATCATAAATTATAGACAACATCTGTAACAAAGTTTGCATTTGTCACAAAAGTATTTTTTTGTACTAAAAAGAAATATGAACGTTAATAAAAAAAAACAACACAATCTTTTGCGTTTAACTTTATAATTTTTAAAATATTGTAATTAGCCAATCCGTCTTTGAAAATTACTATTAATTGTTAAACTTATAAGGTACAAATATAGATTAAGCTTTAAGTGTTGAACTCTCAAAGAAAAGATAACTTTGAAATTGTACCTGTTACGAGAGATTTGGATCAAGCGACGGTGGATGTGCATCCTACCCTCACTTGACGGCTGGCTATAAATAAAGCATTTCTAGCAACATTTAGTAGTATGTGAATGTAAGCACTTTTTATTTATTTATTTAGATAAGAAAATAGTCAGATATGCCACATATACAAATAATAAAATACAAATTATATTTAAGCATAATGTAGCATATATCACACATTTGAAATTTATAGATGTTTATGCAATTATTCAATTCTTGAAAATCTTAATTGTACACAAATTAAATAATAAAATAATAACCAGATGAAATATGTATTTTAGGCCAAAATAAAAAGATCAACACTGTCAGTTTGAGAATGGCAACTTAACTGGCTTGAATGAAATTGAAGTTTAAGAAGATATCTAATTTATTTTAATTATGTATATGTGTTACTTGAAAATAAATATGTATCACGAGCACTCTCGACTTCCACTTCGGCTCTATATAAGAACGAAGAAAGTGTCTACGTGTGACTTTATGAAATCAACAGAAAAAATATTTTACGAAAATCAATGCAATCATAATATTGTTTTAAAAAGAAACCTTTTATGCAATTTCAGCCTATTTTCATCTACCATGGAGCACATTTGCAATTGGTTTCAGTAATTTTGACTTCTATTTATTTAATTTCCATGGCCTCCAAGAACAATGTTAACTTTGTGTAATTGTCACACATCTATTGTTGCTCTCATATTAAAAGCATATATTATTTTAACTATAAATTAAAAGAATATACATTAAATATGAGAAATTATTTATTATTAGTACAATTACAAATAGTTTGACTTCGAACCTGCGACTTATAATTGTAATGTTCTTTAAATATATTATATATGTTCAAAAACAACCTTTTTCATTTTAAAACACTTATAAACCCCTACAGTAACATATCCAGAAACAAAAAAATATCAGTACATAAATTGTCAATGGACTTACTTAGATCCACGATGTGTGCGTCGCCCTCGATACCCACGATAAGCGTTATGGTGGGAGTGATCTGAGCGATAAGACGAGGACGCCGACGCACTATAAAGTACCAGTTATGTACCGTGGGTTAAGTTTAAGAAACCAAATACTCTGGATATTTTTACTATTTTTAAAATGTTAATCCACACTTAGGAAGTACTGACGGTTTTAAAGAGGTGCTGGTTCGAATCCCGCTGTACTTGGATCGATAATATAGATGTTTCTGATTTGTCGATTAATTTATTTACTATTGGCGTCAGAAAGAAGGTCAGTTGCCGCCTCCGTCCCCTTCCAGTTTTCTGGTAAACTTAAGTCCAAAATCAACTCAGCTAGTTTTGATTAACGTTGTGCTTTTAATTAATGTATACAATAGTAGTTTTTTTTTGTATTTTATAAGTAAACAACGTAGTTGTAAACTCACTTATTATGCCTGTGTTCATAGCCACGGTCCGAGCGCGAAGAAGTTACCGTGGATGTAACGCTATGAAACAAAATTTACGAATATCGGATCTTTTTCAAGTTATTATATGTACTCTATACAGTATTAAACAAGCAACGTGTGTATGTTTTCTAAAAAAAAAAATAGAAAATCGAATAATATTTTCAAAAAACGGAAGAAACTAATAAAAGGAAGAGAAAATCTTCTTCCACATGATTTTTTTTCTCATCAATTGATTCTCATCCAAAAAATGCTTAAATTTCTACGCCTATACTTAAACTTAAAAAAAAAAGTAAGTTAACGTAAAACCACATATTTCGAATACGTAAAGCACCTATTCACATATAAACCTATACATATAATTACTCACTTGCGTCGTCCACGGTGGCTGTCGTACGAACGCTCCGGGCGCGATGACCGGGATTGACTATAAAATCAAGTTTTTATATGCTCTATTGTACTATTCACTATGGAAAATAGATGTAGTCCGAAATATTCTTCATATTTTCGACTTCCATATTTTAACTTACGCCAATTCGTTTGTATTATTTATTTATAAACCGGATACGATGGACATATTAAACGAAAAGTGTAAAAATTTTGACAAGCAATGGTTTTCGTGATTAAAATATTTCTGACTGTTCTTTTAATAATATAATAACGATTGCATAACTATAAATAATTGTATTAGAATACCAATTTAAATAGCATTTATACAACGATTTATACACTGAAAAGAAATTCTAATGCAAAACGCAAACGAAAATCCAACTAAAAATACCAAAGCGGACATTCAGCCGGACGAAAAACGTGTAAACAAAAACGTTCAAGCGATAACGTAGAATAAACGGAAAGCCTAATTATAAAGATAACAACAGACAGTTTGTAAATTTATTGAATTTAGAAAAAAAAATGTGTTTCATTACAGCAAAAGTAAGAAAACACTTGTATGACATTGTTTTGTACGACCATATGTATCTTGTTATCTCTTTAGTGCAAAATTTTGTTAAACATATAATATATAATATATATTTATATATAAACGACATCGAATTCAGGAACTCACTTGTGGCGTCCACGAGGCTCATACGGGCGCGACGGCCGCGAAGTAGACGCCGAGGATGACGCTCTACAAAGTACGATTTATTTAAGAAACCTTACGCGCTTAAACTAAACTATTTGTGTGAGAATATATGTATATACTTGTATATAATATTATATAAATGTAATATATTTAACTTACTGGGCCTCGGACATACTGTCGTCGAATCCATATCTATCGTATACTGAAGCCGACGATGTGGACGGAGCGCTACAAAATATAGCTTTGTTAACTAAATCAATATGAACACGAGTAAAAATTGTCTTATTTTATTGCACTTACTCGAGATTTGATAACATATCAGCTTTTATATTTTGACATTTCACTATTACTTTAATGTAAGGACTTTGATTAAAATTTATAATTAAGACAAATATTTTGAAACATCTATATTGTATATTCCTTCAAATAGTAGTTATTATAACTAATAATAGGCCTTAATTTTCAGTCGGTCCCTTTACACGACAGATTCGACTTAAATAAATAACGTACATATTTAATTTATTTACGATTTACTTAAATTAAATTTAGTTAAGTTTGGCTTATGATTACTTGAAAAAAATTTTTTTTCTATCCTTCATCTATCAAAAGGCGTGTTTTTTATATATATTTTTATATAAAACAACTCATACACATATAATCTCACCTATATCGTGTACGCCGGCCTCGATACAGATCGCCATCCCAATAATCATCGTAACTCTCTACGAAGGGGCACGGACGACGGCCCGAACTATCAAAATTACATTATGTTTTGAAATAATCAGCTAATTTCAAAACAAATTATAATATAATAAATAAAACAAAGTTTTCATTTTTAATCTAATAGTTTTTCTTTTCTGTGTCTCTTTGCTTTTTAAGAAATGTAATTGTGAAGATACTGTACATAATATAGGAAAGAGACTAACATAAATATTATCTTTATGCATATTAAAAATAAATGTTAGATATAAATATTTGAAAATAAAATTAATTTTTCTAATGGACGTTAACAAATAAATTATCTTCGTAAGAGCCAATTTGACGCACTGAACTGGTTGGCTTTTCAACAGGGCAGAGTATAAGAACGTAATTTATAAATTATATATTCAGTAATATAATGCTGAAATTTAGTAAAAATCGATTTTTTTTGTCGTATCTTTATCGATTTCAAATATGAAGAACGAGTCAAAATGTTTTTTTTTATTATAATAAAAATATATTTAAAATATATTTTGTTATAATCAAAAATAAAATGGCGTTTGTTTGCAAAAAAAACGAGTCAAAATATTTTATTTTATTATAATAAAAATATATTTAAAATATATTTTGTTATAATCAAAACTAAAATGGCGTTTGTTTGCAAAAAAACGAGTCAAAATATTTTATTTTATTATAATAAAAATATATTTAAAATACATTTTTAAACAATCAAAAATAAAATGACGTTTGTTTGCAAAATATATATATATAAGCTTTAAAAATGCTTTTCATAAAATCTCCAAAATTGGGACTTCCATTTGGCCCTCACATAGTGGAGCCCAAAAAGTAAAAAAATAACATAAAATACAGGCAAGTGTGTCAAAGACGACACTCACGTTCTGTACCACGATCGTTGCGACATATCCGAAGTGGAATTAGAGTCTTGGTCGCTTTGTTCGGGCACCTCCGGCGTCTCAAAACTGGGATTGAAATTTCGAACGTGTCATATACATTTATATTTGATATATATATTTATATATATATATATATATATATATATATATATATATATATATATATATATATATATATATATATATATATATATATATATATATATATATTTATATATATATATATATATATATATATATATATATATATATATATATATGTATATATATATATATATATACAAAACACATTGTATAAGTCATTCAAATTGTTAAGATTTTAAAGCCAATTAATTGGTTGAAACGAGTGTCAATAAATAGAATCTATACATCGATACTACGCTGTGACATTTGATATGTCTAACTGTACTGAATAGAGTGGGTTCAAAACTAACTCTTTTTATAATAAAAATGTACAGTTAATCTTTACTATAAATATTTCGTCAGACAAAATGAAGAACAGATCAAGCAGAAATGATCAAAATATTCGACGTTTCAGACCTTTACCTACCCATAAAACTGCGCAAAACACAAAAAAAGCAGAAATTCTATCAATTTTGAATAAACCCTATCCAAACCAAAATCACAACAATTATACACCAAATTTGTAGGGATGGGCATTTGTGAATCTTGTTATACATATACTGTATGTATGAAATGTGTATATACCGTATAAATGTATGTTTAATATATATAAGTCGCAAGGCCATCATAGCGCAAAAACAGCATCTAACTATAACCGCCACAGTTGTGGGTTCGATTCCCGGGGGAATGAATTAATGAAAAAAAAATAATTTTGCTTTGTTCACTCTGGGAACAACCACTCAACCTGCAATGACAGATGGAGAACAATGTGCATTTACAGTCAGTTCACCAGGTAAATATTTTGAAAGTCTAAACGTATAAATGTATAATGCAATATGCTTATAATGCTCATGAAATAAACATATATATAAATATATATATATATATATATATATATATATATATATATATATATATATATATATATATATATACGTTTGTATGTATGTATGTATGTATATATAATATATATATATAAACTACAATGGTTGTGTCATGTAATTCCCAATGGTTGTGTGATGACAAAGCACTTACTTATCGCCGGCTAGATAGTAACCAATGGTGTGGAGGTGCAACGGCAATGGGACGATGTATATCGGTGCGCTAAGAAATAATATACATATGATACAAGAACATATCAACTACATTATACAAAACACTATTAAAAGACGCAGTTACCAACCGTCGGTATGTCGCGACAGATACTTCGAGAACTAAATATTAAATTTAAAAAAAACCCCCGACTCAAATAATGACACCCTCATCTAAACAAAGTGCTTGTTGTTTTACCACGTTCATAAATCACCGCTATAAAGAAGGCTTCTGATCAAGGAAACTTAAACGCATTCGTTCTGGAGCTACAGCACCACAGACGGACACACAGTCAAATTTAAACACAAAACACCCCAATTTAGCGTCGGGGGTTGAAAAAAAAAAAGTACTACCGCGGCGAAACATTAACTTGAGACATAATTTACTTTACAAAAAAAAAACATAAGGACCCAAGATACTTTTATATATGTATATATATATAAAACAAAAAAAAAAGAACAAACAGAAACCCAACCACCCAGTTCGGGTGTGAGAAGAGAAGAACGGAACAGAAACATTACATAAGTTAATAATATTCAGTTAAGCCCTCACCTGTAATGCAGATGGTAGTGAGGCGCGTAACATCGTACGCCGTTCACAGGCCACCCGACGTAGATACTACACAGTCAACAAATCTATCTTACTACACCGCAAAATAAATGGACACTAGTCACTGATACTAGAACACTATTTATAAATATATAATTGTGATAAAATATAATATTATTGATATCTTTTTTTTTTCGGATCGAGAATTGTACCGACACTCACCGCTGGCCGCTATAGAGAATCGAAGGAGACTAGTAATATGCATATATGTTAAGTGCAAGCCGTTATGGTCAAATAATGTGGTTTTTTTTTAAAAGCTTCAAAATCTTTCATTTATATATAAAAAGTTTATTCATAATGGCTGGACTTACCTTTCTCTGGGATACGCGACTGAGGGCGATTGTAATTGGTTCGAATGAGAGGCTATCGCGGAAACTCCTGATCGTTCCATATATTGAGGAGATATGGGTAAAGTAGGTATGGCCATTGGTACCGTGGGTAGAGTGGGTACAATTGGGGGTACCGGGACTAGCAGAGGGCGAGGAGAGAGGATGGATACCGTGGGTACCATGGGTACTGTGTGTACTATGGGTACTGAACCCATCGGCGGGGCGCTGGGTGCGGAAGAGACCCTCGAAACAGTGGGTATAATGGGTGCAGTAGGTACTATTGGCACTGAATGGGTCGTAGTCGGTGTTTGATAAGTGGATACATTGGGTACAGTAGTAACAGTGGGTACTATTGGAGTGGTAGTGGGCGGAGTTGCCGAAGTGGGGTTCACGAGTGTCGTAATAGTGGGTACAATGCCGGCTTGGGGGGTCTCGCTCGGGTAGGGGCTGAATTCTTCAATGTCATCTGGAGATCGCTCCATGGCCTCAGATTGTGAATATGTCGCATCCGCTATATCCATAGCCGTTTCGGACGAGGTTTCCTGGAAAATTATTTTATTTCCAATATAAGCAGAATGAAATATTCATTTATTAACTAAAATACATATACACGCAAAATATTTCGCATGAAAAATACATACATATATCTATATAAATCAAATAATCGCGACAATGCTTACATAATTTTGCAATAAGACAAAATAGACAAAAAAAAATACGCTGAAATATATTATCATACTATTTTCATTTATAACACAGTGGTTACAAATCATCCAATAATAAAACAACTCTTCAAACCAGCAGTTCCTAAGATTAGCGAATACAACCAAACTACAACTGATATATTTATAAAACATATAAAAAAATGGAAACCGTGCTTCTTGGAATCCTTCCAAGAGGCTTGAACGGAAATCCAACCACAAACAAACATCATTCTTTACCAATTGTGGAAAAACACTTTAAAAAAATATAAAAATAAACGTCCAGTAAAGTTAACAATAAACATACCGACGAATCACCCTGCGAGCTTCCCTTGCGTCGTATGAACTGTGCGCAATGCACTTTGTTCGTCTCAATGCGGCTGATGGCCGTGTTCAGGTTCTCCATGCCGAGGCTGTAGAGGAGGTCGCGGACGGGCTCGTCTATGTTTTGGATGAGGTCACTCTGCACGCATAAAG
>CM032383.1:14134151-14524151 GCA_019049475.1 Eueides isabella
TACGTATCTGTTCAGATCATTAAGATTGTGACAGGGAAGTGAGGATGAACTTGCATTTCGTAATCAGAGTCTCCCACATTATTTTTTTTTCGTTAATGTGTCTATGTACATATATCCGTATTTTACTGAATAAGCAGGAAGACATTATCGACATATAATTTCCGCTTACTTGCAGTAATCTTGTATTGGATGACATCCAACGTCACACTTTCTCTGTTGGGAAAACCTTTTTTAATAAATCTATACTTCAATTCCAAATAAACTTTGAACTACGGCTGCTATGTGCACTAAAATGATAATTTTCTAATTACATATTTTCATAATTATTAGAATGATTAATTTATTCAAAAAATAACAACTTTACTGATCTGCTATTTCTTAACTGGTCCTGATTTAGTAGATACATATCTATTTCTCTATGTAACTAAATCGTGCAACGCTACTTAGAGCCACTTCTTGTCGATGTTTAATAACGCACATATTTAAGGAGCCGATCATAACACATGCTGTATCCCGCACTAGGCAGGGTAGGCAGAGGGAACGGAAGTGAAACCTAGTGTTATGACACTCCGTTCCACTTCCGTTCCCCACTTTCCGCCGAATTTGAGGCATTGCGTGTTGAGTGGCGGAACTCAACGCCGCGCTTTGCCTTATTACCAGAGCGAAGAAATGAAACATTAAATATTTAAATTGAATATATTAAATATTTCATTTCCTCGACTGGGGATCGAACCCAGAGCCTGTCGGTTACAGTCACACTCTTGTGCCGCTGCGCCACGACAGGCCTCTGTCTGAAAAAAAAAAATCATAACACATTGTTTTATAGTATGATCCTCACGTGTTTCCCAATGTGACACGGTTTTTAAAAATCTTTGTTATCTTTAACACTGATCTCTCGGTTAAACGCAAAGGCGATGTTGTTTCTTTTAATTGCTCAAAATGGCCAAATGCGATTTGGCTTCACAGAAGACTTAATTGCGTGAGCTGCACTTTTATCAGTCCATGAATACCACATAACATGCTTAAAGGTTTTCGTATCATATAAAACCGGCTAAGTCAAACTCATCCACTATCTAAAAGAGTGTGTAAGACAAAAACGACATGAACAATGGAACTGTCTAACTATAACAGACAAACAGAGGGATGGATGGACAGCAAATATATATATATATATATATATATATATATATATATATATATATATATATATATATATATATATATATATATATATATACATATATATATATATATATATATATATATATATATATATATATATATATATATATATATATGTGTATAGTTTATTTATTTTTTAGGTACTGAACCGTAAACAAAGTTTTTATGCTTGCTAAAAAATATTTAATATAAATATGTGGTATAGCAACAATCACTCAATTAGCCTGTCATGTCATGATTTCAGTTTCCATTTATTTTCACGGATCACTTTTTTATATTTCAAAATTGAGAATGATCACATTAAACAAATTGGTAAAATAATTTTATTACATAAACTGCCACACTCAAAACTTTATTTTAATTAATATATCTTGGCCTTGGTCTTGTCTATATTCAATTTTATACAAGATTGGAATTAATAATATCACACGCGTACATTTTTATTGATTTTTTATCAGCTCTTATTTCCAATACATTAGTTTTAAAGTAACATAATAAGTTATTCAAATTGTAACTGTGCTACAAAGCTATATAGCGTCTACAACTTTTTATGTATATTCGGCCATTCATCTGAGTGTTTTATATTTTAATCGTTTTTCCATGTAAATTGAGGAAACAGCCTTACATATTGATTATTAGGTTGTTAGTCTTATTTTGAGGGCTAGGAATGTCGCCATAACTGTAAAAGGGCTTCTTGGTGCCTTCACGGCTGGTCGTTCGTTATCGTCTGAGACGAGCTCATCCGTTACTTTTGATAGCTGGTATATATCATAGTGGACGTTGTCGTTAATGCCCATTATTTGTTATCTAGAAAATAGGCGGCAAGTTTAAGTGAATTCAAGGAATAAAAGTCGATGGTATATTTTTATGTTCCTCCGCTCCGCTTTGTTTTTCAAGTGGTATGTTCTTCAAAGTGGTTGTAAAAGTCAACGTCGAGAACTTGCTCTAATTTTTGATTGTGTGAGAGTTAAGTATCTTGACAATGCTCTTAGGAATTGTTTTAACGAGATTTATTTTTGTATATAATAAAATAAAATGTTTTTTATTCTAATATATATTCGAATAATTATTTTTTTTACCTTCACGCTGTATTTCGCACATTGCAGGGTAGGCAGAGAAAACTTGGGAATCTAGTGTTACGACACTTCGTTTCGTTCTCTAATTTCTGCCAAATTGCGCGTTAAGCGATGGATCTCAACACGGGGCTTTGTGTGGGGCTGGGGGTGAGAAACTTTAAGTATTAAATATTTATTTCATTTCCTCGAGTGGCGATCGAACCCACAACCTGGTCTTTCTACCAGAACAAATCTGCAGTTATATTTATAAATATTACACATTCATTTTATATGCTTATAAAACAAATAAGTATAGTATATTTCAAACGTAACTATGATAATATTTTCGTCGACATTTACATTTCAGCGAATAAAGAGTTTTCTAAAAAAAATATATATACCCACAAAATATTTCCCATACCGTCGACGCGATTGAATTTAATTTCCAAGCTATCATGTCGGAGCGAGCGGAAACGATAGAAAAAACGTAATGAAGACCCTCAGTAAAATATCAATCAGAGGCAATTAAGCAAGTACGGGACCGAAGAAACTTTTTGTTGTTGCATTGTAAATGTTGACGGTGCACCCATTTAGGATTTCACGCGTCTGAGAAGTGACGAGTCACGGATCCGCCGCGCCGGTGATAGAGCCGTCTCGATTCGACACGACCGCCGGCGCATCCTTCCCATGGCCCATGCCACATGCCACATGCCACGCCACCCCAACACTTAGCCAACCCATAAAAAAGTGTGAAATTATCTTAAGTGGGCAGTCCAAAAGTCCTTTTTAAATTCGGGCGAATAACGGTACGTTCTAAGTAAAGATAGGAGTAAAGATACGTTAATAAGATTATTATTATAGTTCATGCCCGGACCGCGGACCGGGGACCGGCTTTTGGGGACGGAATGTTTCTGAATTCGTGTATAAAAAACGCGTAGTCCCCTGGGATCGGTCATTCCGCGGTCGGATCAGGTGCGCGCATCTTCGTTCCGATATAACTTTAGGGTATTTTTAATAATACTTCCTAATTATACTTACTGTGTTCCTTGAACTTCACGTAGTCTAGTTTTTTAAAATTATACAGTGCAATGTGCAGGTCTAGAAATATGGCGGTGAGTATCTTTTTTTTTTTAATTTACATTTCTTTGCGATTTTTTCTATTAAATTTGTGCAGACAATTGTATATTCATTAGAAAACCAATTACAACATTTTTAATATAGATAAAAAATATTTTAATACAACAAAACATTTTTTTAAAAAACGAACGCTCATCAACCTTTGATCTGAACGTCTTACAACAAATCATTCTTATGTATAGGTTTATCGATCTATAATGTTTATTTTTCCATTAACGATTACCCATTGTTGTTTGAAATTTCAATTTACATGGTGTTGAATGGGAGTCTGGAGAGGCGGCCTTTGTCAAATCATGATTTTGTTAGCACCTCTATTGTGACAGCTGCCGACACCATAAATGCTAGGTGTGTTAACAAAACGTTTTTTCAATATCGTCAATCGATGAGAATACGATTCAAATTATTGATTGAAAGGATTATTCAAGTACCCTGTTTGGGTAACAATAATGAGTTAAGAATGGCGTACATATCAAGTTTTATTTATAAAATATATCAATTTTACTTAATCTTTTTTACTAAAAATATAATTTACAATTTCCTTTGCGATAATATAATAATTATTATTCTATATATATATATTTGCCTATAAAACAACTTAATGTTACGTATGTTTTTGTAAGTAAATTAGATCACATTTTTCAACCAAATTTAAAATGATTTTTTTTACTGATGATTTGTTTTGCGTAGTACAGTTACTAAGAGCATGATAGTATAAATATATATTGAAATTCTATTATATGTATATTTATATACACATAGATATATAAATATAAAGATTAATTCGGTAATAAAATCATGGCACGATACTGTACATAACATTAATATCACTGTTTCAGTTTTTGTTGCTATACAGTAAAAAAACATATTTAATTTTAACGAGACTTTGATAGATCTGGCTTCTATGTATGTTTGTCTACGGTATAATTACAGGACGTCCCATTCATATGTTTTAACAAATGAGTAATCATTAATCATGACGTGATTTAGCCCTATTTACCTTTCGCTCGGGCCTCACCCTGGGGTGATGTGGTGATACAAAAAGTGAAATAATTACTTTTTAAAACATTTTAACTAAGCGATTTCTAAGTATAGGCTATATGAATATAAATAATATGTTATACTCTTTGGGTAGGCCCTACTCTACTTTATTTTACGTACCTACTAAACGTAAAATATTCGATATTGATTATTCTTATATAACTGCTACATATCAATTTTCAATCGATAGGCGACATCTTGTACTCAATATTATAAGTATGTAGTTATAATATTTAATAACATAAAATCATAATATCTCTAACATATTTATATTATAGGCATTTCAAAATTTTCCTTTTCGTCCTTTCTCAGTATTCTCCTAGACTCCCTATAAAAGCTCTAAGCTTCATGCTGTATCCCGCACATGGCTGGGTAGGCAGAGGGAACTTGGGAACCTAGTGTTAAGACACTCCGTTTCACTTCCGTTCCCCACTCTGCCAAATTTGAGATATTGCCTGTAGAGTGGCGGAACTCAACGCCACGTTTTGAACTAGAGCGAAGAAATGAAAACCTAAAATATTTAAATTAAAAAATTTAAATATTTCATTTTCTCGAATGGGGATTGAACCCACAACCTGTCAATTACAGTGACACGCTTGTGCCGCTGCACTACGACAGCCCTTTTGTAGCATGCCGAATTATAACTATACGCCCAGTAACAATAATCTTGATAGTCGTATATACCTACATATAAGCAGGTTGTACAGGTAGAGGGAATCAGGGAACTTAATGATAAGACATTCTGTTCCCATTAAGGCACTTTCGTTCTACACATTATGATTAAGAAGGTCATTGATATTTACATTTCGAACTTTTATTCTCTTGCTGTGTTTTGTGTAATTAATATTATTTAATCTATAAATCTTCTTGTCGAGGCCCACTCGATTGAGGCCTGTCGTGGCGCAGCGGCACAAGCGTGTGACTGTAACCGACAGGTTCTGGGTTCGATCCCCAGTCGAGGAAATGAAATATTTAATATTTTCAATTTAAATATTTAATGTTTCATTACTTCGCTCTGGTAATAAGGCAAAGCGCGGCGTTGAGTTCCGCCACTCAACACGCAATGCCTCAAATTCGGCGAAAAGTGGGGAACGGAAGTGGAACGGAGTGTCTTAACACTAGGTTCCCGGGTTCCCTCTGCTTACCCTGCCTCATGCAGGATACAGCGTGAAGCTGAAAAAATAAAATCTTCGTATAAGTCACGTCAGGAAGTTTGTTTCTTTTTTTTACAAAACTATTGTTTTAGACAATTCTTATCAAATTTCTCAAAATATAATTACAAAAAAATAATAACATGCGTGTGCTCTTAAAAATAATAAGTGTTAGTTAAACCAATAGATTTCAACGAGTAGGTTGAAAATAGACACAGCGATTACAGCTTCCGATTGTAAACACACTAGTTTGGATTCAATTTCAATGAAAGTAAATTATTTTTATTTATTCACTCTGATGACATGACAATGCACGGCGCTGAGTTCCGCCACATGACACACAATGTCACGGTAAGTGAGGAAGTCTCAACAAATACGAATAACAGTAACAGTACAGATAATAAATATGTGTAATTAATTATATTTAGAGTTTTCTAACTTTTCCTATAATGATAGTCACATTTGACGGCGTTAAGTTTCGCTACTCAAAACGTATTGCTTCAAATTTGGCGAAAAATGGGAAACGGAACGGAGTGTCTAATCACTAGGTTCCCAATTTCCCTCTGGCTAGGGTAGCCATGTGCGGGATACGGCAAGTAATCTTGTCATTATCTTATCAAATATACCTACATTACATAAATAGAAAATAGCAATATTTTCTATAATTTTATAAAGTTGGTGAAGAATATAATTGTTTATTTCAGATGAACACAATAGATTTTTCACTCTAATTTTGCATACAATTAAAGTTAATTTAAAAGTCATTTACATATTTTATGTTTTTATTTTATACAAAAAAAATGTTACAATAAAACAATATGATATTGCATATGCTGCATATGCTGTTGCAAAATTTTACTTTGATTATTATAATTATTCTTGCCTGAGTGGATCTCACTAAGACTCTCTCTGGGACCTTACCTTGTAGCTATAGGACACAAGGAGGGCAATGTTGCCTTTTTTACAATTTTCTTAAAAAAATTAATTTTATTTTTTTATACAAAGCCTGATTAGTTAGAACAATTGTGATTTTAATAATTTTTTTATTCTTTTTTGTTCTGTAGATTATTCGAGAGAAATTCCATTATTATGGTACACGTAATATGTAAGCTAATAATGACATTTTTAAAAATCATAATTATCGAAATATAATATAATTATGTATGTACATATTTCGATGTGTATATACAAAAATTATGTATGTACACATCGAAATATGTACATACATAATTATTGTATATATATAATAATTTGAAACGATATTCTCAAGGCTTGCGTTTTTTCTCGAATACGAAGGTCTTTTTCTATGTCTTTATATATGTTGTTTATTATTATTATTATCTTCTAATATGTTTTAGCTTTTAGTTGTTTATTTTGCAATGCGATCTTTTTCTTGATATTTTTTTATTTGTTTCATATATAATACATGATAACTTTATTCTATCGGACTTTTATTACAGGTATGCCTCCTTCTATGCTTGGCGCTTATTGCCTCAGGTGAGGCGTTCTTCCTGAAATGGGGCTCAGATTCTGGGTAGGTAAACGTACAGGGAATTCTTTAGAACATTTTAAATATTTAAAGTTAATTATTTTAATTACTAATATGATGCTTTTGCGAAATGATATTAATACTGCTAGCGTAATTGCGAATAAATTAATGATATATATTGTGTAATATATGTATAAAAAAATCGACTTAGCTCATAGATATCTTTAGTAGTCCTAAAAATTCTTATTTTTGTTACAGAAGTCAATCATCAGCAAAAACGTGGGCGCAGCCGATATCTCCATATCGCTACCAGTACATGTACCCTCAGTATGAATCAAGAAAACTTTACCAACCGTTCCAACACGAAGTTCAAATGCAACAAAACTTAGCTCCTATACCTATAAGCGTGCCAGCTGGAGCTAGCTTAACACCTGTATCACTTCAACACGTGCAATTAGTTCCCTGCATGTGCCCAGTGGCTCCTGAGGAAGCAGAGAAGTTGCAGGAACAAGTAGGCCCAGGACCGTATGTGGCCCAAAGCTACGCTCAGAACTATGCTGTCCCACAACAAATGACAGTCGTCGACACGACTAAAACGACAACCAAACAGTAAACACTAAATACCTACGTGTTTATATAACACCACCAATATTTGAAGTTCGTGTATTAATTTATTCCATTTCTCTATTTATAATAATTATTATAAGACTGATAGAATAGGTGAGTCTGTGTGTTTTTACAAAATAAACTTTTATTTAAATTTCTTATGTGTTATTTCTTTAATTTTTTAATTTCTTAATTATATTTAAGTAATTACGTATTCATGAATTTCTTCACGTAACAATTGAATTCTAGGCAAATAATATATATTTTTTTTTTATTATAATTAATTATATTCTATTGCAAAAGTAAATTGAATATATTAAACAATAACAATTACCATATTATGCAATCTTGATATCACTTAAAATACAGCATAAAATATTTTATGATATTATGGTGGAAGAAATCAGACGAAGTAATCTATCTATTTATGTATCACCCACACCATGAAATATGTGAAATGAACCAATAATGAATAAAAAACTGGAAATAAAATAAATAACTGTAAATATTACCTATCATTATTAGGCTGTAAACGAAAAAACCAAAAAGGAATGCTTGTATTATTATTTTTTTTCTTAATATCTCTACAGTACGTGAAGGCGTCGTGTTGCCACTCAAAATGCAATATTTAAAAATGACATTTCTAAGGTATCTTTAAAATTAGATTACCTTTTCCTACACTTATATACGAGAGCCGTGAAGCTACTCCGACTCATAACTAAATTAATATTTACAATTGAATAAAGTACCTGTAGTTATTTTTTCTTAAAACTTCGTTTTCAAATAGTTTATTTAAAAATAACAAAGTACCAATACAAAATTACGGTAATTTTTTTGCGCAGGCGCACGCGGTGCCCGCTCGAAGCAGGAAGTTGCGTCACCACTTTCATTGTGTTCTAGATATCAATCGAAATACGAATAGCATGTAATAGTATTACTTATATGAAATAATGAAAGGCGATCTATTTTGAGTTCTTTTTCGATTGTTTTCTTTTTTATATTTAGTTATGAAATTATTTTATACGGTTTTAAGTATATATTTAATGATTTTGTTCCATAGTAGTTTACAAAAAGTAGTATAAACAAGAATTTGTTAATATTATATAATATAAAAAAAAATATTAAAATACAAGTCATTGTAAAATTTTTGTAATATAGAAAATTATTTTGAAAATTAAAATAAAAATAACACGCTTGAAATATACAATTTAAAAAGATTATCCATTCTCTGTACTATATATAAAATATATGGTAATTTCTAAGCAATATATATATATATATATATATATATATATATATATATATATATATATATATATATATATATGTATATATATATATATATATGTATATATATATATATATGTATATATATATATATATATATATATATATATATATATATATATATATATATATATATATATATATATATATATATATATATGAAATAAAATTTCTTAATAACCAGAACACATGGAAAAGTTACGTTTCGCCAGTCAACAACTACTGTAGTGAATCAGCAGAAAGTGCTAGACGGAGAGTTTTAATGCTAGGTTCTCTGTGCCTATTCTACTAAAACACATATAAATCTTCCCTACTTAGACTCCCAAATCGGGAAGATTTAGAAGACGATCAAAATAATAATTATTTTTAACAAGTTTAAATATTTTTTAACATCTTTGAAATTTTACTACTAATAAAAGAATGAACAAAATTTTAAGAAAACGTACAAAAAATAAACGTAACGGGACTAAAACAATCACCTTTGACACTTTCTTTAATTTTCTGCGTAGTTCAGTTTTTAGACGTTACATAATATTTTTTTTACTAAGGATTAACTAGCTTTATTATGAAAATTATAGGTTGTACCTTTAACATGGGCTATACCTACCTGTTATAAATAAAAAAAATATGAGAATAGTTTTTTAAATAACTTTAAATTGTTATATATTGTGAATAGGAAAAAATAACTTAAAATTAACCTATTTAATTCAAAGTTACACTACTTGAGAAAGTTTTTATTTGACATATTAAACTAAATATTTAACTAGCTGAGGCTGTAATGATGTCACTATAACAACTTTTATGACATTTGGCAGTAACAAAAAAAACATCAAAACCACTGAAATTGCTCAAATCAATGACGCATAAGAACAAAAATACATTTTATGCATACCCTAAATAGTCAAGCAGTCGGTAAATAAATACGAAGCAAAAAGTTACATCTTATTCTGTATAATGATCGAAAATAATGAATCTAATTCGTCGGAAAGTGGGGAACGAAACGGAGTGTCATAACACTTAGTTCCCAAGTTACCTCTACCATGTGCGGGATACTGCGTGAAACTAAAAGAAAAAATATTAAACTAATTATAAAACAATCGTGCGTTAACAAATCGATACATTTTTAAGCGTTGTACTTTACTCAATTTCCCTAACGAGTAAATATCGATTATATTACTTTATTGTATAAGCAGACAATCAATATGTTGAATAATAAAAATTCTTTGCGTAACTTTGTTTTGTGGCCTATCGTGGCGCAGGTGCCCAAGTGTACAATTATAAACGCGTTAGATTGTTGGTTCGATTCCCGCTCGAAGAAATACAAGATTTAATATTTTCATCAAGTGGAGATATCTTTTAATACTATACTTTCCTTTGTTTACATTGTTATGTGCAGAAAATTGTGTGAAATGTCAAAAAATCTTTGTTTCGATTTAAATTGAAACTATAGACAGGTGAAAAAAAATATTAAAAAAAAATTACAGAAGCCAAAAAAAGATAATTTACTCAAACAAATATAGATTATGAGATGTCATAATGTAATTTAAGGAATAGTTTAAAACATTCTCTTTTCGTTTAATAAATTTCAATTTAACATATAGATTTCGAACCCTACACGAGGAAATGAAATATTTAATATTTACAATTTAAATATTCAATATATTTTTTTTTATTTTCTCTCTGGTAACAAGGCAAAAGCGCGGCATTAAGTTTCACCACTTAAGACGCAATACCTCAAATTCATCGGAAAGTGGGAAACAGGAATGGAGTGTCTTAACACTAGGTTCCCAAGTTCCGTCTGTCTACTTTGCCACGTGCGGGATACAGCGTGAAGCAAAAAAAAAATTAATAAAGTTGACATTTAAGTTGTATATAGCATAATATAGTTATCATTGTTTTAACGACACTAATCGTTACAACAATGAGAACTTTCATGATGAGCATAATGATTTTTCCAGTGCATACGCAAGAAAGCATAATCGCCACTCTCCCTCGTCAACAATTACTTCACTCTCTTATAAATACAAGATTTCATTTTTAACTAACTACATACATATACTATATAATATGTAAAGCCGCGCTTATAAAGGCAGATGTGTGAATTAATAAAAAAACATAATTATTATTTGAATATTTGTTATACATATATAAATTATCGTAAAAATATACATTTTATATAGATTATTTGTATATTTTATACACACACTCTGTTCCGATCGTCAATTTCCAAACTTCAGGCATTGCGTATTTAGTGGTTAAATTCAACTCCGCGTTTTTTTTACATGAAAATATCAAATATTTCATTTCCTGGAATGAGGATCAGACCTACAACCTGTCGCCGTACAGTGTTACGCATGTGCCACGATAGGCCCCTTACATATGATTATAAACAATATTATTCTTACTAAACTTAAATTTAAAAAGCGTATAAAAATTTTGAACGAAGCAGGATTTGAACCCGCGCCTCTGGAATACCGTTCCAGCGCTCTGACCAACTAAGCCATTCGTTCTCACCGAGCTCCGTCGAAATTCTTATACGCTTGTTACAACTTATTTATTGGCGCGGGTTCAAATCCTGCTTCGTTCAAAATTTTTATACGCTTTTTAAATTTTCATATTTCATTTAAATTTTCATTTTCATATACTATATAATATGTAAAGCCGCGCTTATAAAGGCAGATGTGTGAATTAATAAAAAAAAATCATAATTATTATTTGAATATTTGTTATACGTATATAAATTATCGTTAAAATATACATTTTATATAGATTATTTGTATATTTTATACACGCACTCTGTTCCGATCGTCAATTTAAAAACTTCAGGCATTGCGTATTTAGTGGTTAAATTCAACTCCGCGCTTTTTACATGAAAATATTAAATATTTCATTTCCTTGAATGGTGATCAGACCTACAACCTGTCGCCGTACAGTGTTACGCATGTGCCACGATAGGCCCCTTACATATGATTATAAACAATATTATTCTTACAAAACTTAAATTTAAAAAGCGTATAAAAATTTTGAACGAGGCAGGATTTGAACCCGCGCCTCTGGAATACCGTTCCAGCGCTCTGACCAACTAAGCCATTCGTTCTCACCGAGCTCCGTCGAAATTCTTATACGCTTGTTACAACTTATTTATTGGCGCGGGTTCAAATCCTGCTTCGTTCAAAATTTTTATACGCTTTTTAAATTTAAGTTTAGTATTTTCTGTCTTAAGTGTGGAATAACACTTTAAAACATAGTAAAAATATTATTCTTGTTCTTGAAAAATAAAATTTTATTTTATATTTAGTTTCATAGAAGAATACTATAAAGGAAGTAAATGAGCGCAAGTACATTCTTTTCCTGCATAGCGAGAGGTTATGTAGTGTTAAAACACTCCCTTCTTTACTTTTTGCTCAATTTTTTAAACATTGTGTTTTGCGTCAACATAGAGCTGTCTCAATTAAATCGTTTTTTTTGTGTACTTAAAAAAAGTATCTAGTCTATGTAGTCTCATCCCAGGCTTTTTACAATTAATCTTTAGATCATTCTCATCTGGCGTGTCCATTACTCTGAGTGTTCCGTCGAAAAATATTTAAATTTGGTAAATTGTATTATAACGAAGCTATATATTATATACCTCAAAATTGTTAAAAAGCAATTGCTTATAAATATATTAGGCACGTGTCATTTTCAATACTTACATATGTACTCAGTGAAATACATTTTTTAACCACTAACAATATATATATATTTTTTTTTCAGCTTCACACTGTATCCCGCACTAGGCAGGGTAGGCAGAGGGGACGGAAGTGAAACCTAGTGTTATGACACTCCGTTTCACTTCCGTTCCCCACTTTCCGCCGAATTCGAGGCATTGCGTGTTGAGTGGCGGAACTCAACGCCGCTCTTTGCCTTATTACCAGAGCGAAGAAATGAAACATTAAATATTTAAATTGAAAATATTAAATATTTCATTTCCTCGACTGGGGATCGAACCCAGAACCTGTCGGTTACAGTCACACTCTTGTGCCGCTGCGCCACGATAGGCCTCAATATTTATAATCCATCCAAAAAATACCTGCTTTTTTTTAGAAAAAAGCTACAACCGGGGCGAAATTCAAACCCACATTTATCGTGTAATGGGAGATACGGCCGATGATGACGTCAACAACCAGTTTATAAAGCTTTTTTGTTATATGTTGTATTACTAATATTAGTCACACTTCACTTTGTTTACATTTACCGTTTAGAAGAGTGTTACTTGACCCTACATTATGATATAAGAACACAGTTATTGTAAAAAAAATATGTTGAAGACACATAGAACAAACTGTTTCTTTTTTGGCCTATGGTTCTTGAAATACCGCAATACAAATACCATAACATATGTATTATATTAAATGGCCCAAAAAGAGTAGAACCTCGGTCTAAATATCCATGAGCTTAACTTATTTGCTAATAATTTATCTATTGCTTTATAAAAAAATTGCTAACAAATCAATTGGTTATAAACATTTCGTTTTCTATGCCGATGAAATGTTCTGCGTGAACAGTTATTCAACAATTTCAAGGGTATGGCGAAAACATCAATTTCATAATTAATTTAGCACTATTTTGACATTCTCTATAGTTGACAAAAAGTACGTAATATAATTATTATATATCTCACTTTTCACCTTTTAAAAGAGGCAGATATAATATAACACTAATTAAAAAGGGAAAATTTATAATTGAAACATTGCCTAAATTATATTTGAACTATATGCAGCGTATATCTTGGCGCAGGGGAATAACGTGACAGGTAGTGGGTTCGAATCACATTCGACGAAATTAATTATTTAATATTTTCTATTAAAATATTTAATGTTTTCATTTCTTCGCTCTGGTTACAAGGCAAAGCGCGGCGTTGAGTTCCGCCACTCAACACGCAATTCTGCAAATTCAGCACAAAGTGGGGAACAGAACGGAGTGCCTTAACACTAGGTTCCCAGGTTCCCTCTGCCTACCCTGCCACATGCGAGATACAGCGTGAAGCTGAGTAATGCGATAGTATGTAACCAAAAACGGCAGCCTTAAATAATAAATTGTAACTACGAGGTTTATAGAATCTCTTTCTTAATATTTATAATAATTAGTATAAATTTATTATTTACTTACTTACTTAGCTTCACGCTGTATCCCGCACGAGGCAGGGTAGGCAGAGGGAACTCCGTTCCACATCCGTTCCCCACTTTCCGCTGAATTTGAGGCATTGCGTGTTAAGTGGCGGTACTCAACGCCGCGTTTTGCCTTATTACCAGAGCGAAGAAATGAAACATTAAATATTTTAAATTGAAAATATTAAATATTTCATTTCCTCGACTGGGGATCGAACCCAGAACCTGTCAGTTACAGTCACATTCTTGTGCCACTGCGCCACGACAGGCCTCGATTTTTTATTGATTGATTTAATTTTTTAGAAACACTTCAAAAGAGGGGTGGTACACGTGTGAATCAACGCCGCGTTTTGCCTTATTACCAGAGCGAGGAAATGAAATATTAAATATTTAAATTGAAACTATTAAATATTTTATTTCCTCGACTGGGGATCGAACCCAGAACCTGTCGGTTACAATCACACACTTGTGCCGCTGCGCCACGACAGGCCTCATAAATTTATTCTATTTATATTTTTTATCATATTCTGTATTTTTCTTTACTTATTTATTATAAGGGTATGAAGGTATAGTTGGTATTTAAATTTTTACAATATAGCCATCATAAGACGCTGAAATATTTTTCACGATACAAACTTTATCAATCAGCTTTGATATCGTTTTTGTATATAAAAAAAACAACGTAGGAATAAAATTTGAGTGAATCAATATAAGAAATATGACAATTATTACTAACTAAGGTGATGTAATACTAATAATTGTTGCTACTTTTTAGTGCCACATATATATGGATGCGATTATATTATTTTTTTTTGGAAATTTGAGGTCTTTCGTGACCCAGAAGCATAAGCGTGTGACTGTGAACGTGACTAGTTGTAGGTTCGATCCCCACTCGAGGAGAAGAAATATTTTATATTTTCGAATTAATTAATTAATATTTTTATTTCTTTTTGCTCTGGTAGCAACCCTGTCCACCACGCATTTTTGCATGGTGCACAAGGTTGTTCAGAGCGAAGAAATGAAAATATTAAGTTATTAGTTGGAGAGTGGAGAGCAGAACGGAGTACCTTCCGAAGCTGAAAAAAAATAAAATTTATATAAGTTTACAAATATAAAATTTACATATGACCATTAAATACTATTGAATTATGACAAAATATATTTCACACTCACAAACTAAATTGAGCAGATTTCTGTCAAAAATATCATTGAAAAGCTTAGTTTTTAACGCAACATGTATTTATTTATTTTTTTTTTTTTTTCAGCTTCACGCTGTATCCCGCACTAGGCAGGGTAGGCAGTGGGAACGGAAGTGGAACCTAGTGTTATGACACTCCGTTCCACTTCCTTTCCCCACTTTCCGCCGAATTCGAGACATTGCGTGTTGAGGGGCGGAACTCAACGCCGCGCTTTGCCTTATTACCAGAGCGAAGAAATGAAACATTAAATATTTTAAATTGAAAATATTAAATATTTCATTTCCTCGACTGGGGATCGAACCCAGAACCTGTCAGTTACAGTCACACTCTTGTGCCACTGCGCCACGACAGGCCTCGATTTTTTATTGATTGATTTAATTTTTTAGAAACACTTCAAAAGAGGGATGGTACACGTGTGAATCATATATAAGTATAAACAATTGCATCGGCCCTCATTATCGGTTCCACATTACGTGCAGCCGCACTGCACTAATTGCTATCATATTGCATAGTTTGAGCTTTTCACGTTTTTCTTAATTGCTTTCCATTGCATTGTCTACGAACAATACATACGGGATTATGGATTGTCGATCTGTGGTATGTCGTTATTATAAGAATTCCTTTTGGGAGCTTTTCTTTATTGAACATTTTTGAAATATCTTTCATTATTTTAATGGAATCTAAGTAAAGCCTGCCGCAAATGTTTTGTTTTATATAAGTTTTGAAAAGATATGCCTATAATTGATAAGTTCAATAAATTAATATTTTGTTTACAGCTTTTGTTCTGTTTGGCTGTGTTTCTAGCGATACTTGTTACGTACACAGAAGGGTGAGTCTATTTATTCAGTCTATTGTTGTTATATTTAATTTACAAATAATAATTAATTATTAGCAAAAAAATAATTAATTAAATTGATTAATTCAGTTTAACAGTATTTAAATATTGCTAAGCAGACTCAGGCATGGTTGTGTATTACAGAAGAATATAATTAGATACTTCTTTAACTATTTTTTAACAAAAAAAAGACAATTTTTTTTTAAATATTTGATCTCGAGATTGGAATCCACGATCTTTTGACGTTTACACAATCCAGACCTGTTAGACATAGTTTCTACAGTACGGGTGCCTCTTTCCGCTTTACCAGATTAAAATCATTCTCTTAATCCGATGTTTAACATTAGTATGATAATTTTATTGCGGAACGAACATTCTAGAAGTAAAGTGATGATAGTTCTAGATTGATCGATATATTTTATTGGATTTCGCTGAGATTTCGTTGTTTTAATTCTCGCTACTACTTCTATGGAGTACAAGTTGACTTTAAATATGTTCCTCATTAATTCATTAGTTATTATTGAAGTTACGTATAAAATCGGAATTCTATTGAAAATTCATTATGAAATCGATAAACAAATAGCGTGCAACGCACGGAAAAATTTCACTGGTCTACGACGAAACATTTTCTTATATCGATATGCGTACTATACGATGATGTCGGTTGTCTTATTTTGTTTTTGGTAATTATTAGATACTTTTTATTTTAAGTCATTGACGTGGTGTGTTTTTTTTTTTGTTATTTTTTTAATCTTTAATATTTTTGAAATAATTTACACAGGATGGTTATATATGTACCAACTTGTTTCCTCTTTACTGCCCTTTAATTTTGTCTCTCTTTTCAATAGTTCACTAATAAACATTGTTAAATATCAATTGCCATTGAAAAAAATGAGCTAAGGACGTATAAGGCAGTCTAAGTCCTTATGTGTATATAAATATAGAGTAAAAATTAATAAATTTGTTTGTAGTGTATGTGGCATATTTATCTATAATCTATATATTTTTCTATTATGGTCTAAGATCTATTTAGTTAAATATAGATTCCTTTGTTGTTGTACTGAACCCGCTCTTATAAACTGATTCTTTTGAATAGCTTGCCTGATAGAGATCACTCTTAGTGGAAAGGCCGTATGAAAAGACTTTGTTAAGTTAAAATTTATTAATTTTCAATTTTCTAGTATGAAATAAATCGTTTTTATGTTATATTTTGTTAAAAGATTAAAATATCAAATTTACTATATCTAGCAGAATCAATACATTTTATTTCTCTCATTTTCAGACGAACCAAAAAAGTAGTTATCCACGTACCGTATAAAGTGAAGAAAATAAGACACACTCATACAGTCTTCAAGGCTGTCCATCATCATCACACTCACCACGATCATCAGGATGTCGACAGTCTATCGCCGGCCGAGGAACACGAACATTTCCACTACATGCACCTCGATGAACCAGTGGTTAAACATTCACATAAATTACCCGGAATTGGTATTAAAAGTATTAAAATCCCAAAGTTTCTCCCAGATGCACCGTTGGGCCTTACAGGGGATATCTCGGAACTGCCTCGAGAGTTTACTGGAAAACATAAGCGTCTTAATATTCCTTTGTACAAACGAGACGTTTAATTATCTTCGTTTCGAACTATAATTGTTTTTTAAAAATATTTCTTTACAATCTTGTTGATGTATAATTACATATATGTATATTTTAATTGTAAATTATGTTTGAAAATAATGTGAATTAGTAATAAAGTTTGTGATAAAAGGATAGACCAAATATTTTGTACAAAACAATATCTCTAATAAGTTTACTTTTGGTTCTTACTGGAAATATCGACAGATGGTTACTGGTTTGATGGTTTAATGTCCCACCTACATATTAATAACTAACCAATAATTATTTGCCATGCGAAATAAGAGCTTCAATATATATATATATATATATATATATATATATATATATATATATATATATATATATATATATATATATATATATATATATTCACATAAGTGCTAGTTATGTGTAATATTGACAATATAAGATATATATAATAAGAAGATAGCTAAGTTTAAGTAACAATACAATTGGTGCGACAGAACTATTTTTATGTATTTATGTGCGAATTATTACACTTTATTATTAAATCGAAAAACTCGTTTAATTTGAGTAAAACCTATTGGCAATATTAAAATGTTTGAAGCCTAAATTATGTTTTAATTATTCCTTTAAAAACTTCCCTTATAAATACAGTGAAGTACATCATAATATGATACTTCGGGGCAGAATCGAACTGACTACCACCACGTCTTAAGAAAGTACCTAACACACCAAACTGTACAACTGTGACTTTTACACAGACTTGTAATATAGTATATTACATAGCTTCACGCTGTATCCCGCACATGGTAGGGTAGACAGAGGGAACTTGGGAACCTACTTATCAGACAAGCGTTTCACAATTTTCGCCGGATATGGTTAGTTGCGTATTGAGTGGCGAAACTCAACGCCGCGCTTTGCCTTGTTATCAGAGCGAGAAATTGAGAATATTAAATATTTAAAATGAAAATTTAATATTTTCAATTTAAGTATTTCATTTCCTCGAGTAAGGATCAAACCCACAACCTACCGGATTTACAGTCACACGCTTGTGCCCCTTCGCTACGACAGGCCTTAATATATATTATACAATCTATAAACAAATTAAAAACTTTATTTCGATTTCTCGAATCGTATTAACTATCGAAACGCAACAGCAGTGTACAGTATGTTTTATTTTGGTCTATTACCATAATTATAAGGCAAACGAATGAGTAATGGCTTAATTCCCCACGTTTATATTACGATCACTGGTTCCCGAGGGAAACCAATAAATCGACTGGACGCCCAATTAAAATCGAATAGGATATACAACAATCTCATTATATATATATATATATATATATATATATATATATATATATATATATATATATATATATATATATATATATATATATATACGTGTACAGACAGCGATCAGTTACATATTTATTATAACTATAGATTAATCGTAAAGGCATCTTATATTTGACGTAAATATAATAAAACATATTTTTTACTGTATAACCGTTTTCATCTTATTCAATCTAATTTTCTTATCGCATATACTATTTACAATATTATTTATATAACAAAAGTAATATCTATTATAAGAAAATATTTTTTTGACTTCACATTGAAAATGAAAAAAAAAAACATTAAACAATCAGATCCTCAGTCTTCATTTTAAAAATATTAAAGCTCTTCTTATCTCGATTTCATATATATTTTAAAATTTGTAGTAAGAAAAACTTAATATATATATGTTCACTAGTAATTTTGAAATATAACGTTATTTATCTCAGGATATGTCCATGATAATCCCCTATCAACTGTGTCAGTTTATCTATTCATATCCTTATGGACATCTTAACCAAAATTATTAATTTATATGTATAAAGTACTCGTATAAGTACAATTATTTTTCAGCTTCCCGCTGTGGCAAGAGGGAACTTGGGAACCTAGTGTTAAGACACTCCGTTCCGTTCTCCACTTTCTGAAACTGAAATTGAGGCATTGCTTGTTGAGTGGCGCAACTCAACGATGAGCTTTGCCTTGAATATGGAAATGAGACTTATACATATTTTTTTAAATATTGTTCAATTTATTGCTGCTTTTTATGACTTCATCATCATAGAATATTTAAAAAATCAAAATGTAAACAATAATTCAGTATAAATCAAAATATCCTCAATAAATAACGACCTTATTCCTTAATACACATTTTATCATATCACTCCCTTATTGTACCAATTTATTCTAAAAGACGAAAGAAAAATATATTTATGTAGAAGTTATTCATATACGCATTAGATTTCTCTAAAAAACATAATCATACAACCTTTTTTTTTTAATATATCTTAGAACAATACAACAAGTACAACGCGTTACATAGGCGGAACTAATTTGACGCGTTGATCGTCAACCCAATAACTTTAATATGCAATCAGATTACAGCATCCGCTCAAAAGCTTTGGAACGGCAGTGAAATACTTCGAACAATCACCTTATACATATTTCATATTAAAAATAAAATAGTGCGTAGGATTGTAAGCCATAACAGTGAAAGAATTAGAGCAGAAGTCGTTAACTACCGGCGGTTGACTACACTTTGCTTGGTTGTTGAACAATTGTTGTCTTTTTGTTGACATTACGGGTTTATTTAAGTGAAATTAGATAAATGGTCATCTCAGAATATTTTGCTGTTCAATCCAGTACAGTGCGACGTCGCGACGACACTCCACGGACCGTGCTACAATATAAATCATTAATATTAATTTATATTTGAAAATGTGTTGCGAAATGTGATGTTTTTAATATTTAAATACTGATAGGAAATTTTATTCGAAGGCAAAGAAGTTTTGGTGAAACGATGGATTTGTTAAAATATTTGTCAGTATTATTTGTGTTTTTTGTCAATATCGATGCAGGGGGACACGGAGAAAAACATCAGTATGTATATTTTTATAGCTTAAATATTAAATGCTATTCAAGCTGCAGCGATTATTTTATTTTCTAATAATTCCTTTTTATATATAGCGAAATAATTCAAATTCTTTTGAAAATCTAGTGACTACTTTACGTATATATATGAACAAACTGACTCTTTCTTCTAGCTATTTTATATTAACAAATATTTTATTATTTAAAAATTGTTAAAAATATATTTTATACGTTATTTAATTATAATAATTTTATTTTCAGCGATCACGTCAAATTGCACGTGCCTGAATTTATTCATCACGACCATCATACGAAAGTAATAACAATTCACCATCACCACCATAAGCCTAAAAAGGAACACCATCATCACCACCATCACCACCCAAAACCCCATATTCCTCATGGTTACCATCATCACCATAAGAAAACTTCGACACACTCGGTATCGAAAGGGCACTCAAGTCATCACGGTTCTCACGGCCATCACGGTCACAAAGGGCATCATGGCCATCATGGTCACCACGGCCATCACGGTCATCACGGCCACGAGCATAAGCATCATGATAGTCCCAGCTACGATCCCCCATCTATTAGCTATGAACCTCCGGCAGTAAAATATAATCCACCAACTGTAAACTACGAGCACCCACAAGTGAACTACCCTAGTACTAATTTTGTCCATGATTACACTCCATTCGTGCCATCAGTTCCTGGCACCCCACAAGTGCATGGTGTTGTACATACCGTCAAGCAAGTGAAGGTATTCGACTCATTACCTGGAGCTTTACAAGGCAACGCAGGAAAGCCAGTTTCTCATGGTTACGAAGTTACTGAAGAAGGGGATGAAGGTGAGGAGGATGTGTTCACAGCCGTTAGTTCTTTACCACAATCCTTTCCAGGTACATATGGGTTTGTGAAGTCCGCTGCACCAGCGAACAACGATCCATTTTCTGACATCTCTCAGCAGAGTTCAGCATCTGTACTCAATCATGACCCCTTTGCTGTAGCCCCTCAGCCTACGTCGTTTGAAAACATTGAAGGGTTTACAGGACAGAATACTGGTCTTGGTACTTCAGATCCTACTCAAGGAGTTATATTCTCAGGCGCTCAGCCCTCGCAGTTCACTAGCAACGATGCTTCCGAAACAGGTTACGATAATGTTGGCAATGCAATTATAGGTGATATAAGCAGTACAGATTTTTTGTCACCTCAAGAAGGCTTTAACGACGATAGCCCTACGTCTTTTAACCGTGAAGCGGGAATACAAGAAAATATTAAGACGGGAGGCATTGAAACTGTAGTATACTAAGCTGTGATTGTAATAGCAATAAGATAAATGTTAATTTTACATTCTACGTACAAAAAACCAAATAATATTCAACGGTAAGCACGAGGGTGTCGGTTATATTTTGTTGATAATGTTATTTTAACTGTAAGTTAAATTAAATAATCCTATTTAATTTTGCTTTAAGTTGTTACTATAGTTTTTAGCATTGTTATTATTTTCGTCTATTGACTTGTTACAAATAAAATTGTTAAACGAATCAATTTTTTATTCCACCAGATATATAGGCGAATGATATACCATATGAGAAAAAAAAAACTGAACAGAAATTACAAATTACTTATAGCATATTAAAATTAAGTTAGTTACGTTACAGTTATAATAAAAAAAGCGATTGTATTATTAATATCACTTTCCCTCAGCGACGTTAGAGGGATACAAATACAACTTTAATGGCTTTGTAGGAAGAAGTGCAAATTTTATTTCCGCAATTAAAATATAGTTTTGCATAATTGAGAACTTAATAAGATAATTTATTTAATGTTTTTTGTATATATATAATTATATTCTTTTTTTCAATTACCCACTCTGGTACTCAAATATGTAATATTTTATTAATGTCTTTGATTTTCGCGATTGTTACACATTTTAAATGAAACACCTTTAACCGGATTAATCGCGAATCCGGTTAAAAGTGTTTAATTTAAAATATAATATTTTATTTTAATTTTAGCCGCACACTACACGCAAAGGGTACTTGGAAACCTAGACTTAAAAGCACGTACGCAATGTGAGTGTTGAAACTCACAGCTTTGTTACCAAAACGAAGAAATGAAAACAACAAATTTTGGAAAAAAATCATTGGAAAATATGACATTTTACATTTACTCGAGCGGGAATCGAACTCACAACCAGCCGCGTTTACAGTCACACGCTTGTGCCGCTGAGCCACGACGGTCCTCTATTCAAATAATTAATAATTACAAGAGCTTGTCGATCTGTAGTAACTTTCAAACAATTATGTCACTGCGGTCTCAAAGTGCCCAAAAAGTCAAGCAAACGTTTCGTGCCCTAGTTATGTTGTGCAACCATGAAAAATAAAGCACAACAAGTGTAATACGAGAAAAAAGTTGTGAGAATTGCGCAACGCACTTTTTATAACATTTTCCTACTTCTTTCTATCAGGAAGTTATTAGTTCTTGTTATTTTTTACATCAGATGCCGTCTTTTATCTCTGAATCTTATTTCATTGTTAGTTTTTACATTCTATTTCCGGTTATGTGTACTCGGGCAATGGACAGATAGATTGGTTTGATAGCTTATATATATATATATATATATATATATATATATATATATATATATATATATATATATATATATATATATATATATATATATATATATATATATATTGACAAAGTTTCTTGAAAGAATGTTGCTCTTTTTATTATAGGTTTTATATTTATAAATTGAATGATAAACAAGAATATTGATAGAAAAATAATTTACTAAGTTTGATCGGCAGCTTCATGTTATATACATATAAAACACTTTCCGCGCAGCTTTGGAGAAAATTGAAACTTAATTTAAACACAGTCTAGTTACCAGAGCGATGAAATGAAAATATTTAACAACCGTTTCGCCCAGTCAGACGCTTTGCCACACGCCCCAATAGCCTCAGTTTTATAATTACTTACTTTAAATGTTGATTTTAAATTCTTTTATTATTGGTCGATTGTATTTTTATTTTGTTTTGCTGAGATTAGCTTACTACAGATAGTGGAGCTATTAGAAATAAATTACGAAGAAGAAATTAAATAATTAGCAAGTATTTATTGATATAATTGGATCCCTGTTGTGGCAAACGGTACAAGTGTGTAAAGTTTAAGGGTTCGTTCCTAGGGAAATTTAAATATTTCATATGGAATTTTTTTTGCTCTAGAGACACGTCAAAGCACGGCGTTGAGTTGCGCTCTTAGGGATATATGAGATACAGCTTAAAAAAAAACTATATACAAATAATCATATGGTAGATAGAGATATAAAGAGAGAGATATATAAAAAAAATAAGCGGTAACACTTTCGATCAACTATTTAGTGAATAGTTGATCGAAGGGTAACACTTATGTTATGTATATACATAATTCTATTAGAATTAAGATGGCGCAATGACTTGACATTTCAAAACGCGTTTGCTGTGATGATTTAAATGTTCTTCGAGGGAATGTTTTTATTTGTGTGATTGTAAACGACAGGTTGTGATTTCAATCCCCATTCGACGACATCAAATATTTAATATTTTCTATTTAAATATTTTTAATGTTTTCATTTCTTCGTTCTGGTTACAAGGCAAAGCGCGGCGTTGAGTTCCGCCACTCAACACGCAATGTCTAAAATTCAGCGGAAAGTGGGAAATGGAATTGAGTTAACTTAACTCTAAGTTCTCAAGTTTCCAATGGCTTTGATATGGGGGATACAGCGTGAAACTGAGTATATTGTAAAACCGATTTAGACATCACTTCACATCATAGCATTATTGTCTCTCATTCTATGGCTTCCTGAAAATATATGAAACTAGCTTCTACATGCGGTTACGCCCTAGGGCCCTAGTAATTATATAAATAAATAATAATGGTACATTCTACAAGTCCGAACTTAGTCTGAACAGGTACTATCAAAAATGCTCAAACAGTCAAAGCAAGTAAAGAACTAATATAGAAGATATCTAATATAGAAGAAATAAATAAATTTTAGCATCAAAATCCTCTGTAAGGCTTCTGCCACAAAACAATATTTTTCACATGGTTTGTAAACCACAGTAGCAAGTGGAAAAGTGACATTGAAAATGTATTGTAAAGGTTTCGTGATTTTTTACTTCACTCGAATATTATTTAACTATGTGAAATGACTATTGCCTTATTTTTTTAAATATTTGAATTGGAAAACGTTTTCTGTTTTATTCACAGTAGGTTATAGTCTATAGTAATAGTTAATGTCGCTGTATTAAAATTTTCTTTAAATATTCTCATTTTCTTAAAAATAATAAAATTAAATAATAAGATCTTAGATCAAATTCAATTTACTAATCTTGTGTTTAAAAGTACGATCAATTAAATTTAAAGGAAAATGTTCAGATATCTTTAAATATCCAACGCTAAAGAGACCAACATAACATTTCGTACATTCGTCAGAGAGATTTTAATCGGATCGGGAATCGATCTTACAACCAACGAGTGTTTAGGTTTACACCACTGCGCCATTGAGTTCCTAATATACAATACCACTTTCTCAATATATAAAACATATATTATAATAATTACTCAGGTAATATTGTAGTTCGCTATTAGCAACTTTAGCTGTTCAGCCAAAGATCTAGATTGGATCTGAAAGCTTATACCTATTGGTGTTATAACATGTATATAAGTACTTGTTTCGACCCTCGGCACGATATACTAGAAGATATATGCACGAAACTTATGGAGATATTATGAAAAACTGACTATATAGATATAAATTTATTCGATCTCTTTCATTATAGACTTAACTTTTATTAAAAAAAATCCTTAGAATAATATTTTAATGTATCATTATTTTTAGGTTAAAAGTAAAAATAAATACATTTGGATTTGTAACTTAAATATAAACAAATATATTTTAGATTTTCTTGTACATCTGATTTTATAATAATCAATATAAAAAATTTTAGTGATTCGAGCTTGTATTATGCACCTAATCATTATATCAGAGCAAAAACACTTTCGCATTTATTTTCACTTCACTTATAAAGTGTTAATCCACACTTGACAAAGAAAAATAATTATTTAGAAAACGTATAAAAATTTAAATGTAGAGGGATATTTTTCTCATTTACTTATCATAAAAGAGCAAATATCGATTAAATCATGATTATCAATTTAATTACCTATATCTTCAGCTTCACTTCAGGGTAGGCAGAGGGAACCCGGGAACCTATTGTTAAGGCACTCCGTTCCACATCCGTTCCCCACTTTCCGCTGAATTTGAGGCATTGCGTGTGGAGTATTTTTTTTTAAATTACCTATATCAATTTAAATATAAATGTCTACTAGTATATAATACTAGCGCGGCTTCTTCCTCTTTTATTACACAATTTTATTTACTTCTTGTTCTAATAACATTATCACTTTTAAGACAATACTTTTACATCGGAAATCAAAAATTTTAGCTAAAAGAATACAAAAATTGTAGCAATTTTGTCAAAGTAAATATTTTAAATTGACATTTTTTTTTTTGTAACTGATTTAAATTAAACAAACAGTAAAAGTTACAAAAATATAAGAATGAAAAGTGCATTTATCCGTTTCCGAGATATTTGTACGCAACTGCACCGACAAAAATTAAAAATAAAATGTTATTTTGGTATAATGTAATTAATACATTAATAAACATATTCTACAAGATTATTTTAATATATCTTCCATGTACAAACAAAAGACAGTGATCGGTTACTGATTTATAATAATTATAGGTTATACTAATATATTGAATCCGCTTTTCTCAGGTACTAATAGTTGAAATTGGTTTTGTTTTGTGTTGAATAATCGATTTATTAAGAAAGATTACGATTATTTTATTTAATAGGTACGTTATAAGTAAATTAAAATTTAAATCCATGCCTGAATATAAATATTCAAGTTAACTCTGAATATTCTTAATATATTGCCTCTAAATAGGTATAAAGGAAGGAATTTGGCGTCAAGTTGATGTTAAATTTAAGCACGTTTTGTAAATAGCTAACGAAGAGTTAAATGTAAAACACACATCAAAAATTATAAAAATATAATAATAATATCTACAGTTATAACTTATTGAATAGTTTCACAACAACAGTCCCTTAAATACTAAATAATATACAAAATTTGAACATTTCACACATTTTGTGTACATTGTCTTGTACTTTCATATAGAATAACATGTGTATAGGTGATTTGTTAGAATAAAATATTGTTTTTTCAGCTTCACGCTGTATCCAGCTTATGGGAGGATAGGCAGAAGGAACCTAGTGTTAAGACATTCCGTTCCGTTTCCGACTCTCCGCCTAATTTGAGGCATTGTGTGCTGGGTTGCGGCATTCAACGCCGCGATGTGCCTTGTACCAGACCAAGGTAAATAATTATTGATTAAACATTATTTTTCTTTTAAATTTTGAATTTTAAAACGTATTATTACTAAATTGTTATCAGAACAAAGAAACCAAATAATCAATACACGCTCAATGTTATCGGACATCAGAAACTAAAAAACCATAAGAAACACTATACCAGTATATAAAAATGCAATGGTCTCATGATTTACAATCACATTTAACGTGATATATGGGGCTGTAAGAAGAATATTATCATAAATCTGTATAATGCGAGTATAAAATTGTGTCTTTCGGAATTCAATTTCGGTATTAAAATGCTTTGTCTAATAATATTTAGAAGTATCAAGTTTTTATATAATTAAATGTAATGAATTTATACGAGTTATAAGTAAACTATATGTGTTGTTTTTATAGTTTAAAATATTTTGAATTTAAGTTTAATTTAGTTTAGTATCCATGTTCGTCGCTACTTAGCGCGTAGCCGCCATGATCGCCACCTTCGAAGCTGACGGGAGAGTCCTCATGACCGTGACTCTCTTCTGCCGCGCCCCAGCCGTGACCTGTAATTTTCGTTAAATATTACAAAATATTTTTCGGATTGAATTTTAAATTGTTAGTTCTTTCCTACGTTTGAAATATGTTTTTATGTTTCAGTGCAACGAATTAATTATCTTGCATGCGTTATAGGAAAAGTTACAGATTAAATTTTGTTATTGAAAATTATGATAATGATTGTCATATATAGGCAAGCCCAAACATTGACATAATCATATAAAAAAAACTATCTGTCGTTCATATTTTAACAAGTAAAAACTTTTTTCAGCAGCTACATCCCACAAATGACAAGGTAGTTAGGATCTTGAGAACATAGTGTAAAGACACTCCGTTCCGTTCCCCACTTTTCGTCATATTTGAGACATTGTGTGTTGATTGGTGGAACTCAAAGCCTTACTTTGCCTCGTTACCAAAGCGAAGAAATTAAAACATTAAATATTTAATTTGAAAATATTTAATATTTCATCTCCTCGAGTGGACATCGAGCCCATAACTTGTCGTTTACAATCTCACGTTTATGCTTCTGTGCCAAGTCAGGCCTGAAGTAGACATTTTGTCTTATTTTGATTATGGATTCTGTCATTTGAATATTACAAGTTATACTTTTTATTCTTCTATGAAATTGTCTTCAAACAAATAATTTTTGTTTACGTTCATATGGAAAGTTAAAAAAAAATACTAATCTTTGACTTGGGTCCTCCAGGTGCAATGGCACTGTGTAAACTGTAACCGTAACTGTTATGGGCTCGATGCCTACTTGAAGAAATGAATCATTTAATATTTTCTATCCTCGCTTTGGTTACAAATAAAGCGTGAAATAAAAAAAAAAGAACAAACCTCCTCCAAAGTGCGGCGCCGACTTAGGTTCCCCATAAGTGTATCCTAACACTTCATAGTGATCGTCCCCACCGCCCCCACTCTTGTGGTGCACATGTTTCACGATGGTGTGCTTGTGATGATGGTGCTTGACGAACACTGGCACGTGGATAATCACCTTCTTGTGACCGCCGCCGCCCCCGCCCGCCATGATGACGGTTGACAGCTCCGCCACGCAAACTAGTATAAGCTGTTGATAATAATATTGTTTTGAGAAATTGCTTTTAAAATACATTATATTTAGATAAAGGATCAGTCACATAAATCCGAAATTCTTGAAATATATTATTTGTTATTCTTTATAATTTAAATAAAACGGAAACCTTCTTTGGTGGTCGTTTTTCCGCAATACGATTAGTAATTACATTTTAAGCATTTATAATATAAGCATCATAATGAAAGCGAATTATAATGGAAAACTTGAAAAACCAAATCACAGGGTAAATTGTCAATGATATCTTACCAAAGGTATCTTCTAACATACATTTACGAACATACATCTCTTACAATCAAGTAATCTTTTTATATCCTATCTACTTACCCTACTATTAATTCACACTTATCAGGCAAAAACTATCGCAAAGCTTAGGCATTATTAACAAAATGTTCGCTAAACGACACAGCGGTTATTCGCAATGGCTTAATCTGATGGAAATTAACATATCATTACATATAACATAACATTTCATATGATGTACAACAATTACTGTATAACTTTCTAAATGTGTTACAATAGAATGTCCCCATGTTAGACCGGCAATCGTCTCAGTAATTTAACTTTTGATGTTGTAACGGAATGATTCGCTTTCGAACAAAAAATAAAAATGTTTAGCCTCTCACTATCATTTTGTTTGTGTTTTTGTTACAGACGTAGACAACGGCTCAAAGAAAAGGGAAAAAGTATGAAGTAGGACGCCCACAGACTGTGATTTGTATCAGTTTGTAAAATGTTAATTATTGTTTTACAAATTGTTCTTCCATTTTAAATGTGACCGTTGTGATAAAATTGTACTTCTACTTTCTTTATTTATATATAATTATATATATATATATATATATATATATATATATATATATATATATATATATATATATATATATATATAAATATATATATATATATATATATATATATATATATATATATATATATATATATATATATATATATATATATATATATATATATATATATATATATATATATATATATATATATATATATATATATATATATATATATATATATATATATATATATATATATATATATATATATATATATATATATATATATATATATATATATATAGATTGTTACAGGCATTATGATTTTGGTTAAATTAAGCACTTAAAATTGTCAATGAATATTGAATAAAACAATTTATGTAATAAGTATTAAAATAGCTTCCTATACCCGTGATATAATCACATTGAACCTCACGTATATAACATACATATAAAAACCTAGAAAACTTGTCAACACTGTATCTATACGTACATACTCGTATTAAAAATAGAAATAATTAATATATGTCCACTCACCAAAAGTCGTGCGGACATCTTGATGGTAAGAAGACCAATCTCTGGTGCAGTTAGCCGGTGTGTGATAAAGAAATTTTAACTAAACTTCCTTTTATATCGCAACGTGCTCGCGTTTCGCGACACTGCCCCTCGATGCCTTCAATCTAATCCGCGTATACAAATTGCTAACCCAATATGATCTTTAAAACATTGAAATATGATTGAAAATAAATTAAGAGCACTCCCAGTTAAGATTTTACATCAATTATCAATATGCCATTTGAAATGAAACCTGAAAACGTAAGCAAAAGGTTCGAAATTGATGTTTTCTGAATAATCACATGGCTATGATCATTGTTATTAATTGAAAATACATTTTAATTAGCTAAATGACTGGACATATGCATGCTTCTGTTAAAATTTTTGTTTATGTTCTTAACTTATCAGGATCATAGTGATTGTTCTCTGTTTAGGAATCTTCTATCTAAATCTAACAAAATATTTTACTATTTTACACATAATTATTTGTGCATTATATTAATTTACAACTAACGAGTTTATATTATATACTGAATATAAAAGAAAATCTGCAAAAAAAACTATTGAATGGAAGAATTAGCGTAACATAAATAAAGCAAAAAGAAACATGAATGAATGCTACACTCACTCTCGTTTGCTGAAAGTGAATAACATAACGTGTTACAGACACGTTACACTGTTACCGTTTTGTTATTACTGATAGTGGACGGTAATATACTTTTTCTAGCTTCACGCTGTATCCCGCACGTGGCAGGGTAGGCTGAGGGAAATTGGAAACCTAGTGTTAAGACACTCCGTTCCATTCTAGACTCCCCACAGCGGGATAGCACTGACCATTAGATAAAGCGTGACTGTAATAAAAATACTTTATATGATAGACAAAACATACATTACATTTAAAATACGAATAAAGTTATCAAAAACAACATAGGCCTGTCGTGGCGTAGATGCACAAGCGTGTGACTATAAGGTGACAGATTGCGGGTTCGATCCCCACTATATATATATATATATATATATATATATATATATATATATATATATATATATATATTTATATATATATATATATATATATATATATATATATATATATATATATATATATATATATATATATATATATATATATATATATATATATACCGCGGCGTTGAGTTCCGCCACTCAAAGGCAGACAGTAGTGGACAGAATGTATTACCCTGCTATGTGCGGGATACGGCGTGACGCTAAAAAAAACATATTTCTTTTAATTGTTTAGATGTTTTTATAAAAATATAATATGTTATTCTCTAATACTTAACTGAAAAACAACAAACATAAAATGAAGTAAGAGTATGACTTGGTTTATAAAATGCGTGCGTACTGCTGATATAACACCTGTTGATCGCTATCAATATTAAGTAACTGTTGTTCAATATTTCATGGTGGCAGACAATACGTTATTAATTACTTTTGAAGTCACGCACTAAGGAAAGAAACGTAATATACCAGGAATCGAATCTGCTCCTCTTGGAAATCATATACGCATTTGTAGAGCTTCGTTAAAACTATAATACGCTCTTTATTATATAGTTCTACTGTAACAATCATTCAAGTAACATTGATATTAAGAAATGTTGCTGTAGATTACAAGATACGTTATGTCTTGCACATGGCAGGATAGGCAGAATGAACGTGAACCTAGAATGGGTACCTAGTGTTAAGTCAATCTATTCCGTTTCTCACTTTCGTGTTGAGTGAATTGCGTGTTAAGGCGGAACTCGACGCTGCGCAAACTAAAAAAGAAATAAATAAATATTAAATTTGAAAATATAAAAAATTTCACAATAAATCTTTTGAAACAAATTTAACCGGATTAATCACGTATATTGGTAGCATACATTTTTGGAAACGTGACCTTTCGCTTGGAAGAACAGATATATCCGTAGAAATAATGATCCACGAGGCTATGGACATTCAAAAACATCCCAATTACAATATAGAAGATGGTTAGAAATTTTCTACCACTTGGGATTCGCTCCTATAAAATTTTAAGTCTATAAGAATCCAGGGCACTATGCGAGGCAATTAAGAAATCGTTGGCGTTAGTTTAGTTATGTCATCTGACAAGTGGATACCACCTCTGCCTACCCGTGACCATGGAGTACTGTAAAGTATTCGAAACGTCGGGTTTTCAAAAATGTAAAGAAAAGAATATACGCGATTAATCCGGTTAACTTTATTTAATTTAAAATTAAATATTACTTTGGGAGAAGAAAATGGATCCCACAACCTGTTGTGTTTACTAATAGCCTCCTTCGAACCACCAAAACACTCAAAATCAAAATCAAAATCAAAATATTCTTCATTCAAATAGGCCATTACAAGCACTTTTGAATCGTCAAGTTACATACAATTGTCTGTAGTGTCAGTCCTACAAGAAGCTAACACCGACTCGGAAGGCGGGCCTGCTGAGAAGAGCCGGCAAGAAACTTAACAGTTGCTCTTTTCAAAATATCAGTTAAAAAAATATATATAACATAGCTTCCTGAGTGAGTACCAACCGCATTTAATCCCATGCATTCTTATCATAGTGTTATATATATATATATATATATATATATATATATATATATATATATATATATATATATATATATATATATATTTATATATATATATATACTTGAAAAGTTATCAGAAGTTTAGATACAATACATGTCATAAATACATTCATGTACATTGTACAAATAGGAAACTAGCGTGACGC
The DNA here is from genome assembly GCA_019049475.1 of Eueides isabella. Classification (NCBI taxonomy): domain Eukaryota; kingdom Metazoa; phylum Arthropoda; class Insecta; order Lepidoptera; family Nymphalidae; genus Eueides; species Eueides isabella. Next base: position 14,166,964 of record CM032383.1, read on the forward strand.
TGCACTATATTATTATAACGTTATGTAAGTAGGGGAATATTCACATGGATCATATTAGGAAGTGTTTACTAATGTGACATACTTTTATTATTAGCATTGTATTCGTCGGCGTTTTTGTGTTCTTTTCCTGTTTTTGTCAGAGTAGTAAAACAGAATCTCTTTCTTGTCTCACTTTTCTTCTAATTCTCGACAAATTCAGTGTTAACTAGCAGAAATTAAATTGTCTTATATTTTTTATTTTAGCTACACGTTGTTTAACGCACATGGAAGGATATGCAAAAGAAACTTGGGAACCTAATGTATAGGAACCCGAATTTGGGGCATTGCATGTTAAGGAATGGCGGAACAGCGAGCGGGTCTTTACCTTGTTACAAGAACAATGAATGGAACAATGGAGCACTGTTCGAACTAATACCTGCTACCGAATTTATTAACCTCACAGTATGATATAAGCCCAAATGTCATCGACATCACCCGGATACGTGATATTGTACTACTGTGCGGTCCCGTAGGAACTTCATTCCATGCGCCACATAACTGTGAAATAACCCGGCAGCGTTTCCGGGTACATGGACACCGAAATATCGTTACACGGAGACGAAGGAGGCGATTATTTGTTACCTCGAGTGTCATTTTCATTAATAAATACCAATTTTGCTGTATTATATATTACTTGCCGTTGCTTGCCGTAGCTCGTTGATGTCTTTTACACAGCGCTTAGCAAATAAACAAACAAACGTTTGTTTATCTTCTCGTAGATCTCGTAATTCGTTATCTACTTTCAACTGAAAGTAAATTCTTTAGGGATTGCTCTGCGTAGAAACATCTCGAGCTTAAAAATCCAATAGTCGTTAACCAATTAACCTTTAAATAAAATATTGTAATAATTTATATATATTTTTTATTGTTAGCTTCACGCTATATTCCGGACATAGCAGAGTAGGCAGAAGGTATCTGTGAACTTATAACTTTTACGTGCCCCATTTACCGCCAAATACTGTGGATTTACTGTGGAGTGGATTCAAACCCATAAGTTGCACTTTTATGCCCCTGCGTTACGATTGGCCTCAAATCTGTAAATATAAAGTTTTAAATATAATATTTATCATATTATTAATATAAATGAAAAAGAAACATAGACCTTACTCTTATTATACAATTCTTTGACTAGTATGTTAACCACAGCAATAACCGAGAATCGCGGGCTACCGGAACTTGTTATAATTATAAATATAATAACATGATATCTAAAAAATGACTATCATAGATATCAATGTTCAGAGACCGTAAATTTTAATAAGCATATCAAAGTCACACAGCGAAAACAGAATGTATAGTTCAGTTGATCATTAGTGCTTTAACGTCCAACACTTGTACGAATCTTTCTTACAAGTTAACACAATAAAAAAATATTATTATAATTTTATTATTCATTGAACAAAAACTTGTAAATATTTATTCTTTTTAATATTGTCAAATGTATTTACTTTCATGCACTAAGGATAATAGTACTAAGTACATATGATCTAGATACTAAGTAAATTCTAAGGTGAAGGTGACAAGAAAGGTGATATCGGATGAACTAACGGACCGTGTCGTGCTTGTCGACTCGAAACAAAATTTCCTATGTGCGAAGGTCAGTGAGGAAACGCACGTTTCACTTACTAACAAACTATAGAAAATACAAGTTTCGTCAGTGACATTGGTATATAGTGACTTTTGTAAACAATTATTTTTTCTTGTTTGTAAATAGAAAGAACCAATTTACCTCAAGAGAAAAATACTGTACTTATTAGATCAGGAAAAAGAAAATATTTTTTATATTTATCAGCTCAAAGTATACAAAACGGTCAATATATATATATATATATATATATATATATATATATATATATATATATATATATATATATAAATATATATATATATATATATATATATATATATATATATATATATATATATATATATATATATATATATATATATATATATATATATATATATATATATATATATATATAAATATATATATATATATATATATATATATATATATATATATATATATATATATATATATATATATATATATATATATATATATATATATATATCTATACATAATTACTATATATTGTTCCAAATTACTCTGTATATCGATCGGCTATATTTGTCGGTTAACATTCGATTTGGTCAACAAAATTCACTAATAAAAACAAGTGTTTTAGATGATAAAAAAAAACTATTTACACTAATGTTGTTGGTGTCGTTAGGGACATAAAGTATGCGTTTTGAGACCCCGCTCTTTTAATGTTTTATCAATTACAGCTTGGTAATAATGATAAAGATATTGAAATTGATACGGTTATAACCGAGAGAGAGAGAGAGATTTATGTATGTAACTAGACATAGTTACATACATAAATCTCTCTCTCTCTCTCTCTCCCACACGAGGCAAGGTAGGCAGAGGGAACCCGGGAACCTAGTGTTAAGACACTCCATTCCACTTCCGTTCCCCACTTTCCGCCGAATTTGAGGCATTGCGTGTTGAGTGGCGGAACTCAACGCCACGCCTCGCCTTATTACATAAATCTATACATACATAAGCATATAGATATATATTGTAAATATCAGAATTGTATTAAGCAGACCAACTTGCTAGAACACTCATTAAGAACACATCTGTTATGAGCACAAGCTCGTTGCCATCACTTTCAAATGATTTTTATCGAGGAAGCGCGCAAAACAACAAAAAAACAATTTTCTTGCGTAGACAGCTTCCATTACATAAAACACTTTCACATAATGAATGTATGGCTTTATTATGGTCTTATTTTATATATTTCATTAATCAATACGGAAATGTTTATTATATTTTTAATTATTTTGTCGTTCATAGGTTCAAATGTTCACTATTGAGAATGCTTTTTTGAGGTCATGGTGGTGCAATATGCAACTTTGTCTGACTTTTAACAAAATAGCTGCGCGTTCAGAACAGCCTTTTAAGTAAAAATCCACCATTCAAGTCCTTACTTCTCTATAAATTCTGAAAGAAAAAGACAGGGGCGCTTATCATTAGGTCTTTCGGGGTACTAAGGTGGAAAACAATGTGCTTTAATTTAATTTTACGAACTAATTATTATATCCAGATGGCGCCCTCAATTTTATTTACGTCATTTCTTTACTCATTTCTAAATCACTTCCACTTACTACCCATAGCGCTAGTAAATTGAAATTTAGAGAAAACATTTCACGATTTACACTTCGATACTTATGTTAAGAAAAAGTCTAACACGCTGAACACTTCTGCTAAGATACAGTACATTATGGTCCTTTAACAGATGTTCCATGAATATACATACAAAAATCCAACTTGAATTTTTTTATGTCAATAATTTGTCACGCTCATCGACTTTCGATAATACAGTATTTCATTATTTTAGCTCGATTATTTCATAACGTTCGTTTGTTTTGGAAACTGGCATACTTGATTTACAGGTATGCCAATTTTCAATTTAAATTATCGTACAGCATTGCTTAATGTTCTCATCATATATTTTACTGTCTTTTATAGTATAATTTTTAGGGATGTTTAAACTTTTAAATTACAAAGAATATGAGACTGAAAAACCTGAACTATTTCAAGTTTCTTTTCTCTGCTTACATTTCAGCTTTGTATGCTCCAACGTTTTTAGCCGTGTGATTCCGGCTTAGAATAGGATCACCCTGGTACTGATGGTGTCGTAAGAGGCGACTAAAGTACGTGTGGGAGAGTCACGTTGACAGTAATGGCAACACGCATGGGCAGACTCGACCGGATTGTTACCACCCCCGGCATTTAAGACCGGCGTTAAGTAGTGGCTTTGACCACTGCGTTTCGCATTAGGTAATGCCGGGCCCCGGTGCCCTTCCAATTTAAAGGACGGCAACGCTCCTGTAGCTCCTCTGGAGTTACTCGGGGCCGTGGGCGACGGTGATCACTTACCACCAGGTGACCCGTACGCTCGTTTGCAGTCTTTTCCATAAAAAAAAAAAACGTACCGTAGACCTAGATTTGAGCATAAATTACCTGAATTTCAGCCTTATACCTCAATGCAATCTCAATTACTTATTTGAGACAATAAATCAACAAAGTTAAATATATTTTGAATATAATTGTTTTAATTTATATTATTTTTTTTATTTCAAGAATTTTTAGCTAACCTTTAAACAATTTTGTATTGTAAAATCAGAATAGTACCAAATCTAATTTACAATACTACTGAAGTACTTTATTTTTTTATTATTCAATTTAAAACAATTTTACTATAATACCATCTAGAGGAAAACTATTGCACGATTGCAAACAAACTGCTAACATGGTTGCGACGATACATTGGATTTACGCTTTCAATTCAAGTACTTTAGATGGCGCCTTTAAAAATATTTATTATAAAATAAACATTTAAATATTATTATATTTTATATATTTAATTTTTACTAATATGTTAAATTAAATAAAACATGTTACATAATGAAGGGAAATTTTAAATAACCCAAATTTATACAGAAATATATTTTTAACTGTTTATATTAAATTAAGATTTTTTATATTTTTTTCTCACTTTTTGTTTAAATTGTATAATTTTGTTTGAATAATACTTAACTAAAAAGTTACGTGTTGAGGCTCTCTTACGTATTTATGAAAACCTGGTAGTAAGACCTAAATATATTTCCTTGGATCAATACGTAGATGTGCAGTAGCACTCGGTCATAGGATGAGAGTCAGCTTCGGTTAAAGGGATGTTACAAAATATTAAATAATAAGTAATAATTTATAATTAAAACAAAATAAGGTAACATTTGTCTATACGTAATGTTTTAAATATAGAATAGTAAACAATTTTATGATAGGAAAACAAGATAGTAAAACTAAGATATACAAACAAAATGTACGAAATGTAATCATAATATTGAATATTTTTTTTTCGGTTTTGCACTGTATCCCGCACATGACACGATATATAGATAGAACTTCTCACCTTCCACTGGTTATACGCGTTGTGTGAAACTCAACGTCACTTTTTGCCTTGTTACCAGATTGAAGAAATATAAACATTAATTTTCAAATTGAAAATAGTAAATAATTACTTCGGAGATCGAACCAACGACCTATCGCGTTTATAGTCACACGCTTGTGTCCCTACGCCACGTATGTTTATAAATTCATAGATCGCATAATATGCATAAAACATACAAAATTAGCAACAAAACTTTCTCCTTGCAATAATATGTCTACCTAGAAAAAAAATTATTCCTAAAACCATTAAAAGTGTAATACGACATATCTTTTGCACAGATTATACGAATTTATTAAATTTCAAAATGCACACCAATTTCACTGTCCACCCCTTAGAGTATGTTATTGATATTGCGATTTTACATACATACTATTTGTACATCTAAGTGCAATGGCTTTATAACTACTCTTTAGCGGCTATGCGCTCCTTGTAAATTAAAATCGTAATATTTCTATAGATACCTAATGTAGGGAGGTTTGGTTAGAGAATCTTAATTTTTCATTTATTTACGAAATAAATTCGTTATTATTTCTAATTTAATAAAATAAAAAATCATTTTTTAAATACACCTAACAAATATTATAAATAAAAATAAAGGAGAAACAGAACAGAACAGTTTTATTTTCCTAACGAAACGAAATAATTTTAAAATAATAAATAATTTAAAATAATTTCGAAAGTTAACAAAAGAATAAAAATAAATATAAAAGAAGTACCTGTTGGAGATTCACAATCAATAGCGATCAAAATACCATCAATATAATATATAATATATAATATAAAAAACCAGCGAATTTTTTTATTAATATAATTAATTAACTTTATATGAACGTTGAACATTCTTCAAAATATAAGTCAATGGCCGAGTCACATAACATTTTGCTATATATTAATTTACGAAGTCTATTATAATTATTCTATGCCACTATTTATAATTGACTGGGCTCCATACAGTGTTTCATCAGGGTTCAAGTACTCCAGTTCTTCGATGTTCCTACATTTGATAGTTTTCTTTTTCTATGAGTATTATAATAAACTCTGTCCTAAAACCCTTAAAAGCTCTAAATTTATCCAGAGGTTTTCAAATTAAAGCACCAAAATACGCTAAAATTATTTCGGAAATGTTTAATACGGATGGATGCTTTGCTTGCCCCGACTTGGCAGGGTAATTAAATGTTGTAATTTGTCTTCAGTCATGCTATATATGTTGTTGGTTGTTGGTTTCTTTATTTTTTGTTGGTTTCCGCCGAAACTGTTGCCAAACTGGTTTCTGGTCAAATTTGTTTGAGTTTAGGTTTTAGCTGACAGCGATTTCTGTTGGACACTAGATAAAAATAAGTTAATTATTGTCTTTGGTTTGACCACTCAACTTCCAATGACTCAATAATTAAGGGGAAATGGGGTTAATGGAAGAACTTAATATTATATAATTTAGATATTCATCGTTTGTATATGCGTACTTACTTATATACAAACTCTAAAGAACTATTCTACTATTTAAAAATATTACATTGTTACCAGTTAGGATATTTTAAGCTACACAATGTTTAGTTATAACTTTTTAGTTATAACTTTTAATTTTAATCTTTCACTTATTGAAAATAAATAAAATGTGAAAACAACATTATTAACCAATGACATTACAAATTATTTTATATAGTTTACCTATCAAATGAAATAAATAAATTTGATTATTTATACATATGTGTATTTCACAAAAAATATGTTTTTTCTTAATCTACAAGTGCCTTTTTAAAAGGAAGTAGAGAAAAGTGAGAAAATTAAATGCAGTATCATCCATCATTATTACGTACACACTCACTCTCTATATATATTATAATTCTACTGCATATACTTATAGTAAATGTCTACATACTAGGAGCGCATAGTCTTTAGAGAGCTATCACCACTATTTGTGTTTAGATGTAAACAAGGCGGGGTTATTATATATACAACATACGTAAACTTTATTTAATTGCGACTGTAAACATGACATATTATGGATTCGATCCCCATTTGAAGAAATAAAATAAATTAACATAAAATATTACATACTAGCACACTACTGCGCCAAGTCAAGTAAAAGCTTATAATAAAAGTCTCGTTTACAAAATAATAAGTAAAGTATACATCGTAATATCAATAAAGATAATAGAATAAAGTAAAAGTGTACATTCGTATATCTTCGATATATGATATCTTCGATATATGAATGTACACTTTGTTTACTTTATTCGATTAAATTTATTACTAAATTCGATTTTGGTTATTAATTACTTAATTTCTCATATAAATTAAATAAAATATATGTCGGTAAGTCAAGCACATAGTTATAAAGATGACGAACTCAAGAGTGAAAAAATGTATATTGAATTTTAAGCCCATCTATGTATATATCTTTCGATCCAATTCTCAATATTTCGATAGGTGATAGGTGATTTAGAAATTGCATAGCGGCTTGATAGAGGAAGTCATTTCCAATTTCTTTCTTTTTTTTTAAGAAAAGTAATGCATGATTTCAATTACTCCGCCAAGTCGGGTGAAGCCAAGCATATATGTACATATGTATATATAATCCTTTTTAGAAACAATTTCGGCATATTTTGGTGCCGGTATTTGAAAAACTCAGGATAGATTTCAAGCTTTTATATAGGGCTTGATGCTCGTATAAAGAAAAAACGACCAAATGTGGGAAAATTTAAGATCTTTAGTACCTGGCCCCTGATGGGAAACTGTATGAGCGCAGCCAAAAATAGATATTGACATACTGCTTTTGAAAAAAAGCAGTGCTGCAGCTGCAGTTAATTAACGTACGTTTAAGGAATGTTCAACGTTTACGTAAAATCAAAAAAATGGCTGTTTTTTTTTTTACAGGATGTTTAAGGCCGGATATAGAATTATTTCTATTCATTGTGAATTTGTGAATGTTTCTTGCCTTCTCCGGAAGTTATGTTCTATAATATTAAATTACACCGATTTGTTTTGTTAACTTATTTCTTTTCGTAAAAAACATTAATTGACAAAAAATTTTGTTTTCTCTTTTATTTTTCTTTATAATATAGATATTTATTTATAATTCAAGTGTATTCAACAAACCAACAAAAATGTTATTTTATCAAATCAGAAACGACAACGAAATTAGTAAAAAAAAGGAGAGTGCTGAAAGATCAGGTATCTATAGAAATATTACGACTTCCATTTACAAGGAGCGCATAGCCGGTAAAGAGTAGCTATAAAGCCAATGCACGTATATGTACAAATAGTATGTATGTAAAATCGTGATATCAATAACATACTCTAAGGGGTGGACAGGGAAATTGGTGTGTATTTTGAAATTTAATATATTCGCATAATGCGTACAAAAGATATGTCGTATTGTACTTTTAATTAAAATTTATTAAGAGAATATGTATTTTTACACATTATTACTACATTTTGTATATTTTATTTATATTATGTGATCTAAGAAATTATGATTATTAATAAAGTTTATTCCATTAATATATTTTTTTTTTAATATTTTCATTTATTCGCTATATATATATATATATATATATATATATATATATATATATATATATATATATATATATATATATATATATATATATATATATATATATATATATATATATATAAATGTTTTATTATGTCAAAAAAGATAAATATAAAATACATCATGCCTAGACTATTCGATCAAAGGCTTGCGGAGCGGTGCAAGCAATTTTTGTTCATTCAAATACAGTAAATATTCTAAAAGCTACTCTTTAACAAATATGCGCTCCTAGTAAACGTACATCGTAATATTTCTATATATATATATTTTCAATGTATAGAGAAGAAATTTGAGTACGTTAGTTAGTTAGTTACAAACGAAAATAGTTGACATCTATATCAATCAACCTTCACGTTCTTCACTTCAGTAAGGTTGGAATGTCTGATTACTGAAATTGATTGGTTGATGGTTGTGGGATCATAACTAAAACTCAAATTTAAAAAAATACGTTATTTTAAGAAGAATTTCAAGAATATTTTTTTGAATGTCAAACAGTTTACCACTAACTAACAGGGGAGTTACATTTGATAATAGACTAGTCGGTACCCGCGGCTTCGTTTGTGTAAGTTTTGCGTTTAGAAAAAAATAACATTTTAAACTACTTTAGGTTGAAACACAAACATTTCAGATTTTTGATTTTTATATACATACATCCCTAGGGAGGTAGGCAGAGAGAACTGAGCGCTAAGCGCTACGGTCTCGGCATACCTCTTTCGCCTCATCCACTGTCATCAACCTCTTCATACATGTCCTCATGCTTTTCACTTAACCATCCTCCAGTATCGTAGACACTGAAGGACAACCGAGGTCGCCCACATCGTCTCTTACCATTCACTTTTCCTTCATAAATCTTTTTTGCCACTATTTCTTCGCTCAATCGCTCGACGTGCCCAAACCAAATGAGCTTCTTCATTTTCACTGTGACATCTATGCTAGTACCATTCTGTGTATCTCTTCATTGGGTATGTGATTAGCTAAACTGACTCTGCATATCCGAAGAAGAGATCGTATCTCTACTGTATTCGTCTTTCTTACATTCTTCTTTTGTGATACCCACGTTTCCTGCCGTATAAACGCGCAGCCATTTGCTGTATCAACAATGCAGCTAAGGCACCGTATATGCCTTTCCACTTCCATTTCGTATCTTCCGTCTCTGCTGAACATACTTCCCACATATATTACCTCATTCACTAGTTCTAATATCTTATCATTTACACTGATCTTGCATTCTGTCCTTTCTTCTTTTCTATCAAATATCAAAATTTTCGTCTTACTTGCATTCAGGCTTAGACCGTTATTCGCACACTAATGCTTGTAATTCGCTTTCTGATGATGGAGTAAGCACTGCATCATTTGCGTACGTACAGCAGACAATTTATATTCGAGGTACCTACTTTCACTCCCATGTCACTTTGTCTCACTCCATGAAGACAGCTATCCAATTACAAATTGAACAACCAAGCTGACATTGCGCAACCTTGTTTAACACCCTAACATTTTTAAGATGTCAAACCAAGTCAACATGCCAGCTCATACTTACACGCAGGCTGAGTGATCTCTGTAAAGAGACTTTACAGCCCGCTCAAAGGGTCCGCTCACATTGTACCGGGACAGTATCTCTCATAATCTCTTTCTTACAACCCTTACAACCCTTTCCTACAACCCTACATAAAAACTTTCTAAAATTTGTGCGCAAACAATACCCTTATTAATTTTAGCAAAAGTTAAAAAGGATAATGCGTTTTCCGGTATCATTTCTTACAGGTTAGCTGATCTCCTACGGATGTACACCAAATCTCACCAGATGTTCCAGATTTTAAATTGTTTATATCTCAACGTTTTTCTTATCGGCGGTCCCTTGAGGTTGTACATCAGTTGCTCCCGTTTCCAGAACACATTATACCACACACGTTGTCCAGGTTTATCAGCTATTCACGAAGTTTCACTTCAAATCTGTTCATAAGGTTCGATGATAAACAGACAAACATACAAACTTACAGATTTTTTTTTTTTTACCAAATCTTTCACTTTTTCTGTTTCCCTACCAAGCTATTTTCTTTTTATACACTTTATTTACTATTTTATTATCTGTATTGATTAAAAAAAAACATTATAGTCTTAATACATTTGTCCACTCTGAACAATTCGCGCCATTAAGTGACATTTTACTGGAAGTGAAAAATATTTTCTTGTCACTAATACCAAGACACTCCGCTCTCCGTTATTCAGTTGTCTATAGTTTCTTTCTATTTACTTTAAAACGAAAAGCTGTTTTGTTTTTTTAATTAAAATTAAATGTTATTTGCCAGCCATACCTAACTTACATTTTATTCATTTAATATTTAAACACAGTCGAAGAGCTACTCTTTAACGACTATGCGCTCCTAGTAAGTGAACATCGTGATATTTCTATGGTTTATTGTACGTATATGTATAGAAAAGAATAGAATCTATCGTATAAAATAAATAGTTGAAAAGTGAATTAATTATAAACTTATATTTATATGTTGCCAAACTTAACCTTGCGGATGTGTGCACTAATTTTGTATGGAATGAACTACAAATATTAGTTTGTCATACATTTTGCTTTAATTTTGCATTGTAAGCTCTTAGTTCGTGTTTTTCCTAGCAATAGGTCCATATAGGGTTTGATTATTTTAAATGGAATGCACCAAAAGCATCGTATCTTCTGATTGTGTAGACATAGAAGCTTGATGCTTACTATGCTCCAAGGGAGTGCAGGCCTAAATGTTTGATATTAATTTCAACCTGATAGTTCAACGTGATCTCGAGATACATGATCTTGACTGACAGACAACGTAGAATTCCGTTTTTACCTTTTGAGATATAGAATCCTAAAACACCATACTCTTTAATATACACTTACTTATTGTTGGCACGTTATGTAGTAAGTAAAATTAACAATATTAATATAGATATAGAAACTTTATTTATTTTCTTAATATCTACGCGAATAACAATGTATAACTATAACTTTTTCGTCGTTTGAGTTTTATAGAAAACTACTTTGGAACATGAAATTTCTAAATATTTTAGATACATTAGTAGTTCACTTATCTATACTTATAAATAATCTGTAACTGATCACTGTCTGTACATGGAAGATTTATTTATTTATTAGGTTGCTAACATGACAAACCATTTTTACAGTAAAATTTGTATACATTACAAAACAATGTGTACTAAATTAAAAGCAACACTGCATTCTAAGAGCTTTAAAACTAACTTTGGTTATAATGCACCTCTTAAAATTCTTTAAATGTTAAGAGGTGCATTATAACCAAAGTTAGTTTTACTTAATTTTTCGTGAAACAATACGTTGCATTCTTAGATTTAAGTAGTGTGAATGGCACGGTAAAGTCTATTTGGGATAAGAGCTATTTTGAATCAATTGATCCCCTTACAATTTTTAATAGAAACAGGTTGTCTTCGATCAGATAAAGAAAACATTTTAAAGTGTTTCATATAGTTATGTACATGCTCAACTGCCCCACAACGACATTACACATGTCATAGAAATCGCTTTCGAATAGATTCTACCCTTTTTATATATTTCCTATAATGTGGATTCCAGAATGCTACGAACTAGTGCATTACATGAGCAAATTTTAGTATTAGGCTAGTTAAGATATTAAAATAAAACTTATATTTGACATTTATGCGTGTTTGTCTGTGCGTTTGTTCACGCTGATCTCAGAGACGGCTAAACAGGTTTAAATGCAGTTTTCACTTTTATATTTTGGTAACCTTCCCTCATTTGTCTTATTTAAATCGGTAATAAATAAAAAAAGTTACTTCATTTTAAAATACTAAGTTTGACAAAATTACTATAATTTTTATTTATTTATTTAGCTAAAATGTTAGTTTTCAATGTATCAATATTGTATTAAAAGTTATAATGTTATTAAAACAATAAATTAATTGAGATAAGTAGCAGTTAGAGTGATCGCTCGTTATGAATGGAACGTAACATCCTTGTAACTGATGAGGACAAAGAAGGAGAAGGAGGAGAAGGAAAGTAAAATTGAATAAAAATAACGATTTCTTAAATCGAAAACAAGCTTCGTTTTTAGACACTAGCTTTTATATGCGGCTCCAATGGAAATAATCAATACTGATCGCCGATACAATATCAAAAGCATAAACGTGCAGTAATATGCCTACGCTTCGACAAATGGGCTATTTTACAAAAAAAATATTTTTGGCAATCCAAACTAGTATTTTATGAGATTAAAGGCTTATAATCCTGATCTATATATATACATATAATGCTAAAATGCTTTGTTTGTTTGTTTGATTACACGAGTCTCAGAATCTAATGGTGCGATTTGAAAAAATCCTTCTGCAATAGATATTCCGTTTATCAACGATAAGGTCTATAAAAGTGGAGAAAAACTATAAAATGTTGAAAAAATCGGCCAACTTTAAATGCTCTTAATAAAAGCCCACGAGAGCATACATCTATCTCCGAAGGACAGTCTACCGCAAAATATATAAAATTAATTGACTTAGATAAGTTTTGAGTCTTATATAAATTAAAATTAGTTTTAACGGCATGTCGTAAAATTAGATATTTAAAAATATATCACAGTTACAAATATAAGAAATTAAAAAGAGTAATCGTCGAGCGTGGTAAACACCGTACGACTCGCAGGTCTCAGCATATATCGTGTACTTATAATACCTATTTATCTATAATTTTTATTATAAAGCGTTTTAATCTGAGAACTTTCTAAGTTGAAAAAAAAAATTCGATCAAAAAAAAATTTAAAATATAATTTTGTCGATACCAGTAGGTATAATAGTCCACTTGGACTATCTCCCACAAAAATTATGTTTAAAATAGATAAGTATCGAGAACGGCTATAGTAAAGGCTATATAATTAGTTATTTCCATTCGATCATGCGGGCGGAGCCACAAGCAAAAGCTAGTAATTATTATAAATAATAGACATCAGAGATATACGCGACGCGCCTACTGAGGCGATACGATGTATCATGTTCGACGAACGTATACGAACTCATAAAAGATAATTTTGATCTGTATAAAACGTACAACGTATATAACTCATTTAATTGGACAACAAATAATACTGTATAGTTTAAAATAGTTTCTATTTTTTCGTTACTTGTAAAATATCACATATGGTTTCTGGGAATAGTATCTCGGACTTTTGTTTTATAAACTTTAAAGGTGAGCAATATTAAAAATAAACATTCAGTTAATAATACAGAGAACGCGCGAAAGTTCTCGAGTTCTACGGTTATTTTTTCACCCTTATTACTATCCTATAGCTGTCCTTGATAAATAAGCTATCCAATACAGAAATATGTTTTTTTTAAACGAACAAGTAGTTCCCGAGATTAACGCGTGCAATCAACTTTACAAACAAAGCGTCCTTAGCGTGGTATAATAATATAATTATAGATAGTAAAGATACATATATATGTAAACATTTAAAACATTCTTAAGACTAAACATTTTATTATAAATTATCTCGATATTATTTATATATTTCTTATACTCTTGCAACCAGTTACATGAAAAATCACATTTATCGACCACACAGCCAGTGCTGTCTCTTACCTGGGTGGCATTCAAGCAGACCGGCTCTATCGAGTACAGTTTACTTAGAATTATGACATCCCATCTCTTCAAACTATTTCAATTAATTAGCCGCCCAACCGCTTGCCCTTTGACGGTAGCCATTTAAACCATTATACCCCATAACGACGTCTCTAATAACCGGATAGGATTAGAAATCGAAATTTATATAATAGTAACGTCTATTTTTAACAAAGATTTTTTTATTTTTGCTTGGAGAACTTAATATATTATCGTTATTATATCGATTATTTATTATTTTGATAGAGGCCTGTCGTGGCGCAGCGGCAAGCGTACATTGACTATAACCGACAGGTTGTGGGTTCGATCCCCACTCGAGGAAATGAAATATTTAAAATTTTCAATTTAAATATTTAATGTTTTCATTGCTTCGCTCTGGTACAAGTCAAAACTCGGCGTTGAGTTCCGCCACTCAACACGCAATGCCTCAAATTAGGCGGAAAGTGGGAAACGGAAGTGGAACGGAGTGTCTTAACACTAGGTTCCCAAGTTCCCTCTGCCTACACTACCATGTGCGGAATACAGCGTGAAGCTGAGTTACTGCTGCAGCTGAGTTTACTAGTAATTGCATTTGTTTGTTATAAGATTTGTAAATTATGGAGTTATAATAAATCTGTAACCGATCACTGTCTGTACATGGAAGATATATTATAAAAAAATCTTATACGTGTCGGGGAGACGTTTATTAAAGTAATAGGACCCAATACAGTATTTTATATTTTTTTTTTTTTTTCTTTTTCGTCTGTTTGTCTGTGCAGTTGTACGCGTTAATCTCAGAAAAAGGGCTAGCCATTTAAATGCAGTTTTTACTATTTTATTTTGGCACCGTTCCACCAACATTTAGTGTTTGTTTTATATAAGCCGTCTTAAAATAAAAATGTTGCGCCAATTTAAGATATTAAGTAGGACAAAATTACTACAATTTTTTATTAATTTAGCTGAAATTTTAGTACTCTTTTTGTTCAGATTTACGCTGTATCCCGCATGAGGCAGGGTAGGCAGAGGGAACCCGGGAACCTAGTGTTAAGACACTCCGTTCCACTTCCGTTCCCCACTTTCTGCCGTATTTGAGGCATTGCGTGTTGAGTGGCGGAACTCAATGCCTCGCTGTGCATTATTACCAGAGCGAAGAAAATAAAACATGAAATATTTAAATTGAAAATATTAAATATTTCATTTCCTCGACTGGCGATCGAACCCAGAACCTTTCGGTTACAGTTACACACTTGTGCCGCTGCACCATGTCAGGCCTCAAGTACTACTTTAGTACTCAATTTATATGATTAATTTAAAAATGACAATGATGAGATTAGTAGATAAAGTAGTGTAAAATAAGCGGTCGAAGCCACAGGCAAATAGCCTGTGTTAATATAAAATGCAGTTTAAAAGCTTTTAACCAGCACTAAAACCTTTCTACTACTTACTACTAATAGTTTTCGGCAATCTAAATTAGACCTCCTAATGATGATTTCTAGATATATATCTATGTAAGCATGTAAAACATACAATATATTCGTACTTACTTAGTTAAATGACACATTTCAACTTAGGAGCCTTATGCTTTAATATAACATAACTACAGTGAAATTATTTAAAACTTTATTGGATAAGGCCTGTCATGGCGCAGCGGCATATGCATGTAACTGTAAACGAGATTAGATCCCCACTCGAAGAAGTGAACTATTTAATATTATCAAATAAATATTCAATATTTCTATTTCTTCGCTCTGGTTACAAGGCATAGTGCGGCGTTGAGCTCTGCCACTGAACACGAAAGTGGGGAACAGTACGATTCCCAAGTTTCCTCTGTCCATATTGCTATTTGCGAGACACAGCGCGAAGCTGAACTATATATTTTAATAAGCACAAGAAGTTATTAAATACAAACGATGTGTTTAATCATACAGATATGTATGATGATAACACTACCCGTCACACAAAGTCACTTATTACATACATATTTCTTTTAAAGTGTATTAATATCTAATCAAACTTCAATATAAAACAAGAGAGAAAGAAGAAAAACCCTTGTACATTTTAGAAAATGTACAGAAATCATGTTTCATGGTATTTTAACATTGACAAATTATATAGAAATAATCGCTGTTGTATTGTGAAAGTTATAACAACAAAAACATTTTTTTTCAAGTAAATAAATTAGCCAAATGGCATAATAACAGCTATAGCATAATTTACAAGTGAAATTTAATACTAATAGCTGTTACTGCTGTGTAACTGTCAACCGCTATGAAATAATCGTTTTATGTATAGTTAGGTAAAACGAAATAATAGAGCCTTTAATATGTAATAAATTTAAGTAATATATATATATATATATATATATATATATATATATATATATATATATATATATATATATATATATATATAGATGCAGGTTCGATTCCCACTTGGGAAACGAAATATTTTATTTTATCATTCTGGTAAGAAGGCAAAGTGTTGTCGCAGTGTTGAGTTTCATCACTCAAAACGTGATGTGCCTAAAAGAGAGTTAGAATAAATAGCATGTAGAAAAAAACGTACTCGACTTTGATTTAAATAATATTTATGTGAATTTTACTAATTTAATAAAAGGTGATGCAAATTCGTGATCAATCATAATTACGACAAGTATGTCTGGTGCTGAATATTTCCGTATAAAAGTACTTACTCATGATGATGATCATGTGACGCAAAGGTTATTAACGTCTAAATTTCGTGCAAAAATTAATTCTTATACATATTACAGTTAACTACGTGCACATATAAAACATGTCTCTTTTTATTTTATATATTTAATTTTACTGCCATCAAATTTATAACTGTAATGATATCCGGGTGAAATTACCATCTATCATTCGTAAAATTGTTCACAGGTAAAATCGTGTATGCTCATCTAGCAGGACGTCGTGAGTACAGTCACGCAGTTCAATTCGGCCGGGGGCCCTCTGATTTACCGTAACACAAAAAATACTAAGATAAGCCGACTTTCTAATATACACGGCCCTTCCTCCCTTGTATATAATAAATCTTTAAGAGTCCTCTTCTTAAACGTAACGCTTCTCAATCCAAGCTTATTATCGTATGTAAATTTATATATTATATATATATATATATATATATATATATATATATATATATATATATATATATATATATATATATATATATATATATATATATATATATATATATATATATATATATATGTGTGTCGTTTCTTCAGTTTTTTGTATTGTATTATATTATTATTGGAATGTGTTTAAATAAATGAATTGCTTGTGACGTTCAATTAGAAATTGTTAACCATTTACAATGTATTATTAATAAAGCAAATGAAACATACATTTAATAATCAAATTATAATAAACAGTACATTTCTACATTTCTAGTTATAGGGATAGTTTTAAATTGTTTAAAAAATAAAATTAACGGTTTCACAGGTGAAAGTTTGAGGAGCAGTGTCTGACATTTTAATGTGGCCTAATAATCAGAAAGAGTAAAAAACCGTGGAGTATATCGGTGGGCTTCAGCACGCCTCTAGATTGATGCTCCTCGGTGCCTCTTACTCGGCCCTCGCGACTCTAGCCTGTCTGTAGTTCCCTTGGATACATGTAAAACCTGTATTAAATATATCTATATAATGGAAACATAAGCATATAATTCAATGAAAAATAAGATAACCAAATTAATTTATATATTAAAAATTGATTTCTTTAACGAAATAACATAACTAAATAATAAACGTACAATGATTATTATAAATAAATAATATATACAAATAAATAATAAGTAATACAGCCAGTTCATTTAAAATTGTTATGCATCGTATACTGTGTAGCCTATACTCTTGACGAGG
Source organism: Eueides isabella (assembly GCA_019049475.1). NCBI lineage: Eukaryota > Metazoa > Arthropoda > Insecta > Lepidoptera > Nymphalidae > Eueides > Eueides isabella. The sequence continues at coordinate 14,185,089 of CM032383.1, forward strand.
TCAGATATTTGTACGGAACCTATAATTATTATAGCATTTCATTCCCAACAAGTACTTTCAATTTTTTATCTTACTTTGAATATTATCTCTCATAATAAGTGGACGCACCGTTAAAACTCCGAGAATGCAGTGAATGAACTCCACGATACATATCGATGATAGGCGTATACGTAATTTGTTTGTTTCTTACTTCCTCACCCTTCTAGCCTTTTAGTTCTCGATTAAAATAATAAAGACAGCTATTATATTATCGACAAATTAGCTTTTTATGAATGTTAAAACTACAAAATTATTTATATACCTAGATATAGTGCTTAAGTGTCACCTGTCTTTTCTTTGAACCAAACATTAAAGGAATCAATGAATTCTCAATAACCTTTAGACGCAATGAAAGAGAAAATTTAATTTCTTCAATATATATAAATATTTTTATGCATATAAATAATTGCAATTATTATTACGTGTTATTTGTATTATCGGTCTATATAACATATCATTAGATGTTTCATACAATAAAATACTAATGCAACACATACAAAAATGCTGAAAAAAAAAATATTACATATTTCTATAGATATTGAGTAATTTTTGGTTGAATTAATAAATCACTTTCGCTAAACATTTCCCTCATCGCGAGTTTCACTGCGGGCAAGCAGGAAGCGTCTGTGCACGCAATGCGCGTCTCGACACCAACATCATTCTATAATACTTGTATACTTGCTGTACTACTGTTGTGTACATAATGGTAGTATCATATTGATTGATTTTTAACTAAATATTATCATGGATGTAGATATATATGATTATTTTATTGAGTTTTATTGTTAAAGGTTCTAATCTTCTTGTAATTCGACACTCTTGTAAACCTTAGGTGGTTTTAAGTATTTATTATATTTAAACACATTACATTACTTTTATATATATATATATATATATATATATATATATATATATATATATATATATATATATATATATATATATATATATATATATATATATATATATATATATACACGCTTTTGCCTTGTTACCAGAGCAAATATGAAAATATTAAATATTTCATCTAAAAATATAGTAATATTTAATTTCACTTCCTCTAGTGGGAATCCAACCCATAACCTGTCCATATCGTTTACAGTCACACGTTGTCCCATCGCCACGACAGGCCTCAATCTTTACATATTCTGATTATAAATAATAATGTATGTGCATTTTAGCAGCAACAAACTTGTGAACATATCGAATGTTATTCATTATGTAAAATGCAATGTATGAAAAAAAATAGCAAAAAGTACTGGCATATCACTGGCTTTTTTCAAGTAAATAGTAAATCAGCGGGTATTTTGTTTATTTGCATTAAATTAGAACAAGGAAATCGATCGCCTTTTGTTCTTGTATATATATTTTAGTACTCAGCTTCACGCTGTATCCCGCACATGGCAGTGTAGGCAGAGGGAATTTGGGAACGTAGTGTTAAGACACTCTGTTCTACTTCCGTTCCCCACTTTCCGCCGCATTTGAGACATTGTGTGTTAAGTGGCGGGACTAAAATGTATTTTTATTTCTGTGGTATTCAATGCTGTCGAATTATATTGGGACAGGGTCTTCGATTCCCTCTGACTGCTTTATCACTTGTTTTGGTTCCTGTGAATTTCTCTTTCATCAATATATATAACAAAACAATAAAATCTGATGTAGAACCGTAAGGGATCAGCTGATCTGTAAGACATATTGAAATTATGCTCTAGCAAAAATTAATAAAGATGATGAGCGTTTTCTGTTGATGCTTAAAAATCGAAAATCTGAAATGTTAAGAATTATACTACGTAAGTAGTTTATAAAGAAGTCGAGGCCATCAACCAGTTAAGCTATAATTGTAAAGATATATGTAACATGACAAAGTGATTATATTATCTTACCTATATACAAGTGTAAGCAAATATTAGGTTAATATTTTTATTTAGTATTCAATATTTTGAGAAAGAAGTTATTGTTGTTTTCCCACCACGTCTTAGGTGGCATGTGAAGTCATCGGCCTTGCCACTTATCTCACGCTATTCGATTTGGCTTCCTATGGATTACGACATCCACTCTAGTAAAATTTGTATGTATCTATATCATACTTATTAAAAATCTGTAACTGATTACTGTCTGTACGTGGATAATAAATAGAAATTATATTAAAAAACATCATAATATAGGGGACGTTTATTAAGGTAAAGGTCCAATTAGGCATATATATATATATATATATATATATATATATATATATATATATATATATATATATATATATATATATATATATATATATATGTATATATATATATATATTTATATATATATATATATATATATATATATATATATATATATATATATATATATATATATATATATATGTCTGAGCGTTATCAGATTGAAATGTAGTTTCACTATTTTATTTTGAACAAAAAAATTACATAATTTTAAAATATTTAGTTCGGCAAATTACAAATTACTACAAGAAATAAAATATTCTATTAATATGGCTGAAATTTTTATTTTCAATGTCTTAAAAGTAATAATGTTTTTCAACAAAGCAATGCAGATTAATAAGTAGAATATTGTAATTGAAACGAACAAACAAAATAAACTTGGTGCAAATTCTGTTACGTTTCATTTTGAAAGAAAATTATATCACGTGTAATGTTTAAATAATAGAACTAAAGACAACATCATTATAGACTTTAATATGCATTGTAGATATAGACGTGAATGAATATAAAATATTTCAGGGTCCTTAGGGCTTATTTATTTTTCATTTAGATTTGGAATGTGTTTATAAATATGTGAAGCTACTACACTTGAAAAAAAATCAAAAACTTTGCTATAAATAAAAATTTCACTTCCACTAAATCCTTTAGACATTATAATGTCTATACATATACAAACATGTTATAAAGGAAATAGTAAATATATTACCATAATAAAAGTTTCATACGATAAGGAGACTTATCGTTAGAAAGCAGGAAGATAGATGTAATATAGTGAATTATCCACGCATAATAATACATACTGTACCTGCTGAGAAACAAATTACTGGACGCTTAAAATGAAATCTAAGAATATCATGATTATAAGATTTGACTCTGTTTATAATTACGTAAGCTTTAAATATTTTCTTTGGAGCTAGCGGTTAGTTAACGCAATAGTCGTGGGTTCAATCACTCGGGAGAATGAATTGTTTTATTACACTGCTCTTTGGCACAGTGCGGCGTTGAGCGCCGCCATGAAATTTAGCTATTGATCAGCATTAAAGCTCAATTCTTGAGCTTTTATGCTGATCGGTGTACAAATCACCAATTACCACTGAAACCGAGTCGAAGTCAAGTCGCTTCGTCGATATGATAATAATGCTCAATTTTAGCAATATTGTTGTAAGTAAGTAAGTATAAATTTAATTCTTGTACCGTATAATGGTAAAATGAATGGACAGCATCATTAAGTGTTTTAAAATCGATATCTACAACTGTCGTCGAATAATGTAAACACTTGATGCAATAGTATAGAATCACAGTCATACAAGTCCAGATATATATATATATATATATATATATATATATATATATATATATATATATATATATATATATATATATATATATATATATATATATATATATATATATATATATATATATATATATATATATATATATATATATATATATATATATATATATATATATATATATATATATATATATATATATATATATATATATATATACATGATATACATGATTTACTAAAATATAATTTAAAATTTATTTCCTCGAGTGGGGATCGAACCCACAACCTGTTACAGTCACACGCTTGTGCCGCCACAACAGGCTTCATATCTCTATCTATTATTATGATTGACAATAATACTACATTAAGGTATTATTAATTCATGAATGATTTTTTTTACTATAAACAATTTGTCACGTAAATTATTGGGTTCTTTACACAAACTGTTGAACTTTTTGTTCTCTTTGTCATTAATTAATATAATTGGCATTGCTTATTGATACTGAATTGTATTTTATACAACAGTTATTTTGTATAATAGTTGTAATATTGTTAAATGTTTTTAAAGAAATTATAATTCCTTTTATGTTAAAAGAAACAATTTAATTTTAAATAAAATAATTGATTAATATGTATTCATAACAACAAATACATACATTCATTTTATATGTTAAATAGAGTGGCATTTTTTTATATGGCAACATTTACTTTTGCCTATGTTTTACAATAAAAAAAATCATTTTATATGTTAAATAGAGTGGCATTTTTTTATATGGCAATATTTACTATTGCCTATGTCTTGCTCTCGATCGGAAATTTAGTTTATTTTTTAAGAAATTACAGTGAATCACACAAGTAGAAAAGTAGGCTGAGGGAACCTGAGTACCAAGTATTAACCCACAACCCACATTGCACCCTTGTGTCCCAGTCAATTTATTATATTTTTGTTCCAAGTTACGAAATAAAATATTTTTTTTTGATTCCGAATGATTTTAATATTTATTAGTAGCCTGTACCTTTATTTAGTTTATCAAAACATTTTTATACACTGTTGCAATCATTCTTATATATATTTGTGTTATTAAACACATTTAATGTAATATACTATTTCTTCCATTTCGATAAAAACGTACAATTTATTGTTCTTGTCTAATTGATATTTTATTAAGGAAATCTCAATTATAAAAATTAAATGTTGATCTTGTATAACTGTATCTTATGTTTCGCTTGACAGCCTATAATTGTTATTTCTCGCTTCATTAAGCATTTCCGCCGGATCCATCGGTACTAATGTAATATTAATAGGAACTATCGTAGATTGTATAACGATGTGTTTATACATTGTTATTGTAAACTATTCAACGTATATTATAAGTATAAAACTTTTTTTTTCTCATACAAATATTTACTGTTTATGATTTGGAAAGTAAAATAATCAGCTTCACGCTACATCCGGCACACGGCAACGAAGGCAGAATTCGAAGGGACCTAGAGCAAAGGCATTCCGTTCCGTTCGCCACTTTTCGCTGAATTTAAGGCCTTTGGGTGTTGGCAGTGGTGGAACTCAACGCCGCGCATTGCCTTCTTACCAGAGCGAAGAAATGAAAACATTAAATATCTAATATAAAAATATTTAATGGAATAATATAGTACAATATTTTATAAATAAATTATTCTTAGAGGACCATCATCATCATCATCATCAGCAAATATAAAATAATATTACTTGTACCGTTCACTGTAGACAGTTCCAGATTTTATCTAACCACATCGGGATGTTTATTTTTTTTTATAAATAACAGAAAATCGAACTTACAACTAGCAATCATGGCTACAGTCGCACACTACACAACTGCACCACTCTAATAAAATATTAATAAGTAATATTTTTTTATGTTCAGAGTTATAACAAATCAATATTTAATATTGATGATGTTTTAATATTTCCGCTAAGTTCCGCTACTGAGCATGCAATGTCTCTATTTCAGTGGAAAATAGAGAAGAATGGCTTGTGATTTTTGGTTGTCTCTGTTTATCCTGTTTATCGCATGATATAGGCAGGATATATTCAATACGAAACGTCTTTAGAATTTGAAAACAGAAGATATGGTTGCATTTATGGGAACGGTCAATGGCAAATATGGGTTTTTTCTGTTTTCAAGAATTAAGTTTTATGGTAAAAAAATAACTCTGTATCACCTAGTCTCAGTACCCTCTGCCTGCCCTTGTGTTAGATGGATACAGCGTGAAGCTAAAATAATACTGGCAACGAAATCAGTTGATACCTAAATAAATATAAATAAATATTTAAAATAAAGTTATAACTCACTAGGCTAGTGCGTTATAACTTTTGAAGGAATACATATTTATTTTACTCCCTCTCAGATTAGGCTCACGTAAATACAGATTATTACATGATCTATGTGAATGTACTCTACGACTGTTAAGTTCTATTCACCCCAATTAATTTATAATTTCCTAACACTATATTACCATAAATAATGATTAAATAAAGCTGTAACACTATGATACTCGCCATGCGTGCCGGTTTCCTTTATACAAATATTTTATTGCTATTATTATATTTTAAGTGTCATGGTTGCCACCGCGTCTGTCATTGAATGTTTAGTTGTAATTTGTTCTTTATCTTCATCGAAAATGTACAGTGGTTTCTTTTTCTTTAACACTGTATTATGAACATATCAGGTACAGGGAACTTAGGAACCTAATATTAAAATCCGTTCGACTCAAAAAGGCAAAGGGAACTTAGGAACCTAATATTAAGAGTCCGTTCAACTCTCAATTTCTGTCAGATTTGAGCATTGCTTATTCCGGATAACTTAATGTTGAGTTCGCTTTGAGCTTCTACAGTTGCACACTGGTGCTCCTACCCATGATAGGCCTCAATGTATAGTTGTCAGTTTTCATATAATTTCAATGAAATATTTGTATCCATAAGAAAAATATTTGTGTTGCACTATAAATAAATTCATTCAAGCCTAAATAGGGCACAACGGTGGCCCCATTAAAATGTGCATTAGCACTGGTCTCCTCATATGGACATTAACCGCGGACTATTAGATCCTATATTTATACTATAAACATAGAAAATTTCCCTTATACATTATTATTTATTTAACATTTGTTTAGTTGACCCCGCATATATGCTTACACTGAATCTTTTAAAAATCCCATTACAAAATAAATTAACGTCTTGACACTAGGTTCCCGGGTTCCCTCTGCCAACCCTACCTAGCGCCCGATATAGCGTGAAGCTAAAAAAAATATTTTATTATTGCAACCACTTGTCAGCCCTAAGTATAGTGTAACGCGGATACAAAACATCGCGTGAGTTGTTTCTCAGTACTAATCGCGTTCATCTTTTTAACTCAGCTCCTAATCAGCGGTCGACAGTACGTATGATTTATTGTCGGCTACATCTCTATTTTATGAATCTGAATGAATCAAAAATGAATGAATCTGAATCTGATTTTAAGACTTAAGAATCTGATTTTAAGATTTTAAGACTCAGATAACGAAACTTAGATAAAATCCCATTTTATCCATTTTTTGCTTACAGAGTTTTAATTGGATTCATTCTATTTTTTTTTCTACTCAATATATAAGATACAGATTTAATATATTAGACACAGATTTTAGAACGCATTGTTTAAGTATGAATAATATGAAATTTTGAATAACGTTAAACACCGCTAACGTTAGCCTCTTGAACTATCATCTGATCAGCTCATATAAAAGATCCTTTACATCTATAACTACACTTAGCATCACGCTGTATCCCGCACCCGGCAGGGTAGGCAGAGAGAACTTGGGAATCTAGTGTTAAGACACTCCGTTCCACTTCCGTTCCCCACTTTCCGCCGAATTTAAGGTATTACGTGTTGAGTGACGGAGCTCAACGCCGCGCTTTACCTTGTTACCAGAGCAAGGAAATGAAAACATTAAATATTTAAATTAAAAATATTTAATATTTCCTTTCCTCGAGTGGGGATCGAACCCACAACCTGTCATTTACAGTGACACGCTTGTGCCGCTGGGCCAATTCAGGCCTCAGCTATATTTACTTATATACCATCTTTATTTATAAAATAAATGTACAGTATTTTAATATTGTTATAATTTATATATTAATAATTTCATATTTGTAATATCTAATAATTTCAAAAACATGATTTCTGCATACAAAACATACCAGGGTACTCTTACTCTATACCTACTGTAATGAAAACTTTGAATATTTTTCGTAAATGGCTACTTCCTACAGACACGAGGACATTATAGAACTAACTGCACCACAATCAACGTGGTCGATTTAGATCACCATGGCTGAATGACCTACCTCTTAACCATGATGAACGTGGAAAGCTTCGTTCTACATAAGTAAATTTCAAGCTCTAAGGGTAGTCTTATCAAATACCAAACCAGGTTTTTTTTAACTTTTAGACCACGACTTGAAATAGAATTTATACTGAAAAAAATCTAGTGCAATTCGCAATTTTTAAAAATTAAGCTTGTTTCAATTAATATATCGGTTTTCCTTTTCAGATAAAAATAAAAAGGACATTCTAAAAAAAATATATATTTAGGGTTGGTTTGCTGTACAAGACGCATTGTAGTCTTTCAGGCGTGAAAATGAATGTTATAAATAAGCACGCGCCTCGCGGCCTATTATCATACGAGCTATCACTTCTGTGTGGTTTTGTCTTTACAAAGTATAAAAAGTTGAATTTTATAATAACAAAAATTTTTAAATATCGACAATCGCCGAGCACCAGGCGGCGATGGATTGGTTGAAATTGGTCGGTATTTCTGGAAATTTTTGTGTTTTCGTGTCAGTGTTTAGTGAAAATTCATAAGGATTTTTTCAGTGTTTCGAAGTGTAAACGTGAAGTGCCTTTGCAAGTAATCTGATTATCTCAAATATATCAGTTAACTATTGAAAAATATTTTAAAATTGGACAGTAATTTAATAAAACAATTCAACTGTAATTTAATAAATTAAACTTAAATTAAATTGTTACATATTTAATACATTTAATTTAAAATATGTTTTTCTGGAAACTAAATTAAAAAGCTATTTATCGTTAATTAAATGATAAGTCTTGAATGTAGTTATAAAAAATGTAACAATTGTTTTATATTTTTACAGTTCACTCTTCTTGTAGCTGTTGCTTCCATCTCTGTAAAGGCAGATGGACCCAAGTAAGTGTTTTTTTTTTCTCATGTTTTTATTTAATTCAAATTACCATCGTGAATTAACAACGATTTTGCGAAAACACTGAATCATGTAATTTTGCTCAGCGATTATAAGAAAATATACAGACGCAGCGACCTAACTACATTTTAGTATTTGCTATGCGATAAATTTTCTAAATCAAGTGCTCTAAAAAAAAATATCACCTTAAATAGTGAAATATCCTTTAAAAAATAGAAAGTATTAAGGTGCATTTTAACTGAGAGTTATAAATGAGAGTTATAATATATGATGTGTGACGATTAAACAGGGCAGCGACGTCGCGACGCTGAGAGGGAAAGCCACTCGAGTCACGCATGCCGTTGACTCTAGGCGGAACCACAAGAAAAACAGGCGAAACCTGCATGCGAAAGTCATTGCCATCGTTATACACGATTTCCTTGAGTTTTAATCAGTGTATTAACAAATATGTATACGGTATCATCATTATTATAGTAATATGTATTGTTCCAGGAAAAAGATCCGCATACATCTACCACAGAAAGTGAAGCATATTCACCACCATAAGAAAATTTACATAACGAACCACCCAGCGCCTCAGTATGCTCCAGCGTACATGCCGAGCGCGGAGGGCACAGTGGCAGTACCAACGAGCGTAGCCTTGCCAGCGATGGCAAATATCCTACCTCTTAACCCTGTAGATCTTTTCGACGAACATCCATCGCGATTGCCAACCATTGCTCCTGCAGCCTCACAAATTTTGCCTTTATATCACGCACGTGGGTACTACGGACCGACACCGTCTGACAATGAAGAGACTGAAGATGAAATATCTGAAAATGACTATGTGCCTCAGTCGTATCCTCCGCCTCACCAAACGAAGCGACTAAAAATTATAAAAGTAAATGAACCACGAAAAAAAGTTATAAGAAAAGTAAAACCGAAACGAGTAGTCTTACATAATAAGCCACTGCCTGCGCCGAACGTGGATGGTGAACATCCGGTGTCAACCTTTCATGAACAGTTTTACTCGGACATTGACGGCTCCGGGACCATAAGAAAGATAAGAAAACCACCAAGAGTCGAGAAAATCGTCGACGGTGACACAGAACACATTCACACATATAGCGAAGAACATATACATAAAATGATTGTCGGTGACACTAAATTAAATGGTGTCGTTGGAATTGACCCTTATAATGGATTGCCAGTTATATCTAACAGTCAACATGTAATTCCTATCAAAGGTACCCATCAACTATTAGCTGTAGCTTCGAACCCATTTGCTGGGATAGCAGCAGTTGGTGCAATAAATAACCCTGCGCACTTTCAATACGCCGAGTATAATCCGAGAGAAGTCACCCATGATCATATATTTCACGACCATGGCGAAATTCCTGCCAACGTAGAAATAAACAAAGACGCCTTGGGACTTCCCCCTAAAGTGTCATACAACAGTCAAGGTTTAAGGATCCCCCAAAACAACAGACCAAAGAGTAAAAATTATCATAAAAGTAAAAAAAACTTAAAACCTCTATCAGGTGATTTTTCTTATTACGAAAGTATATATTCTCCCTCGATTGGACAAGGTAAAGTACATAGACCTTCTTTGACCATTCCAACATATGATGGGTCAGAGGAGGGAAACTTCGGAGAATATAAAGCTGTTCCTGAATATGGATACAAAGATCAGAATCATAAGAAACCTCGAAATCCTAATAATTTATATTATACTAAAAATGACTACAAAATACAGCCGTCAAGTCCTCCAGCACCGTTTTCGACATCATCAACAGTAGTCCACGACTATAAGCCAAAAAGGTATTCTGGACCGTCACCGCCTCATGCAGGATTGACCAAACTGAGAGATCATTTTGCTAATTTTAAAGACAGTTATTCTAATAATTTTGAATATGATACATATGCTTCCTCATCCAATATTTATACGTCCGAAGATAAAAATGATGTTGAATATTCGAGTCGAGCAAAGAATGATAAGAAAAAGTCTATATCGTCGCAAAATGTTAGCTTTGGCGGCAAAGATCATGTATCATTTGTAGATCACATGGAAAATGAAAGTTTCATTGACAACTTGGACGGGGATAGTCCCACTGCACTAGAAAATATTGAACAGTATGACCAACAACAAAATGATGGCATTGTTACACAACCCACTTACGTTCTTAAAGAGAACACACCGCCCCATAATTATTACTCCGTGATGGCCGCCAAAGCTTTACATGGAGATCTAGTGTCTGCTCCAGATGAGTCAAATGACAATTTCCAATATTCTAACTCACCATCAGCGTCAACGACTGGCCCTCCACTAGCACTGACTACTCCCACTTATTATAACCAACACGGTACAGAAAGTTCAAATGCAGACTTTTCCAAGTTCTCCGCTGACATAAAATTAATAAAAAATTCAGAATCAGGAAACCGCTATTTACCAAAAGATAATCAGAAAATCAGGGAAAGTAGGACACGATTGTTACAAAATCATGAATCTACGCATTCATATGCACCAGATAGCTTATTAGTTAAGGGAAAACTTAAATATGGTGATAAAATATAGACTATTAGTTGTATATATAACGTCAGAGTATAACATCCTAGAAGGAACGCCTGTAGTGATATGAAAATATAATTCTGTGGTAATTTAAATTATTTATAAATTATATGTTTCCATTTCAGTGTAAATATAGCAAAAAGATATTAGGCATTTCGTATGAATTTGTAGTTAACATTGTAAGCATAAAAATAAAGATTAAAAAATATTTTACATTTTTTTACGATGACTTCGGAGGATATTATAACGTTCATTGCTCATTCTTCATATACAGCATTCCTTTATTTTTAATATTAATTAAAATATAATTATTGTAAAATCTAAATTAGATGGTAATTTACAACAGTAAGTCCCATTTAATTATCACGCAAAGTCGCAGATAAATAAATTGGTATGCATACAGCGCCTACTAAAATTATAAATATACATTTTATTTACATTATTTGCAGATTTTTTTTTTCAGGCGTTGCTCACGAAGTTGCATTATTTTCAATAATATAATTTACATTTTTAATTGCTTTCTTCCATAATTACAAATTAAAAATAATACTTCTGTATTTTTATAATGGGATAAAATAAGAATTTCATTGGACGAGCTTTCTACCATGATTCATGGGAATCTGAACTACCGGAAGTGAAGGGTGATTGCACAACCGGATTAAGCACAGGCTGATAACTAAACTTTACGTAAGTTTTTTTACACTTGACATTACTGCATTCGTAATAATGGATCCCGTCAGTTACTCTATCCAAAATTTTCGCTGATCATTTATAAACAATAAAAAATAAATTTTCCGTCCAATTCCTATGTAATAACATTATACTTATATAATAAAAACTAAGGAAGAATTTGTATGAACACATTTAACTACATAATAAGAAGGTTAATTATTTTAAACGTTACATTCACACGAGGCGGAGGCTGGCAGAGAATGGTTTTAATAATAAAATTCTCAAGATATTAGAAACTGCATTTCAGTGTATTCTCACAAGACGCAAAGGTCATTAAACATAAACTGTGATTCGACGTAGCGATGTAATCTGTTACTGTCACTTATTATACCTACTTGTACTTATATTCAACTAGGTAGTCGAAATTATAATTTAAATGAACATTTAAAATAATATTCATAAATTATTAAACATAATTTATTAGTATTAAATAAATTTTTAGATATATTTATTTTAGTTAACTCAAATTTATCTTAAAGTCTATACAAAAATGTTAATATAAAAATATATCTGTGTACTAAAAATAGAAACGTTCTTCCGCTATTTAAAAGTAGACAAAATAAAGAAGCAGCAACATAATGTTAGTGAACTTGCAACATAATATTACTGTTTACTATAATTTATCATATGTTATATAAATATAACTATAAGATCATTTTTACTCTTCATGTAAATGATGACTTTGTAATTATAATTAAAAGTATATACGATAATCATGCAAATAAATAGATATTAAGAAGAAAAAAATATCAGTTTCTATAAGAATTTGAAAGTAAGACATGAAAATTAAAAACTTACTGGATGTCAACTAACTAGACTTCATATCGATCTCATATACGTATGTAGAATCAATCTATTTGAGATCGATATGTTTTATACTTATCTCCGTGGAATTGAACTCGTTACCATTACGTTGCATTTAATTACCAATTACGACACAATTAAATTTAACTATGGATTAATTAAAGTTGAGGTTTTTTCTAGCAGAAAAAATCACGCATAGCAGAGTAGGCAGAGGTCTTCTAGTATTCATAGACTCCGTTCCCCACAAACCGTTCAGTTTTGACACAATGCTTGCTGAGTGGCGGAACTCGGTTACACCACAAACAACCAATATACAATTGTTTAATGTAAAGTTTAAAAATCATCAATTTATATGACCTTGGTCTTGCTAATTCAAATATTAATATACTGCATATTTTTTAAATTCTGTATTTTATTAAATAATATGTATATGTATAATAAAAATTAAACATTCACTCACTTACTCAGCTTCACGCCGTATCCCGCACATGGCAGGTTGGGCAGAGGGAACTTGGAAACCTAGTGTCAAGACACTCTGTTCCACTTCCGTTCCCCAATTTTCACCGAATTTGATTCATTGCGTGTGGAGTGGTGGAACTCAACGCCGTGCTTTGCCTTGTTACCAGAATATGAAAATATTAAATATTTATTTCTTCGAGTGGAGATCGAACACACAACTAGTCGTGCCGCTGCGCCACGATAGACATCCTATGTGTCTATCGTTGCGCAATTAAACATAAAAACCTGAAACAAAAATATAGCGCTATATATAGCGCTATATTTCAATTTTTTTAATTAACACATATGATTTAGGAGAAAAAGCATCCTGATAGAAGACTACTTCATTGTTTCTTCCCGCTTAAGTTGCACATATTTGCAATATTACTACACACACACATATATATATATATATATATATATATATATATATATATATATATATATATATATGTATATATTTATATATATATATATATATATATATATATATATATATATATATATATATATATATATATATATATATATATATATATATGTATATATATATATGTATATATTATATATTTATATATATATATATATATATATATATATATATATATATATATATATATATATATATATATATATATATATATATATAAATATATATATATATATATATATATATATATATATATATATATATATATATATATATATATATATATATATATATATATATATATATATATATATATATATATATATATATATATATATATATATATATATATATATATATATATATAAAGAGCTAGAATGCCTCGTCACGATAAATTTAATAAATTTTGAAAAAGTAAAACGAAGTACAACGTCATTTTTCATGGCATTGTTTACATGACAGGTAATTGTTTTAAGCATGATGACCTCTTCCTACTTATCACTTTCACGTGACTTAGTGTTACATAAAGCTTATATTTTCTTTACACATAGATTATCTTAGAATAAAAATAAATAGTCAAATACAAGGATTTACAACTTTGACGAAGTTTGCTGGGGCTGAAAGGTAATAGCTATAGCAAGTATGTACTTTTTTCTTTTACTTATTAGATTTTTTCCTTTATTTGTGTTGTAAATTCACAATTTGCGCGAAATTTCACAATTATAGATTTTGATTACGCGATGAGTTTCATATAAAACGCAACAAAAACGATGCATAAAGTTTTTATCATTTGATTAAAGGGTGATATAGAAGTTTATTTTTTTTCTATGCTCCAAGGTACAGTACCACTTAACATTTGATAATAATTCCAAATTCAATTGCTTGATACATGATCTTGATATATTAGGTTTAATAGACGGTCAACTAATAATACATAGAATGAATACAAAATTCTATCAAAACATTTATTAACTAATAGTAATAAATAATATTTTCAATAAGTTTTTTACATACAATACAGAAATCATGAAAAAAAAATTACATATCGGGTTATTGATATTATACATTAAAATAGAGTATTTATTTTATTGTGTTATACACAAAGTACACTTTATAAAATAAAATGAAATAAATTTCTTAAAGATTAAATTTACTGCCTTACATTTTAACTGTGGGCGTAACATTCCTGCCCATTTAAGCTCTCAATATCGCATATCGTCTAAGCAAACCAGCATAATACCTATGTATATATGATATTACATATGTAATCTTTTCAGTAAAATTCGACTCCACTAGCTATAAAATTTAAAAGTATGTACGTTACAAATGTATAAGATTACATCATTGAGTTACAAAAAAAATAGAATAACGATCTATTAAATTTTATTTTTATTATCTCTAATAAACTTATGCTCAACTATTAAACACGTGAAATTACCAACTGCGTCACAAAGTGGCACACGATACTCAGATAATGAGAAATGTTTGCGGAAGTGAACACAATGACTTAGGCAAAAAGCTATAATTTTATTGTTACTTCATAATTCATAATTTGTCGTTCGTAAAACAAGAGATTGTCTTGTTTTATATGTAAATTAAATTAATATTTACTACTAAACACAGAATATTTACTCTTTTCAAATGTTACAAATTATAAAACTGAGGTAAATGAAACACGCAATATTTAAATAAAATTTATTTTTCATAACATCATAACAATAACTTAGAACTACATAACTTACATGAGTTGTACTGTAATACTGGATCTCACCGTGCTTCACCAGCGAATACTATGACTTAGTTGACAATTATAATAACAGGTATAATATGTTAATTAATTCTGATATCTATTATTTTCTTTTGTGATATGGACCGCCTCCATGGCCAGCGCCTAGGGCGTTTGTGTAGCTGTCACCAAAACTGCTGCCACCGCTACCATGCCCGATACTGCTATGACCGCCATGACCGCCATGACCGCCATGACCGCCATGACCACCTAAGTCAGATAAACTGAAGCCTCCGTGGCCGCCATGACCTCCAGATCCGGAAATACTATAACTGTCACCATGTCCTCCCCCATAGCCGCCTAGACCTGACCCATGTCCACCGCCAATGCTGTAGCTGTCTCCGCCGTGACCGCCGCCACCGCCCCCGAAGGACTGAACACTTACAATTGAGTAGCTGTCATGTCCACCCCCATGACCTCCCCCTAAGCCCCCTCCGAGTCCACCTCCATGACCTCCGTGACCTCCACCACCGTAGCTCCCAAGCCCTCCTGACCCGTGGCTATCATGGCCAGAAAAGCCAACACTGTAGCTGTCTTGACCACCTCCAAATCCATGGCTAGACCCACCGCTACCGTGGTCATCATGACCGCCGTGCCCAGCAAAACTGCTGCCGATGTCAAAACCGCCAGAACTATGGCTACCGAAGCCGCCTCCGTGACCACCTCCATGACCTCCTCCGTAACCACCGCCGATACCACCTCCATGGCCACCGCCAAAACCTCCTCCGTGACCACCTCCATGACCACTATCAAATCCTCCGCCGTGACTGCTATGGTCACCGCCAATGCTACCACCATGACCGCCACCATAGCCGCCTCCCCCGCTTATTTCCTCGAAGCCACCTCCATGACCACCTCCGTGTCCTCCGCCACTACCTCCTCCGAAACTAAATCCTCCATGGCCTCCCCCAAGGTCATAGCCTCCAAAATCTCCTCCGTGGCCACCATCTATGTCATGACCTCCGTGGCCGCCCCCTAGTTCAATACCATGACCACCATCACCACCATGACCACTGTCATGACCTCCGCCATAGCCGCCTCCTATATCGTGACCTCCGCCATAACCGCCTCCTATATCGTGACCTCCGCCATTGCCTCCTCCTATATCGTGTCCACCGCCATAGCCACCTCCTGAATGATCGCCTCCAAAGTCATGACCGCCACTAAATCCTCCTCCGTGCCCGCCTCCAAATCCGTGATCACCGCCGATATCATGGCCACCCCCAAATCCTCCTCCATGACCACCTCCAAAACCACCACCGTGGCCTCCTCCAAAGCCACCTCCAAATCCACCTCCATATCCGCCCCCGCCTCCACCATGACCACCGCTGCCTTTAAGGTGATCAGCAAATCCTCCATGTAAATGATCAGCTAGACCACTTTCATGACCTCCGTGGCCTCCATATCCTCCACCGCCTCCACCACCTCCATGTCCATGATCATCATGATGTACTACCACTTCTTTCGAATGATGCTCTTCAGGTATATGGACCCGAATGTGAACGCTGTAAAAAATTAAAAAAGTACAAATTACAACTATCGTATCGCATTGCGCCTTCATTATCACTACAAAAAGTTGATAAATGGCAAGTCAAGTATAATATATATTGATATAACTATGAGAAACCTCAGCTACAATAGGTCGCAGAGCAGGGTCGGATGTGACGGCAGTGAAAACATAAGGGTGAAGACAATGACTTTTCACAATTACCACAATAGGTCCGTGAGAAATCGTTAAGTACATAAATTTCAATTAAACGCCTCCATCCACAGGTGTTTTGCGGTTCCGGTAAATACGCTCAGTATAATGTTTAAATAAACGGTCTGAACCACAAATTTGAAACGAGAAACCGTTTTTGCACTTGTGAATGGAGAAAAGAACATGAATATACTAACTGTTCATGTCCAAAAGTCGCGCTGCAGATGCCAACGCTAGCCAGCAGAATACAGCTTAGCTGAAATACAATATATACATATATGTAGATTTATTACTAATATGTGAACGATTATTTATATAGTTGGTTATATAATGTTCCTAGATAAGCTCAGTTAGATGAAATCGAAAGCGGTACTTGCACCAGACGAATGTCTAGTTCACTAGTGTTCCGGGTGACGTAACCGGAGGATATTTGTACGGCGTGCGCTTTGGCACGGAAACTTATAGGATGTTGAACTTTCATTTTTTAAATTTAAATTTAAATTTTCAATTATAACAAAATTTATATTAGTATTATTTTAAATCAACTTTCATTTAAAGATGGAGACTAGTGTGTTAGCGTTGAGTTCCGCCACGCACACACCTCATATTCAACGGCAAGTGGGAAACGGGACGGAGAGTCTTTGCACTAGATTTCCAAGTTCCTACTGACTGCCATGCTTTATCCTGGACATGTAAGCAGAGTGAACTTGGGAACCTATCGCTAAGAAACTCGCTCGATTAACACTCGCTTGAGAAATAAATAATAAGCTATTTCTCAATGTTTGTATAAGTATATTATATCGCAAAATCAAAAAAAAAAAAGCTACTCACGGCAAATCGGTAAGCCATGGTGCGTAGTAGCTCCTTACCGCACCAATGTTAACTCTTGTAGCTTCGCCGATACAACATGCCTTTTATAACACAGTGAATGTGCACCCCTACTTCGCACGCAAAATGTGCTTGACATGTATATATAGATAACTACTGTTTACAATATTAAATAACGATATGATAATGAAATATTCCTTTTCTCACATATAGTATAATATATTCGATAGTTCATATGAATATTTTAATTAAAATTTAAATTAGTGTATTGTTAAAAGAAGAAGAGATATTTCTATTAATTTTGAAGTGTTAAGTCATACTTAGGAAAGAAAAATATTAATTTAGAAAACGTATAAATAACGAACGTAGCGGGATATGAACTAGTGCCTTTATATATCCGTCCAAGCGTTAATTCTAAGTCATATGTTAAGAACGTAGGCTTAGTTGTAATTCAATTTTTTGTACGTTTTCTAAATAATTAGAAAAAGAGATGTTTAGCTGATTAATATCGTCGCCTCAGGGAGCTATTGCAGACATTTTTACTTGAGTTTAAAAAATCTATTAAAATTTTATTATATAATTAACTAAATGATCTAATATTTAATTACAACGATGTAGATAATTATCCAATTATATTTTTTGATTACAAATACTTTTAATTAGAAAACGGGTTCAATAAAAGCTTGGCTGCACATGTAGAAAAAAAATAGACACAATACTACACTAAAAGCTTTAAATAATCACGTTTTACAATGAAAAATAAGAAATCTTTATACTGCCAAATTATTTTATTATATAACATTTTTAACACAATATATGAAAACAATGTCTTAAGTGAAATTATGCTAACACTAAATGAAATACATTTTTAATTATAACATATGTCGATTATGCAAGCACATAATGACTGTTCTGTGTAGAAAATGTGAAGACGCGGAGATAGCTTTCGATTGTCATATACATTATTTCTACTGAACACTCATATGCTTTTAATCGACTAGGTTTGAAGACCTGAGAACGCTTTTTTTATACTACTGTCATTGATATGTACTTTTTTAATATGTACTTATTATTTTTTTTAATATCTAGATAGTTGAAGTTGATTAAAAATATTTAAATAATTATTTACGTAAAAAAAATATTTAAATGTAACTCGTGTCTTTTGGAAACTGTTCAAGAGTTGTTGCTTTCAAATTTTTAATATAATTTTTATACTTTTTTTATGTAAGTATATTTCTTTCATAAGTGTGGATTAACACTTTATAAATAGTAATAATAATTTTATATTACTATAGCATGATAAATTTTTGTTTGTACTATTAATTAGTGATAAAAATTAAATAATTTGTATAAATAAAATTGTTACTTTAATTGATATTTGGATGAATATCCAAATTTTACTTAAATTAATCATTAAAATCTAATAAAACGTATAACAAATCTTAGCTTAGGTAGCCTATAAGAAATTTTTCAATAAAAAAAATCTTCTTAAAAGTAAATAGTTCAAAATACAATCAGCATATTAACAAAATAACCTGTAAAATTAGAACAAACATACAACATTAGTAATAACATTTTCCAAAGATTTAGGAAATATAGAACAGTAAAGTAGTAATATTATAGATAGCAACGATTACTATGAACCCAGGCTTAGAGGCAGAATCATTTTTATTATATGTACCGACTACCGCATAGCTAACGAAAGCGGAAGGAAGAGCGCTAAATACTTACCGTAAAGTTAAACAACATTTATAAATGGTCAATTAAAATCTAGGATCAAGAAATATTTACATTATTATATTAAGCGTTGGAAATCGTTTATGTCACGCATTGTGAGTATATGAAGCTTCAATAATTGAGATGAACTCAAATGGTTATATCATAAGTAAATAATAAGTAAACACAAAATTATGTAACGGTGCTGTGTGAGTGGTTGTATGCATAACTTTTTAATGATCATAAAATAATGATAGATAACCGTTCTTTAACGTAAAGAAACGTAACGGAGTGTCTTAACACTAGGTTTCCAAGTGCCCTTTGTGTACTCCGACATGTGCGGGAAACAGCGTGAAGCTGAGTGTATCCTGCACGTTGCAGGGTAACTTAACATTATTAAAGGACTCAGTTTCGTTCTCCACTTTCTGCCGAATTTGAGGCATTGCACGTTCAGTGGCGGAACTCAACGCCGCGCTTTTCCTCTTCACCAGAGCGAAGAAATGAAAATGTTTTATATTTAATTTCCTCTAATGGGGATCGAACCCACAACCAGTCGCTGTCACAGGTCCTTATGCCCCTGCGCCACAATGGGCCTCATTAATTGACTTACTAATAAAATAAAAAATATATCATATTTTGACCTCACTCACGCATCGTACTATTAACGTAATTAATGTCTTTGTCTTCCAACCGTAACAGATGTGCGGCACCACTACAGTGCTCGTTGAACTTGATTTTAGAAATCAACAAATTGTTCATGATTTAACTTATTTACTTAATTTTCAATTTAACAAATTATTATTTAACTTACAAGTTATATTTATAATTAAATTGTTTACTTTTGTATACACATTAATGTTTATACAAAAGTAAACAACAGTTTACTACACATTAATGGTATATATTTGAAAAAAAAAAATTTTCTAACGTCGATCAAGTTGAACCGTCTAAAAAACGCGATTGTTTGTTTGATTGTCACGTTTACAGAGAATACATATTTAGAAAATTGGGAGAGCGGAGTGTTTTACACTAGGTTCGCTATGCCTACATTACGATTTCAGCTAAAAATATAAATATATAAATTAAATATGAATAACACCTGTCGTGGCGCAGCGGCACAAGAGTGTGACAGTACCCGACAGGAGGTTCTGGGTTCGATCCCCAGTCGAGGAAATGAAATATTTAATATTTTCAATTTAAATATTTAATGTTTCATTTCTTTGCTCTGGTAATAAGGCAAAGCGCGGCGTTGAGTTCCGCCACTCAACACGCAATGCCTCAAATTCGGCGAAAAGTGGGGAACGGAAGTGGAACGGAGTGTCATAACACTAGGTTTCACTTCCGTTCCCTCTGCCTACCCTGCCTAGTGCGAGATACAGCGTGAAGTTAAAAAAAAAAAATAACACAATATTTAATTCATTCAATAATATAATATCAAGTATCAGAATTGAATCGACATACGGGTACATTATGATCTTACTTAGGCTCTTACGCCATAATCTCGACAATACATTTAAAAGCGATAATTTGTTACGCGTGCAAATATATTCTAAACTATCTGTGGGTAATTGTTCACTTGCCATTACCACACATGTTGCATTGGGTTTTTGTATTTAATGAATTTCTGTTAACATATCGTTGCAGTAATTCGGTCCAAAATATTTGTTAATTTTTGTTTTTATTAATTCTTTCTTTCTTTCTAATTATTTGATTGAATAGTCCTAAAAGTCTTTATAGTAATTTTATCGAACACGTGGAGTTGAAAATTTGTCTCTCGATCCGACAACACTCCCTAAATGTATGTAGATGTACATGTACATGTACCTACATGTAGATAAAATTAAAAAAATATATATTTCTAAGTCTAGTACTTCAGCGTGTGTGTTGTCTGTCAGTTGTTTATATATATTTCTGCCGAATACAACTGAGGCTGTCGTAGCGTAGGGACACAAATTAAATATGGACCATGAAAGTGTGAAGAAGGCTTCCTGGGAAGATTCCCAGGATACTTTTGCTTCCCTACTATGTATGTAATGTAATATAAATGATAATCGATAATGATATATAAATGATAATATATAATGATATATAAATGATAATATATGCTGCAAAGATCCATTTGGATATCAACCTACAATCACAGTTTCGTTAGAAATATCTACAAATGCATTACGACTATGTCATGTCCCAAGATTAAGAAAATTTATTCAATTTCAAATAAAACTTTTATTACTCACTTTATCTTAACAAACGAAGTGAGCAATAAAATTCATGCTTACATATTTAATTGGTCTGTTGGTATACTGGTTGTTAATCCGAGTAAGTGCGTTATAGGTGCTTTGAGTATTTAGTAGTAAAATGGACATAAATATTTATTATTATTGAGGCCTGTCGTAGCGCAGCGGCACAAACGTGTGACTGTAGCCGACAGGTTGTGGGTTCAATCCCCACTCGAAGAAATGAAATATTTAATATTTTCAATTTAACTATGTCATGTTTTTATTTTTTCACTCTGGTATAAGGCAAATCGCGTTGAGTTCCGCCACACAACACGCAATGCCTCAAATTCGGCGGATTCGCCGGTCCCCAAGTTCCCTCTGCCTACCCTGCCATGTGCGGGTAC
This sequence comes from Eueides isabella, assembly GCA_019049475.1. Taxonomy (NCBI): domain Eukaryota; kingdom Metazoa; phylum Arthropoda; class Insecta; order Lepidoptera; family Nymphalidae; genus Eueides; species Eueides isabella. The sequence goes on from CM032383.1 coordinate 14,207,547, forward strand.
AGCGTGAAGCTGAAGTGAGTAAGAATTATTATTTTAATACTTACTGCTACATATATATATATATATATATATATATATATATATATATATATATATATATATATATATATATATATATATATATATATATATATATATATATATATATATATATATATATATATATATATATATATATATATATATATATATATATATATATATATATATATATATATATATATATATATATATATATATATATATATATATATATTGTCTATTTTGGCGCTCGGGCACGAGCGTGGGTAACGCGACAGGTTGTGAGTTCGATCGATCCCACTTCCCACGGCGCTCTGCCTTATTGTAGTAATAAGAAAGAAATGACAATATTAAACTATTATTTTATAAAAAATGAACCTACAACCCCAGCGTTTTAAAATCACGCTGCCACTGCACCAAGACAGAGTCAAAATATACTTAAAAAAAACATAATTCTTTACAAGCATTTTACATACGACCTATATTATAAGTAAATGAAGATGATAGTAAGTAGGAAGTGATATTTAATAATAGCAAGCATCAAAGGCGATTTCTGACACAAATAATTATTTTGATTACGTTTGCACGTTCACTTTTTTTTAGAGAGGAAACTTCTTATGTAATTACGCCCTGTACGGTGTACCTACGGAGCTGTGACCGAGCGATTATTGTATCAACACTAATATATGGAGACGTAACAAGAGTTTACACTAGTTGAATTAATTGGACAAAAAATATTATCGTACGAAGATATAATAAATATATGTTATTAAGACACGTGGTATGATCACCTAAGCTGCGGTGATGAGGCCTGTCGTGGCGCAGCGGCACAAGCGTGTGACTGTAACCGATAGGTTGTGGGTTCGATCCCCACTCGATTAAATGAAATATTTAATATCAATTTAAATATTTATTGTTTTAATTTCTTCGCTCGGGTACCAGGCAAAACGCGGCGTTGAGTTCCGCCACTCAACAGGCATTGCCTCAAATTCGACGGAAAGTGGGGAACGAAAGTGGAATGAAGTGTCTTAACACTAGGTTCTCAAGTTCCCTCTGCCTACCCTGCCATGTGCGGGATACCACGTAAAGCTAAGAGAGTATTAATTTATACTCTCACTCTCACTTCTAGCATATTTTTGATAATTTTAGATCTATATTTATGAAATTAGTACAGAAAATACTCTATAGGCTTTGTTTACGGGTCAAATAGCTGACAAACTCAACTTTGTGAGTGTGTCTATTTTATATATAAAACGAAAGTTTCTTGAAGTTTGTCATGATTATAATAATGTCTTTGATTTTCGGGATTGTTACACATTTTATATGAAACATTTTAAACCGGATTAATCGCGTTTATTGAGTGGTAAACATTTTTGGAAACCCGACGCTTCGGACTACTGTATAGTATTAAAAAAAAATTATCACTTACTATACGCGATTAATCCGGTTAAAAGTGTTTCATTTAAAATTGTCATGGTTATTTCAATGGAATATTTATAAATTTTGATATTTTGGCAACTTTCCTTTATTTTTGTTGTAAGTTCTCATTTAGTGCCTACTTTTATTACTGTAAGTTTACCACAAATACCATATCGGTTAAATTACGCGGTGATTTTCATACAGAATGCAGCAAAAACGATAAATCACTTTTGATGAAACGGTGAATTAATCACTGTTGATGAAACCTTTATATTTTTATATTTCTTTATATTTTTATAAATCTTTATATTTCGCTGAGTTAGAAACATTTTTTTCTTCAATACTCCAAGAAACCGAGACCTGGATACTATAAGGCGATAATCCTATAAGGATGAAAAACATCTAACCAACAATACGTAACTACACATTAAAATGAACCCTTAACATTGAAAAACCTTAATTAGGTTAGGCTATAAATAATGTAAAAAAAATCGATCAAATAGGAAAATTGTGACGTGTTCTTATGCTGTGAATGTTCTTATACTAACACGAAGTAAATGTATGCACAGTTAGTAAGTGAGTCCGTTTTTGCCGCAATTAGTGACCGGTCAGAAAACCTGTAGTGGAACATTTCCTAGCCGGCTGCGGCTGGACAGTGGACGGGGAGCTTTCTACTTTAGAACTACCCATGTTATTAGAGTGCGGCCACCTATCTCTTTGTTGTGACTATAATCTAAACATGTTTACTGATAGCGTAACAATGATAATATGTATTGGTTTTTTTTTTTAACTTCGGCTTAGTAATTCGGCGTTGGGTTACGCAAATCAACAGTTAATTGTTATAACATAGAGAACAGATATTTAATGGGGTGTGTTTAACAAACAATGCGTATAGAATGATTGTTGTACGTTCATATATATTTATTTAATTTTGAAATGAAGTTGTAACATTACAGAAAAATACCAAAAACGTTAATATTGATATGTTCATCATATTAGAAAAAATATTAGAATATCCGAAACATGTTAATTTCACATTGTTAAAAATATGTTAAAAAAAGCCACAGGCAAATATCTTCAGATTTTGTATCTTAATATAGAAGTTACGTTAAAAACAAGCTACTCATATGGTCATGTCTACTGTTACTCGTATACTATAAAGGCCGCTGTGAATGGCTATTTAGAATATAAATCGCTGCTTATATCTAAAAAAGATGGTTCATTTGTTTTGTTTCGTATCTCCATTTCCTTTTGTAACGTCTGTGACTCGATGATTACATAACTTAATAGTTGAACACAAAAACTATGTTTCTCTGAAATATATAAGGGTTTTTTTAAATATAGTTTCCTTTGCTTTATCCTGGTATATATTTATAAATATAACAAAACATAATAATTTTAAAGAATAGACATTCAAGAACGAAAAGGTCAGAAATGGGCTGAGAGTTTGTTTGTACGCTTTAGGAGTACTTGCAGAGCGAAGTTTCATAATAATGTATTCAAAAAAATTTGCGTAGAATTCACATGAGTTCATTTCTTGAAATTGTAGGATAATTATATATTTGGTTAGATATTTGGTCAGTGGGTGGCCACTTTTCCCTTGCCTTGCGGTGTCCATTCCAGCTTTGGGATGTGATCGGTAATTCTTCTTTGAGTGTGCCCAATTCCAGTCCACTTTCGCCGCTTATTTGGAGGATTTTACCGAGGATCTGTATAAGGCATTAGTATGGGCGTATCTAGAAATATTACTCAATGGGGGGACCTGGATTATAGCCTTCAAAATATCTCTTTGTGTAAAGGATTTTTTAATTCTTCAGGGTATTTTTTTGATTGGGAAAGTTTCTGGGGTCGGCATAAGTCTATTCTAAAGTTCACTTATTGGCTTTGGCCCATGCATACGGATGAATGATCCCTCTATGAACCAGCTTGTCCGTTCTTTGTCTATCCTAGAAGTGTTGATCGTGTCCAAGTTGTCTTCAATTTCTTCCTTCTTCATAAAGTATAAGGTTCTATTGTTTTGAATAATCATTTTTCGACCACGCCACTTTTTAAAAACTGACAGATAAACTTAATTTTCGCATTATAAGTAATCTTTACAATTACTTCATATTATAATTTATCTGCAATTTAATGCAATTATTTCAAATTAAGTTGCAATTTTACAAATTACAATTCGCTAGCAATTTTACGGTCAACGACAATCACCATATAAGTACATAAGCTGGTACACAGTTTACGTAAATAATGTCAAAAACTCGCCCCCGCTACAATTTTAAAATAAGTAAAATTATGAAAAAATAAATAACTAACTAAATTTATTATTCCAAAATCAGAATTTAAGTTAATTTTGGATCAATTTCAAAATTTCTAACCTAATCCTTATTTATAGTATAACTTTGTTGTCAGTCTGTCAAAAGCATTTAGGTATCTCTCGACCACGAGGTGTAAAGCATAAATTACTATCAATAACATTATATATTTAAGTCTACAGTCCTTTGAAACCAATAAGAAAGAAATATAATAATAGGAAAAACCAAGCTCGATCGAAATTTACTTCGAATCAAAACAAAATCCTAAGCTTATTTACGCATCAATCGCGCTGCGTTTATATGAAATTTGCAGCATACTTCCGGTAGACGTGACTTGCCACGAAGTGTGATCTTACAATTCAATTAAAGGAAGAAATATATCAATGGAATATTCAATATTTTCAATTTAAATATTTAATGTTAAAGACAAAGCGCGGCGTTGAGTTCCGCCACTCAACACGCAATTCCCCAAATTCGGCGGAAAGTGGGGAACGGAAGTGGAACAGAATGTCTTAACACTAGGTTCCAGGTCCCGGTTCAAAATCAAAATATTCTTTATTCAAAACAAAGCCATTACAAGCACTTTTGAATCGTCAAGTTACATACATAGTGTCAGTCCTACAGAAAGCTACCACCGGCTCGGAAGGCGGGTCTGCTGAGAAGAGCCAGCAAAAAACTCAACAGTTGCTCTTTTCAAAATATCAATTAAAAAATATATATAACATAGCTTCCTGAGTGAGTACCAACAGCATTTAATTCCACGCATTCTTATCCCTTTTGTTCCCTCGGCCTACCCTGCCTCGTGCGGAATACAGCGTGATGCTAAGAAAAATGTTTTATCATTCTTATATTTTAATATAACAAATAAACTATTTTTTATATATTTCCTTAATATTTTTCCATTGACTGAATCTTAAAATTATATCTTTATAACTGCACATGAATATATTATTGTGTATTGTGAACAATACTGTGTACACAATACGCAGTAATAAGTTTCACTAATAAGCTCCAAACAATATGATAAGGTAGATCTTTATCATCTCGTCTCACCAATGAAGATATAAATATTTCTTAAATTTTGTCATTTTAAATTATTTTAGGTTAGTAGAAGGATTCTTTAATAATTCTTTGTAATGGTAATTTGAATAATAACATTTTATAAGAGCATTTTGGAATTATAATATTTAAATATAATCTGTGTTATATAAATCTGTAAAAAAAGACATGGTGCACCAACATATACGCATTTTTAAGTGTTCCTAGTATGGCTGATGGGCATGTCAATATTCTCTGCCTTTTTCACTTTCCCTAGTCGTGTTACATTGGTACTACCGGATTTAGAAAAAAAAACCATGTTTTTAAACATTCACTTTGTATTATTTTTATAAAGTTCTTTAAATTGAAATCCATATTATAGTAATAGAGAAGAAAATAAATCGCACAATCGCCATGTGTATGTAATTCAAATATTTTATTTAAAATAAGAATTTGCGAGCTTCATTTGTTCAACATCAATTTACCACCGGTACACTAAAGTTACTGCCTCAAACCAGAGAAGAACCGGCGAAAGAAACTCCGACCAACACATGGGATGCTATGAAATATATCTAACGATATCTTAAATATATAAATCGGTTCAACAGTTCCGAAGATATTATATATTGTATATAATATTAATTATATACAAACATACAAGGATGAAAAAGATACACTAGGAAAACAGAAACCACCTAAATAATTCTCAGATATTTGTAAATAAAACACGTTTAATAAAAATGTATATTTTATTAGCATCAAAGCAGATATAAACAGTTTAATATTATATAATAAAAATGTAACATAATTAGTATCAAATTCAGTAATAATTAATGGATACCGAATAAAAAAGTAATTAACAAACAGTTATGTACTGTAAGTATTAAGCATTTCGACGTCCCTAAGCAATGAATGCCTTTTATTGATCTTTCATGTTTCGAAAAATAAAAATAAATTATATATATATATATATATATATATATATATATATATATATATATATATATATATATATATATATATATATATATATATATATATATATATATATATATTCTTCTATATTACTTTCTTTGTAAACATGAAGTATAAAGACCGAATGGGAATTTAATCACAGCTATTCCGTTGACAATCAGGGTAAGAATATCTAAAGATATTTGCATTTTTTTATTAATACTATTTCTGGGATGGACAATACTGGACTGGGGTGGACACAGACCACCCGGCCTCCCCAGTTCCAACTGATTCTGATTTTCCTATGAAGTGGCGCAGATTAATATGGCCTCAGGGACATCGATATGCAATAATATATACCTATAAGTACTTATTATTTATTAACATATTATATCCTCTTTAATACAAATTCAAGCATTTCATTATCTATATACGAACAATTTTAGGACTTTTACATACATACATACATACAAATATATAAAAAAAACGCTTAGATCGTTAATATGTTAAGAGAATAGAAAAATGGTTAAAATTACTAAAATATGATACATTTCTTTATTTTATTGTCAATTTGGAATATTCCGAGTATTTATTTTAAAGCATGACGTATGTTTGATTTTTTGTAAACAGTTCAACATACACATATACATATAATGTTGAAAACGTCCAACAGTTTTGTATACTTATAATTTCCTTCACAAGTCAAAAAAAATAAGGTTATTCTATTTTTTCTTTCAAAAATGATAGTTACAATGGCTTTTTTTTTTAAATAAAAAAATAAAAATTGAAGAATATTTAAAATATATGTTATATTTAATATTTACGGTCCTCATATTATTTATTATTACGCTATAATATCAATTAAAGTATTAAATGCTTTTAAAATATTATCATATCTCATATCATAAGTGATAACAGATCGTAATCTCCACAATGATTAAGTTAAAATAGCAATCATTACATTTATAGACTATATATAGAAACGAAAAAAAAGAACATTCTGGAAGCCCTTTCTGTATTTTTTGAAGATAACTACTATTTACCTTTTTTTATATTTTTTATGTACTACCGTTATGAAAAATCATATGATTTAGAATATATATATATATATATATATATATATATATATATATATATATATATATATATATATATATATATATATATATATATATATATATATTGTGTGTGTGTATATATTCAATTTCCTAATATATAACGTTGCGTAAACCTCTACATAAACGTACATACAATCAGATAAAAGCTATGGATAATATCAAAATTTGTACAATATTTTTATATTAACTATCATATAATAATTAAAAATACATTTAGAATATTAAAAATTTAGAATATTGTCGTTTATGTTTAAAACAGCTTTCAATTTAGAATATACAGATAATATTTTGTATTTAGAATTTTAGATGACGGTAATGTGGATAAAAAAAATCAAAATACGCCCTAAAATGACAAAATTTTGAACATTATATAAACTTTAGACAATTTATAAACACATCCAAAAACTCTATGATTTGAATAAAACTGAACAAATTTTGATGAAACTTTGTAATTACTATACTTTAAACAACATAATAAGACACAGCTTAATTTAACATTATACATATATATATATATATATATATATATATATATATATATATATATATATATATATATATATATATATATATATATATATATATATATATATATATATATATATATATATATATTGCGTATGGATCGCTAACAATAAACTACAATATATATTAGTTTACAAAAATCTGCATCAAGTAATCACATAACCCCTAAAACAAAAGCAGCCTAACTCATCATAACATCTGTTGATTTTTTTTGCTTAAATAAAATGACCATCAAAAATGACTGTTTTGAGTTACATTACTTTCATACTAGACCTATACATATAATATATAAGTACTAATAACCAAATGGCAGGGTAGGCAGAGGGAACTTGGGAACATAAGAGTTAAGACACTCCGTTCCGTTCCCCACTTTCTACTGAGTTTGAGAAAATATAAATTATATAGACGAACGAATATAACATTAATTTTACATATCATTTTAATGTAATAGAAGCGAGATTAATGTGTTAAAGTCATAATATTTAGAATTTAATTACCACTTGCATTAGCCATTTTTTTTTTAATTTCACGTGTACCCGACCTATCAGGCAGAGGGAACCTGGGAGCATAATTATAAGTTCCGCCTGATTCCAAAGGCGTTGCGTGTTAAGTAGCCGGAACTCAACGCCGCGCTCTACCTCTTTGCCAGAGCGAGCAAATGAAAAAAATATTAATAAACACTATTAAATATTAGAATTTTAGATAAAATCATTGATTTTACATCTATAATTTGTATCCTATAATCAAAATACATATACAACAATATATTCAAACTACTTACCATACAAAATACAAAAAAAAAAAATACTTAACACCTTACTATGCAAATATACAATGTTGAATGGAAAAAAAAATGATTTCTTACCCTTTCCCCGTTCTCGTCACAGCTGGTCATGGCTCTACATAGTGTGACGTGACACATATTTCCTTATTTAACGTCATTTTTTTTTAATTAGAAATTATTAAAATAAAACCACGTGAGCATTTTCGAAATTATATTATTACTTTTTGTGTAACGTCACAAAATTAAGCAGCCCTGACCACACCTTGTCACACTTCGACTGTCAACTTTGACGTGTGACGTGATGTCGCAATAGTGTAAATAATTCATAATTAAGAAGAAACCTTTCATATTTGATTTTTAAATATTATTAAAATCAAAGAAATATATATTCAGTAAAAGTAATATTATTGTAATGTTATATAAACGCGCGGTTAGTAAGAAAATAAACTGTTCCTTTAAGCAATATTTGATTAAATTAATTGTGCCAAATTAAGTAATAGTACAAAATATGTTAATTTCTCATAAAATAAAAAAAATACATATAATAACAATTTTCTAGATCGAAAAGTGATGTCGACGATAAGTCTTTACAATAAGTACAAGAGTGTCAATTATAAAAAAATATAAAAAAAAATACAGAAAATAATAATAATATATATATATATATATATATATATATATATATATATATATATATATATATATATATATATATATATATATATATATATATATATATATATATATATATATATATATATATATATATATATATATATATATATATATATATATATATATATATATATTATTGATATGCTGATCTCTAATAACTATGAATACATCTATAAAATATTAAAAAATATAATATCTCATACAACTAACTATATATATCTAAGAAAACGTAAATGCATCAATTACAATAAATTACACAAAGATGATGATTTAATTAAATGCATTTTAAACTAAAATATTCAATAGAAATATTTAAAATGAAATTGAGTACAAATAATTAAGAACCTTTATTTTGTAAAAGTATTTCAATTGAAAAATAAGAAAAAAAAATTAAGAAACAGTTTTTATTTCAGCGAAATACAAGATTTTCATTGTTATTTGTAACAAAATAAGATATATATATATATATATATATATATATATATATATATATATATATATATATATATATATATATATATATATATATATATATATATATATATATATATAAAAAGACAATTGAGGAATCAAAAATAATAATAAAAAAAACAAAAACGCCAAACACACCAAGAAAACTCACCGTTATCACAATTCATCTCTAACCTTAGCGTAGCCCTTACAAAAGTTCAACATATCCTCCAAGGACCTGTCGCCAGTGTAGTCCGCGAGCAGTTTCCCATCGGAAAATATTTTAAACGTTGGCAAAGTTTGTATGGACGCGAAATCAGCCACTTTGGGGTTGTCGGCCGCTTCTACAGCTATAGCTTTCACTGGAATGCTTTCCTTTTTCAATGTCGTTGCTAATCTACTGAACGCTGGTTTTACTGTGGAACAGTGGCTGCACCCTATGGTTAAATAATATTATTTATTATTAAAATGATAAGGTTGAAGCCTGCGACGTGACAGGTTGTGGGTTCGATCCCAACTCGAGCAAATTAAATATTTAATATTTTAATCTCTTCGCTCTGGTAACAAGATAAAGAGAAAATTTACAAGTACCCTCTGCGTAACCAGCCATGTGCTGAAGTGACGCTGATACCTGTCGTGGCGCAACGGCACTAGCGTGTTACTTTAACCGACATGTTGTGGATTCGATCCCCACTCGAGGAAATTAAATATATATATTTTCAATTTAAATATTTAATGTTTCATTTCTTCGCTCTGGTAATAAAGCAAAGCCCGGCGTTGAGTTCCGCCACTTAACACGCAATGCCTCAAATTCGGCGGAAAGTGGGGAACGGAAGTGGAGCGGAGTGTCTTAACACTAGGTTCCCAAGTTCCTCTGCCTACCCTACCTCGAGCGGAATACAGCGTGAAGCTTATAAACATAATATATTTTCCTACTTCTATTAGTGTCAAAATGAATATTATAAGCTCACGTATCCAGCTAAAAGTATTAAATAAAATATTAAAAAAAATCGTTCGTACATTCAATGCCCTTTTAAGTTAATCAGCACAGTGAGTCCTTGCTCTCAAACAAAAAACAGAGTGAAGTAATAATAATGTTCCCATATCATGTTCCCACCATCCTAACACAAGGTTAACAACGATAAACAACAAACAAACAAAAACAAAAACAACAAGAATCACTTACAAGTGGCAAAGAACATGACAAACGTGGGCTGTTTATCGGCTATGATGTCCTGGAAGCTGCCGTCGTCCGCCATTTGCACGTTGACGCCGAAACCGGCGCTCTGACTGTTGGACGCGCTCTGCGGTGACATGTCACCCATTTGACTGTGTATGAACGATACGAAGTCCGCCTCCTGGAAATTGGAAAGATTACAGAATGGTTTAGAAAAAGAAAATTATATTGACACAGAAAATTATATTAAAAAAAAAACTCTCCCGGCAACCGACAACCCTTGAAGAGAGCTTGTGCGAGGAGCATTTAAAAAAAAATAAAAGGACAAAATATATCTAGATTATAATGACTACATACTTTTAATACATACTAAATTACTAATACATATGTATACAATATAATATTTGATAAAATATGCTCGTATACATACTTCATACTACGAGAGAGAGAGGGAGAGAGCGAGAGAGAGAGATTAAAAAACTTTTTTTTTCTCACCTTTCTCCCACCGCTGTAATCCTCGACAATTTTATCAAAATAACTAAAATATTTGATAGTCGGATATCCCTTGACATCGTAGTTCGCGCACAGGTCCTTATGCTCCGTACAGTCCACCGCACCGAAGGCCACCATCAGCTCATCGGAGAATTTATCAGCGGCTTTTACGAATTCCGGCTTGGTACTCTTGCAATGGCCGCACCCTTGGAAATTTTAATTATAATAACGGTATTTTACAAGTTTGCCAAATTTGAGGCATTACCTGTCGAGTGGCGGAACTAAACGCCGCGCTTTGTACCTTGTTGTCAAAGCAAAGAAATGAAAATAATAAATTTTCAAATTATTCAAGAGGGAATCGAACCCACTGCCTGTCTGTGCCTCAACAAATTAACAAAAAAACATATTTTAAATGAAATTATTTAACTATTTTATTTAGTATATACATTACACTATTTAGTATATATATTACATTATTTAGTATATATGTTTGGAAACTGGACGTTTCGAACAGTTTGCAGTTTGTTTGGATAATTGGGGTTTTTCTTCAGCTTCTCGCTGTATCACGCAAATGGGCGGGGAGGCAGAGGGAACTTGGGAACCTAGTGTTAAGACACTCCACTCCGTTCTCAATTTTCAGCTGAATTTGAAAACTGCGTGTTGAGTGTCGGAATTGAACGCCGCGCTTTGCATTGTTACCAAAGCGAAGAAATGAAAATATAATAAATAACTAATTTACTCGAGTGGGGATCGAACCCACGACCTGTCGCTTTTACAGTCACACGCTTGGCCTCACAGGCCACAGGACACAGGCCTCAATAAACACTTATAGTAAGCCCCAAAGAAAACAAAAATACGATATATACTCACAAGGTGCATAAAACATGACGATCGCATGTTTTATTTTCCGCAAACTGTTTCTAAACGTAGACGTATCAAGATGGCGTACGGCGGACTCTTCTTCCGACCACGGCGTTTCCGGCGGCGGTGGCGGTGGCGGCTCTTGCGGGGACTGGAATGGAATAAATTACTTTAAATTGTAAATAGATAATATATAAATCGAGGCCTGTCGTGGCGCAGCGGCACAAGAGTGTGACAGTAACCGACAGGTTCTGGGTTCGATACCCAGTCGAGGAAATGAAATATTTAATATTTTCAATTTAAATATTTAATGTTTCATTTCTTCGCTCTGGTAATAAGGCAAAAGCGCGGCGTTGAGTTCCGCCACTCAACACGCAATGCCTCAAATTCGGCGGAAAGTGGGGAACGGAAGTGGAACGGAGTGTCATAACACTAGGTTTCACTTTCGTTCCCTCCGCCTACCCTGCCTAGTGCGGGATACAGCGTGAAGCTGAAAAAAAAAAAGAAAAAAAAATAAATAAATAAATAAATCTATACTTATAATGAATCTGTAACTGATCACTGTCTATACATGAAAGATATAGTAAAAAAAAACCTTATTGGTACCTTTTTTTAAGGTAACAACATTGCCTGTGTATGAGCGCATGCAAGCGCTAATCTCAGAAATGGCTAAACATTATACTGTGGCAACATTTAGCTGATATTTATTTGTTTATTTGTTTTATTTAAATCTTTCGATCAAGAAAAAGTTACTTCAATTTAAAATATTTTGTACGACCAAATTACGACAATATTGCCCTTGATTTTTTTGTTTTCAATGTATAGCTACGTCTTTAAAGTAATAATTTTATAAGAACAAGAAATGAGAGAATATATATATGTATATATTATATATAAAAGTATATATTTAAAACGAGTATTTTAAATGTAAGCGGAGAATGGAAAACAGACTGTATTACAACAGGTACTTATTCTCTAGTCACAGTTCTATACAGGAAAAAGCTACATAATGGTAAAAAAAAACTTAGTATTTAAAAAAAAAAAAGCATAATTAACAACGGATTTACCGTAAGGTAAATCCTATAGGTCATCTTATATGAAACTCAACTATTCCCACCCGAGAAAATGAAATACTTAATATTTCCAAACTACATATTTAATGTTTTTATTTCTTTACTTAACACGCATTTTTTTAATGGATAAGACACGGCAAACGAGCGTACGGGTCACCTGATGGTAAGTGATCACCGTCGACCACGACCCCGTGTAGCACCAGAGGAGCTACAGGAGCGTTGCCGATCTTTAAGGTGGATGCCTCGAATTCAGCAAAACGTGTAGGAAATATCATCAAAGTTACTCTCCATCGACTTATATCAACTATTGTGTGAATGCGAAAGGAATAGTAAAGTTTCGACAAACAGAAGTAAAGTTAGCCAATTTCAATATAGCACGTCGCGGCATCGGCACTTGCCGAAAATCCTTAATCAAATAAAACAATCTAACACGAAAATCAAAACACCATTGAATACTTATAACTTATAGTTAATTTAATATTTCAATTGCTATATAATTTCTTATTACCAATTAGTGCATATTGGAGCCAACGTTGGCGAATCAACACAAGGTCAAATGAGTCCACGTCCACCCAACATTTTAGTACACACCGATACTGCAGCGCTTTTAACGCCAAAAGCACAACTTAATATAAATCCAGCTCCATCTAGGCATCCTATATAGAAACTGACATCAAAATTCACCGAGCGTCGCTTTCAACCATAAATACGATTATATCAAACCTTTATTAGTTTATCATTAAATATGTGTAAATGAAAACGAAATAAATTTTAGTCACTACCCCTAAATTGTGCTATAAATAAATTTAGTTGTAGTAACATAAAAACTTTGCCAGAAGCGGGATTCGAACCCGCGCCCACCGAAGTGGACTGCGACCTGAACGCAGCGCCTTGGACCGCTCGGCCATCCTGACTTTGGTGATAAGGGATGAAAATATTTTACCATACATGAAACATTGACAATTTAAATCGATATAACTGACTTAATTGAAATGCCGTTGTTACTCAATGGAGAGAATATTTTAAATTTAAAGTGATAAATAAATTAAAAAAATAAACAACTAAATTTAATTTCTGTCCATATTTTGTGGGTTTTATTTAAAATATATATAGTAAACTCTCTCTCTCTCAGCTTCACGCTGTATCCCGCAGATAGCAGGGTAGGCAGAGATAACTGGGAACCTAGTGTTAAGACACTCCATTTCACTTCCCTTCCCCACTTTCCGCCGAATTTGAGGTATTGCGTGTTGAGTGGCGGAACTCAACGCCGCAAAACAAAGTAAACATATAACAAATTTATTTCATATATATGCATATATCTTAGATAAATATATTATTTATTATTTTAAAATGAATATAAATAGTTGCATTAAATGTGCATGCATCACAAGTTTTGAAAAAGCAAAAATTATTACGAGTCTCTAAACGATTTTTATTAAATGTACTGCCTTCGCGTGCAATTATGCCAATACACTATTATCATGGTTATTTGATTAAAAATATGTATTTCATTTGAAATATAGAAATAACAGTTAATAAATAATTAACTGTTATTTCTATATTTCAAATGTATAATAAGCTGAACATAAAGCATTATCGTTTTGAGAACATTCCTTGAAAAATAGGATATATTTCATATACTCAGTTTGTGGAAAACAAAATCCTTTCAAGAATTTGTATATAAACCTCTTTATATGCTTTTTTTTTCAGCTTCACGCTGTATCCCGCACTAGGCAGGGTAGGCAGATTGAACCTGGGAACCTAGTGTTAAGACACTCCGTTCCACTGCCGTTCCCCACTTTCCGCCGAATTTGAGGCATTGCGTGTTGAGTGGCGGAACTCAACGCCGCGCTTTGCCTTAATGCATGCAAAGGCAATACATTCAACAATCGCTGACATGATGCTTTTTTATGATTTATACAATTATACAAGTCTACCAGCGAAACCGGGAAATGTTGATGATGAATTCATTATCAACTTTTCCCGGTGGTCGTCGTTTAACCTGGAAAGTTTGACATGGAGTATTAATAGTCATTGTCATTGCCAATATATGCAAATGTCACACATGTGTGGGTTATGAACCCAATGAACTCTTTTATGGATGTGTGATCACATACGTGAATGTGTGATCATGTTCATGTATGTATAATCACATGTGTAGATGTGATTAATGTGCGAGTGGATCTGTGATTATATGGATTAAGGCCGTGGTAAATCCGCAACCAAGTAGAGAATTTGTAAAGACCTGCAAAAGAAAATTATAAGGCTTACCTTAATAAATTCAACAATCTGTTCCTCCTGTCGAGCGTGTCCGGCGTCATACTTGAATTCACCTCGGCTAAAGTACTTTAGTGTAGGGTAACCTTTGACGCCAAATCTGGAGGCTAATTCTGGTTGCTTTGTCGCATCAACAGCCGCCAGAAGACCGTTTATCTAAAATATTTGATTTAAATTGGTAAGAACATTTGTATTACGTATAATTAATTAAAAGTAAATTAAAAATGTATTTACATTGTCAACTAAACCATAGTACTCAGCTTCACGCTGTATCCCGCACATGGCAGAGTAGGCAGAGGGAAGTGGGGAACCTAGTGTTAAGACACTCCGTTCCACTTCCGTTTCCCACTTTCCACCGAAATTGAGGCATTGCGTGTTGAGTGACGGAACTCAACGCCGCGCTTTGCCTTGTTACCAGAGCGAAGATATGAAAACATAAAATATTTAAATTGAAAGTATACGTATTATAAATATTTCATTTCCTCGAGTGGGGATCGAACCCACAACCTGTCGGTTACAGTCACACGCTTGCGCCGCTGCGCCACGACAGGTCCACTGTACAAAAAAACCACAAGAGTCAGTCAGAGCTACATTATCAACAAATATAAACACTGTACACGTTAAACGGCAAATAGATATACAAATTTTGCTAATACCTTCTCATTTTTAATCCTAGCCGCAGCCTTTTCAAATTCGGGCTTTATACGTTTGCAGTGGCCACACCAAGGCGCGTAGAACACCACTAACGCGTTTTCTGTCTTTGAAAGCACACTGTCGAATGTTTCAGCTAAAACGAAATTCATCGGTTATTATAAAAGGTTTTTATTTGGTCATTTAATATAAAAAAACTGGCAACACCTATATATATAATATTTTCAATTTAAATCTTTAATGTATTTATTTCTTCGCTCTGGTAACAAGGCAAAGCGCGGCGTTGAGGTCCGCCGCGGAATCCGCCATACGTTTCATACGTTAGTGGAACGGAGTGTTAACACTAGGTTCCCAGGTTCCCTCTGCCTACCCTGCCGTGCGCGGGATACAGCGTATGAAGCTGAGTAAATCTAAATATTCATTACTGTTTTTTTCACTAAATCCGAAAGGTTACTTCTAAAATTACATAATCTAACCAAAACAAACCAGTCTGTGTCAGTCAGTCAGTGTTAGTGTCAGTCTGTAAGTATTAAAAGATTACGTTTCATCCATTTAGTTACGAAATCAAGCCACTTCGTTTTCCGCCCGAATTATCATCATGTTTCTATACTATGTTTCCCATTTAAGCAAAATTTTCTTTATTTTATTTATCTATTTATTTATTTTAGCTTCACGCTGTATCCCGCACCAGGCAGGGTAGGCAGAGGGAACCCGAGAACCTAGTATTAAGACACTCCGTTCCACTTCCGTTCCCCACTATCCGCCGAATTTGAGGCATTGCGTGTTGAGTGGCGGAACTCAACGCCGCGCTTTGCATTATTACCAGAGCGAAGAAATGAAACATTAAAATATTTAGATTGAAAATATTAAATGTTTCATTTCCTCGACTGGGGATCGAACCCAGAACCTACCGGTTACAGTCACACTCTTGTGCCTTGTTTTGAGCATTACACTTTATGACCCACATGAGAGGGTAAACAGGGTAACTTTAACCTAGTGTTAAATCAGGCACTGAATGTTAAGTAGCAGAACTCAACGCCGCGCTATGCCTTGTTACAGCAACGAAGTGCAAACAGCAACAGCAATATATATATATATATATATATATATATATATATATATATATATATATATATATATATATATATATATATATATATATATATATATGTGTGTGTGTGTATGCAGAAACAGCCGTAATGTTGTTTAGGTGTATTACAAATATGTACGTAATTATATGATAAAATCTTATCTTCCTTTTCAGAAAGTCATCGATACTAACAGTAAGAATAAAATAATATCATCTAAATCTATATATTTTTTTATATAATTAAAATCATTAGATTCAAAGAATGATAAAATAACGTACCCTTCAGCAATCGAAGCAAATTATTAGATAACATTTTATATATAAGATATCAATGACATTGATATAAGTGACAAGTAAAGAAAAAGAAAAACAAGAAGAAAAAAATAAAAAAAAAAGTTTCGATTTTATTTCATGTAATAATATATGTATTTTTTTCAGAAAACGTATAAAAAAAAATATTGCATTGAAATTTTAAATGATACCTATTGGAAACCGACCACGGACTGTTAGATATATTTTTTTAACTGTTCTAATACGTTTTAATGGCGTTTCTGAGAGCTTATTTATTTTCTAAGTTAAATTGAAATGTTTTAAATAATTTAAAACATGTAGCAAGTAAACAAATCGCATAATAAAGGTTTATATAACTACATTAGATATGTACTCGTATGTATTTTTTAAATATGTAATGTATATTTAAAAAAAAAACGATATCTTATTAAGAAGTTCATGCCTGACTTTAAGAAGCGGTATCAGTTTAGTTTTTAACGTACAAGTTGATTGTTTACTTATATTTAATTGCATTTATTTCACCAGACTGTTTTAATATAACATATGCTATGTGACTGTTTTAATATACAGGGCCAAAGCAAAGGCAAATTCAGTTTTATTTTCCCATCTTTTTCAATCACACACACACACACACACACTCACACACACACACACACACACACACACACACACACACACACACACACACACACACACACACGATAAAAGTGCTTGTTTCATTGGAATCCGTTAAAACATAAAGAGGAAAATTAAAAATTTTGAGTTCTGCAAAAATTCTACTAATTTTTAAGGTAATGTAGATATTGTCTAAAAAGTGATAATATTGTTTGAATAAAACAAGAAAGTAGTTGAAATTAGTTGACAAAACAGTGTATTGTAATTCAAGCGGGCAAAGCTGCGAGCGGGGTTGCTAGTAAATAAGTAAACTTTACTTAAAATGTATTTTTAGATTAACAGTGTATAGTAGGGTTAAGACATCTTAATCCTTCACTCGATTTAGGCCCAATTAAGGCATTGCCTAATAAGTGGCGTAACTCAACGCCGCAGTTTACCTTTCAACCAGAGCGGAGAATAAATAAAATTATTATATTTAAAAAAGACAAGCAAATTTCCAATAAATACTCACTAGTCAGATGTACAACTTCAGAATCCTGAGACCAGCTTTCATCAACCACTTCTTTCTTCTTTTGTTGAGACGTTGGATCTCTCATGAAGTCTACTATAGCTTTATGTTTGTTATCTCCATTGTAAGGATAACGGTACTGGCCTTTTCTATTAGAGCAATTAATTTTATTAATATAAATTATAAATTAATATATATTATATATATATATATATATATATATATATACATATACATATATATATATATATATATATATATATATATATATATATATATATATATATATATATATATATATATATATATATATATATATATATATATATATATATATATATATATATATATATATATATATATATATATATATATATATATATATATATATATATATATATATATATATATATATATATATTGTAAGTACAACATATAGATATTCTTTAAATAATCTTATTTAAATTATTGTTCTTTTTTATAGCTTCACGGTGTATCCCGGCACCCCCCCCCCCCCCCCCCCCACACGGCAGGGTAGGCAGAGGAAACTTGGGAACCTAGAGTTAAGACACTCTGTTCCATTCCCATCCCCACTTTCCGGCGAATTTGACGCTTTGCTTGTTAAGTGGCGGAACTCAACGCCGCGCTTTGCTTTGTTGAAGAGTGAAGAGATAAAAATATTAAATATATAGTTCTCTCGAGTGGGTATCGTACCAATAACCCTGCTCTTTATGTTAATAAACATATTTTATGAAATTGTCTTTCCAAAAGTGTGTCCTATTTTGATAACCTATAAAAATTTTAAAATCTTTTAGTATAAAATGGCAAGTCCCAAATGGCAAATAATTCACATTACTATTAATCTATTCATTTCGCTCTTACACTAAAAATAACATCAAAATTCTTGTTACATATATATTTTTGCTTATATATATATATATATATATATATATATATATATATATATATATATATATATATATATATATATATATGTATATATAAAAATGACACTTACTCAAAGAACAAAAGTGTTGGGAAACCAGTTATATTATACACTTGTCTAATTTTAGAGTTTCCTGGTTTTGACACGTCAATGGCGGCCAAGAAGGCTTCACCCTAAAATTTGAAAACATCTCAAAATATATAAAACGACATAAAAAATGTTTATACATTAAATGATTGCAATTGTATAATAACACTGAGTGTTATGGTCAGGTCCATCAACTTGTGAACCTAGTGTTAAGACATTTCGTTCCGTACTAAGTGGCGGTACTCAACACCGCCCATTGCCTTGAAGCGAAGTGAAAGAGCGAAGAATTGAAAACATTAAATATATATATTGAATATGTCATTTCTTTGAGCAGGTATCGAACTGACAACGTGTCGTGTTTACAAATGTCAACTTTATTTATCAAGTTTTCCATAATATTTTCTAATGAGAAAAATACTAACAAAAGATGTTGAATTTTATCCCAAATGAATACAGAACTTGGTATATATTTGATTTTTTTTTGTCGGGGAAGTATTCTGCACGTGGCTGGGTCGGAAGACGGATATGAGGAACCTAGTGTTAAGTCAATTTATTTAGTTCCCTACTTTCCGACGAAATTGAGACAAAATAATAAATATTTGATTTCCTCATTGCAGATCCTTGCGATTCCGGCTAGAGTAAGATCACCCTGGTACTGATGATGTCGTAAGAGGCGACTAAAGTACGTGTGGCAGAGTCACGTTGTCAGCAATGACAACACGCATGGGACGGAGACTCGACGGATCATTACCAAACCATCATTTAAAACATTTAAAACCGGCGTTAAGTAGCGGTTTTGGCCACTGCGCTTCGCATTGGGTAATGCCGGGCCCCGGTGCCCATCACCAAACTTAAAGGCCGGCAACGCTCCTGTAGCTCCTCTGGAGTTACACGGGGCCGTGGGCGACGGTGATCACTTACCATCAGGTGACCCGTACGTTCGTTTGCCGTGTCTTATACATATAAAAAAAAAATGGGCCCATGCTTGTTCCGCTACGCCACGACAGGCCTCTATCTTTACTTCTGCCTTTGTATATTCATTACTATGAGTTAGTAATATAAAAAGACTTTATGCACTCACTAAATATATCTACTATCACTATAAATAAGTATTAAAAAGCAATATTTTTTTTCTCAATTTATTCTGCAATCAGTTGTAAGACTACGAGCAGATATCCTATGCTTTTCATAGCATATCCTTTCAGCCTTCTAGCCATAGCTAGGGGAATTAAGAGGTCATTAGCCAAGGATGTTTGGAGAATGAATCGAGAGTCGAAACACATATTTAATTTTGTATTTATCAATTTCAACCTGAATTGTGGATATATCCAGATATTCATGTATCTCGTTGATTTTTGATAACCACAGGGCATTAGTTATGGTATGTAGAATATTGTTTTGAAGTCGAATAATGTTACTTTTGCTAGCAATGCTCCAAGGGGGGAATTCTATAGGTCCAGATGGGCAATAAATTAATATAATACCTTCAAATCAGCTGCGGCTGCTACGTAATCTGGTTTCAGAGACTTGCAATATCCGCACCAGGGAGCATAGAACATTATCATCGACTTCTTATATGTAGCTATTCCTTTCTTGAGGAATTTTGATAATGCCTGCCAAGAGATACCATATGTTTTATAAATAAATATTTAAAATTAATTATCATATTATCGTCATATAAAATTATTAAACAATTTCAAACAGCCAAGTGACTGTTACAAATTAATCCTCCATGTATAATTGTAAAAACTGCAACTAATTTGTTTGTTTAACTTTATTAAATGCCATAAAAACTATTAATTGTAGTTTCAAAACCATATGACTTTAAAAAACTAGATTTATAAGCTTGTTTCTGGTTCGATTCCTACTAGGGATAATAGAAGGGTGTGCAAGAGGTATGCCGGCAAAATCTTTATACAATCTGTTGAATACAATGGTCTATCGAGAGCTGCAGCAAATTCTATTTTAGTACATACATGCATGGTAAATCCATAAAATACTAAGAAATTTGTATCTTTTGGCATTGATAATATAAAAAAAACAATATCTTACATCAGCATCAGCAAGATGTACAATGTCAGCCGCACTGGGATCTTCTTCCCACGGCAAATCACCCGTGGGGTCTCTTAAGAAGTTAACCATTGCACTTATAGTGGTGCCCCTATCGTAATCCTTGTGATATTCACCATCTTTATAGTGTTTTATAATGTATGGCTTATCAAATGACACTTTCAATTTTTTGCACAGCTTTTTGCCTTCACTGTAAAGAAATATATTGGTTTTTGAAACAATATTATAATTATCAGTTCTATTCAAGTTCCCATTACATATATTTATAAAACAAAATTAAAAATTGAGGTTGGATCACAGCAGCATAACATCTGTAAGATCAACAGTAATAGGTTCAATTTCCACTCAGATAAATGAATCTGGTAACGTAAAAGAATGTACCTTATTGAGTTTTGCAGCTCTAAGCATGATGACTCAGAATTTAAGTAATAATGTTTAACCAGTTGATTTCCTCAGCCTGCCTCTGTATACCTAGGATGCCTTACCCTGCTATAAAAATGTGTGATAGCTTCAAATATTTTACTTGTATATAAAAATTAATTCAATATAGTCATGATTACCTTCCATTACAGTCTATGGCTACTAAAGTAGCTTGACCTTTCATACTATCAGCAGCTTCTTTAAATACATCAAGAACGGATTGTGATGATTTTTGGTTATTTATATATAAAACTAAAACATTTGTTTTTGTTCTTAACAATTTTTTGAATTCCTTGATGTCATCGATATCCGATATAATATTCGACTTCTGCTTTTTCACTTGAGTTGATAAATGAAGACATAAGAAAAGCAACACAAATATCTGAAATAATAGTTCTAAGTCAACTAGATTTAGATGCAATATTCACCATTTTACATTTCGTAAATGTGTTTTATGTAAATATTATTATTGAAAATATATAAAAGCATATTAAACAAAGTGTTTTACTATTTTTATCTTTCAAATTAGCGAAATACATAAATACCTTCCAAAAGTGTTGGCGCAACATGTTTATTTGACTTATCTTTATATACTGTTTCAATACATTTGTAAATAATAAATACTATGTGTATTGTTTAATTTAAGCACGATTAAAAATATGGTGATATACAATATTTGGAAGACAAATTAATTAAACGAAACTTTCACAGGCCGCAAAAATTTTGTAATGATTATGATTAATGAATGATGTGTCAGCAAAGCATTACACCGGTTCTGTCAATGTCACGGTTGAGCTTTTCTATTTTGCCGGAAAGACAAGTCACAGGCTACTTTATATACTTCCTATCAATATTAAAGGTAATCGGTAAACCAAAATACGTTATAATAAAATGTGTAATAAATCCAAATATATATATTTAATTAATTGAACAGTTTTCAGGATTATGTAATGATAATAATGGATATTCTATACATACAGCGAGTAATACTTAGAAAAAAATAAATAGTTAATAAATTTAATTGTATTAATTTCCTCAAAAAAGGAATAAAGTACTATAGCGTTGCAATGAGTTATGACTGCAATTTTATATATTTATCTACTTTTAATCTATAAAACAAGAGTACTAATTTTATTTAAAATGTTTGGAAATTAAGACAAATTGCCCCTTTGGCTTCCTGTAACTTGTTTCATATGCGGTCTCTGTTTGAACTTGATATTGTGAAACATTGCTTTGACACACTATATTGATGCATTGTCGATATTTAATATATTTCAATGGCATTGATTCTATTTAGAAAAAGCCTCTATGTAGAAAAAAAGGGAAGATAAGGAAAATTAGACACACTCATTAATAAACATTTTTTTTATTGTTTTTATTCGACACAGATTTATTTTTACAAATAAAATAACGTGAAATTCAATTCATTATATTCATTATAGTACACACAAATGATTATAAAAATATAACAATTATTACAACATAAGAAAACGTGAAAGAGAATAATTATTTGAAAAGTTATGACATACATATCTTGTTAGTTTTTGAAAATGTTAAAATAATTTATTTTTTGTATAAATGTAAAAATTAAGTTACCACAGTGTTATTAATTCGCTGTATATATGATCATACAAATATATTGTTTACTTACAAAATTTGTATATATATGTCTTAATATCCTCACTGCATAATACATATGTCAGGGTAGGGCCATAAGGCGGAACATTGTATAAAAACCCTATCATATCATACAGATTTTCTCAGATAAACGCTATCAAAGCAATTGATTATTCATTATTATTATATAAAGGACATAGTTTAATATAAGCTTAAATAATTATTTGTTGTTCTATTATCTTGAAATGTAATTTATATTTATTTCTTATAAACTAAGGCTAACCTCTCCATATTTTACCGCAATGTTTTTATCCTCATACATTATATTATGCAATAAGAATTACACCTTGTAAGATCTGCAAATAAAATTGTGCATGATTATGATGTAATTTAATTCTTGGCTGAGTTCTTTATGATAATATCTTGCATACATATCAATTTAGTTATTTACGAATTGTTAATGTTATTCACTAAGTTAAATTAAATTATTTTAATAAACATAACTCACATGTAAAGTACACAGAATAGGAAAATTTAAATATACAATTATGCCCATGCATAATTGTATATTTTAATTTTTAATACAATTATGCCCATAAAACCTATAGTTCTCGTGTTTACAATAAGAAGATCTGCCCCTAATATATATATATATATATATATATATATATATATATATATATATATATATATATATATATATATATATATATATATATATATGTATATATATATATATGTATATATATATGTATATATATATATATATATATAATATATATATATATATATATATATATATATATATATATATATTGCACATTCATATTACAATAGCATTAACACAAATTTTAAGCAATAATTACAAATAAAAATAGTTATTTGGTTTCACATTAATATTCAGTCTTCATTATTCACTTGAATCATCTCCGACATCTATTCCAGTATCATTAGCAGCGTCCAGCGCCTCATTCTGTTTGTATAATCAATATTATTAATTTAAGTAAAATATTATATGAATTAATAATAACACAAAAATTAACATTTTTGGAACGAAAATTATATTAAATAGCAATAAATACTGAAGTAAAGAAGTAAATTCCTCGACTTTGAATATTTGCCAATGCCAGTACTTGAAAATATTTTTAAATGCCATAGAATACTTTTAATCTGATATAACACAAAGTGCAAAACTATTTCAATATATTTTTCTTTGTTTACTACATGTGTTTTACAAGCTTTATTTATATTGCCATAGCAAGATAGGCAGACTTAGGCTTGGGACACCTCAGCCCCCATGCACTACCAACATTCTACCAACATTGCATGTTGTTTGTCAGAAACACAATGGCATGCATGTCAGAGCCTTCACCAGATCAGATCAGAGGAGTTTTAATGAATAGTTAATTACCCCCATTAAAATCAAACCCACAAATATTGAGAAGACATGAGCGTTTGAAAGAACAAAACTGTAGGGTCTAAAATTGAATAATATTAAGGATTTCATAAGTGAAAAATAACCAAAAAGCTAATACTCTAATTGTGTTAAATACTCATATTTAAAACAATTTTCAAGAAACTGGAGAAAAATAAATTGATACAATCAACAAAAGAATATGGTAATTTTTAAACTTACTTTAAATACATCAATGAAAGTACTCATCTCCTCGAGCATTTTCTTTTGCTCTTTCAATTGCTGCACCAGTAATTCTTTTTGATTGAATAACATCTCATTTTCATCTAAAGCTTCTTTTAATTCAATTCTGTAAATGAAAAAAGATACTATTCAGAATCTTTATTGAATAATTTATATTAAAATCTTTCAACTTTCAATATAAAAACTGGCATTACATAAAGCAGCATCATAATTGTGCACATAATATGTTGAGCTTGTCCAGGAGTCTAGCTGTAAACAAGAAGGCTGTGCACTCAAGCAATTTCCGGCTCAGATGTATGAATTGTTTTCTTTTCAATAATCTGGTAATAAGACTAAGCACAGGATTCATTTACACCACTAAAGATTTTATGTATTGAAAAATTATCAAGTATGTGTATGGTTCTTCTATGTTCAGTGAAACTAAAAAAGAAAGAAATTATTAAATATTTCACTTTTTACCTCTTTTTCTCTGCAAGTAGCTTCCAGTAGTTCCCAGTTGAACCGGATGAAGAATTATCTTCGGATATACAATCTCCTAAGCTTACTTGAACCATTTTAGAGGTCACTTTCACCTCTCTTCTGCAACATTTTATAAAAAAGCAAATGTTCCTTATACACAGTTAATGTAATGAAAAATAGCTGTGCCTTGCTCTATGGGGATCTGTCCCTTATTACAGACAGGTATATTGTTGCCATTAGATATGACACAGTACTAGTAGTCACACTTCATGACCATGACTATTGACAGCCATTATCCCATATGATGATAATCTCATGAAGGCAGTAAAAGAAACTATTACTACTACTACTTACTGCCATGTGAGCTGTTAGTGCCATATGTTTTCAGTTAAAAGTTTGATAGTAAGTCTTGATCAACATCTTAAGAGATTATTAATTATTAGTTTAAGATCTGGATACAGAAGACAGTATTACTTAAGAATACACTGAAACCCTGGCCATCGATAGCCTGGACCCTTCTTTTGACGTCTGGAGAGTGTTAAATTTTATAGTTTTATATTTATTAAAAATGTAAAATTTATCTGAATGTGAATTAAAGTTTTAAGTAATAAATCTTATCATTGGGGCAGTCAAATAACTTATAGAAAGTTTAGAAAAAATAAAAGCACCGAATGATAATAAATACCTAAGTTTAGAATATATATATTTTTTGTTTTATAACTACCTTACTGGAAAATAATCTGGAAGAAGTTTTTTTCGAATAGCAATTTCTTTATTTAAGTCGGAACTGCTATCTGAATTCGGTTCTATAGTAGTCAAATTTATTAAAGAATCTTCGGTGGTCATCTATAACAAAATAAGGAAAATAATTTCTTATCGTGGTCGTAGTCGTAAATAATATTTCGTTTAAAATGTATTAAAAAAACGGAACAGAGGTTTAATGACCTTTTAATATTATATTTATTACAAATTAATGAAATGTACAAAAAACAAAATCTAAAACGTTCGTTAAACTTAAATAATTCAAACCAAAACGAGCCAATACAAAAATATAAAATGCACCAAAGCCAAACATAATTGACATTTGACAGATATTTTTAAAATAAAAATTATATACATGCCACAGTTTATATAATATTGAACTGATCACTATCATCTAATTAATGTATATTTTGTATTGCTTATATTTGCCAATAAAATAAAGAAAAGTGATTAGTTAAAAAAATATATATTAATTTAAAACTGTATAATTAATATTTTTTGATAATTATAATACGTTAAAATGATACCGTAAGCAAATTAGTTCTTCAAGAAATTGACATTTCTCAATGTCAGAGAGGTCATTCGGCAAAAGTCGGTTTTATATGCTATTTCAATATCATCACTACCTGATCTAATTTATTATTGGCTAAAAGTAGTGCTGCATGAAGGTTTTCTTATCTATACACCAATCCCAGGCAATCACTTTAGATACTCAATTTTATTGAGTTATGAAAACGTTTTTACCTTTGATTATAATTCACCTCGCCAGTCATTGAATTGTGGGAACCGGCACGGATAAAGTATTATATAAATTAATCTTATATTTTAACATTGTAAGTATATTTGGATATCGTATAGACATCATAGTATATATAACGTTTAACATATTTAAAAAAAAAGACATTAATTGTATCAGTAGACCACTTGAATCTTTATTACAGAATCATGGGTCGCAAATTCGTTGTTGGAGGTAACTGGAAGATGAATGGAGACAAAATCCAAATAAATGAAATTGTTAACAATTTAAAGAAAGGACCCCTTGACCCTAACGCTGAGGTAGGTGTGGTCAATGTTAAATATTAAAATCGTCATTTTACTGTTTCAAGTCCTGGATATCCAAGAATTCTATTTTCTTTTCGTATGTATATTGACAAATGATAAATACTTTGCAGATTGTAATTGGAGTACCAGCTATCTACCTGGCTCATGTTAAAAATATTGTTCCTAGTAATGTTGGAGTTGCTGCTCAGAACTGCTGGAAAGTTCCTAAAGGAGCATTCACAGGTATAACAAACATTTTATATTGATTAAATAACTTTTTCATTTGACATGACATAATGAAATACATTTATATATGAATTACACAAAAACATTTTACATGCTTATAATGTCTATTTGTTTCAGGTGAAATCTCCCCTGCAATGATTAAAGATGTTGGAGCTGATTGGGTAATCCTTGGCCACTCTGAAAGGAGAACCATTTTTGGTGAAAAGGATGAACTGGTAGCTGAAAAGGTAAGAAGATTGTTCCAAAAGGGCATATTAAGGGATAAAAAGTTAATGATTTTTTTTGGGATCATCAAAGTATTTTTTTACGCATACTTGTTTATCTTTATTCATAATTATCTATTTTTAGTTATAGATTTATAACTAATCTTTATTTTATAGATTCTTTTATATGAGATGTTTCTAATTAAGATTATTATATTCAGGTGGCCCATGCTCTTGAATGTGGTCTAAAAGTGATTGCCTGTATAGGTGAAACTTTAGAGGAGAGGGAGGGAGGTAAAACAGAGGAAGTAGTGTTCAGACAAACTAAGGCTCTGTTGCCAGCCATTGGCAACAACTGGGCCAATGTTGTGTTGGCATATGAGCCTGTGTGGGCTATTGGTACTGGCAAAACTGCTTCACCTCAACAGGTAATATAATTTTGTTTAATTAATATTTTTTTGAATCATAATGCTGTTACTGCATAGACATATGGTGGGGTAGGCAGAGGGAACTTAGTCTTTAGATACTGATACTGATTACTTTACATTCTTAATTTTATGCCAAATGTAAGGCATTGAGTGGCAGAACTTAGAGCTGCAACTCGCCTTATAACCAGAACCAGAAAAAGAAATATTTAATTTAATATCTTCAAATATTACATTCCTCAAGTAGGGATAAAACTCACAATTTGCCGTGATTACAGACATCAGTCACATGCTAGTGGCCTGTAGTTTGTATAGACTCAGAAAACCTAGTGTAAAAATACTGTTCCCTATGTAAGTTGTTTATTTCCAATTTTTGTGATATGGCTGGTTGTGTTAAGGTGCTCAATGATGCACTTTGTCTTGTAACTAGCATGAAATCCAATAATTTATTTTAGCACATGAAAATTGAACCTCGGACTACAGTACTGACTGACTACAGTTTCAGATTCACAATTCATCTAGCATAGCAGCATAGGGTAGGCAGAGAAAAATGAAATAAGTTATGGTTCACACTTTGTTATTGCTTACTATCGGTCTAGATATACATACATACATGACATTATCTATACTATATTTTTATTGTACACAAATCTTTGATTTTATTATAAAAGTGAAAAAATATGTTTAAATTATTAATTTGAAGCAAAAAATAGATTGCTTTAGGACTTATAGTTTCAATTGAAATATTCCTTACATAATGTTTTGAATATTAGAAAAAACCTACAAAGATGATGATGATTCCAAAACGTATTCTGGCAGTCTTCTAGATGATAAGGGAGTTTCATGAGATAACAAAATGATACTTTTTTCTTTGAATCACTAAAATATAACATTGACGTAAGTGGGAGAGCAAAATCTAGTGTAAACGCTAGATTCCTAAGTTTCTTCTGCCTACTCTGCCACATGTTGTATAGAATTAAGCTGGAAAAGAAACAACAGATATAAAATATACATTTTATTAAAAAAAGATTAATTATTTTTTTTTTTGTATGTGTATTCCAGGCTCAAGAAGTCCACGCGTCCTTACGCAACTGGTTATCCAGCAATGCGTCCCCGGACATAGCGGAATCAGTTCGCATTCAATATGGCGGCTCAGTCACGGCCGCGAACGCCAAGGAACTGGCCGCTTGCAAGGACATTGATGGCTTTTTAGTAGGCGGTGCGAGTTTGAAACCTGAATTTGTTGACATTATCAATGCTTCACAGTAATTCTTTTCTTATCTTTGTATGAGTAAGATTAAATGTTGTTATTGTAATAACTAAAGAAATATTATATAGAATTTAGCATCTGCCATAAAGTAATTTGTTTTTTTTTCTATTTAATGTGAAGTATGTGCTTAGAAAACTATTTAAAAATATATTTATTTCTATAAAATAGTATAGTTTCATGAATTTCAGATATCAATCTTGTATTGAATTTCAACTTTAAATAAAAAAAAATGAGATTATTTAAAAATATACAAAGTTAACAACTCAGTTTTAGTAGTTAAAGTAGTAATTTGATAATAGTATTTAGTGAACTAAGCTGGCGTACTACTTGTTGCAGTGCAATTATATATTTAAAAGCGAATGTTTATTATCACACATTATATTATATTGTTTAAAAATCATTATTTACGCACATCAAAATAATATTCAATATATTTTTACTTTCCTTATATATATATAATAATTATAACTGCCTTTTACACTTTATTTTTGTACAAGAAACTTGTATTACATTTGTAGGCGAATTTGTCATTCATTTATTTATATTATGTATAAAGTAAATAAAAGTCGTATGTATTATAACATTTCGTTTATATTACAAATATAACAACCTGCTGTACAAAATATCCCCTATATAATTCTTAGTTAAATACAAATATGACATGTATTTGAAAAAAATAGCGAAAAAATAACATTGGAAGCAATAGCAATCGAAGTAAGATATACTGTATTTGAAGCTTGCGATTATGTTTGACTGATTTCTATATTAAGATGGAAGAGGAATTCCATGAGAGGTATTCAAATATCTCTGACAAAGCGCGGCGTTGAGTTCCACCATTCAACAAGCAAATTGGGAATGGAGTGTCTTAACACTTCATAGTCCTTTCCACATTACAATGTGACGTATCCAAGCTTATATGTATTACATACCAAATTTGTCAAACAACTCCTTGTAAAATAATAATTTCTGTTGACATCATGCTCTTTGGGAAATATTGTTTAAAAAAATAAAGCCCTTATTTTTTTATTGCAAAATATTCAATTTTACAATATAAAAAATATTGGCAATGATATATATTTTAGTAACTAATTGTATTTTGTGACTTAAAAAAGTAAATAACATATGTTACAGTAAAAAAAGAGATAGAGATATTATGATTAAATTATAACAATTCTTTTTCAACAAGGATCAAAGTCAGATCCGTACTTTTCTTCTTCAGTTCTTGTTGAAAAAATTTATGGAATTTATGGATTTTAAAATCTAAATATTTGAGCACCCTTTACCCGTATTATAAGTATTAAATTTGACAGACTGCCACTGACTTAAATATGGTAACTAATAAGCAATATTCTATTAAGCTTATTTAACCTTAGCTTTAAACAAAAGTTTAGTTATATAATATAATTTTGTTTTTATATTGATTTTCTTTTAATAGCATTTGGTACTATACAACGTAGATGTGATTTACATTATTATTGAACAATTTTAAGATTTTTTCTTACTTAATTCATAGTTTATCATTGTCATGGTAGATAAAAAGCTTTTTCTTTATGAATTCTTGTCGAAAACAGCTGCTCCTAACATAGGTAGATGTTTCACCACTGGTTCTCCGTAGCTGAATATATTCTTCACCGGGTCAAACCAACTTACTAAGAAAGATAGTATGAATATCCAAAAGAATAATTTGACCACCCAATCTAAAATGTATAAGCTGAAACAAAAATATGATTATTATTAAAAAAAATATGACTCATATAGCATCATCAGATTGATTCATGAGGAATTACGCTTTTTTTACATACAAAATTATTTAAAAAATGATTACATATGAATGTATAATATAACCTTCTTGAAAAATAAACAATGTTTACAATTCAGTATACTTAAAGAAAATAATTACTTTTTTTGTTATAATATATACAACAGAATTTTTAAAAATAATTACAAAACAGTTTAAAAAACTAAAGAAACACGCTTAGTTTTTAAACTATGCTTTATTTTGTCTCTTTTTTTTAACAAGCTCTATCACTCTTTCGGGGAATAAAAAAGAGAGGAGAGGAGAGAGAGGACACTCATAATGATAGTGGTAAACCCTTTTTCATATAATAATATTGTCATCGGTCCTTGATGGGTTTGCAAAGTTTCAAATTAATCCCACTTCTGGAAATTGCTGAAAATCCTGCTCAAAGATTCCGTTACATACATACATACAACCCAAGCTAATAAAAGCGTGTTAATAACGAAGATTCATCACGTGTTTTGTTTAAAAAGTATACAGGAGCTTGTAATTCGCGATTTGAATATTATTTTAATAGGTACATAATTATATAACGCAATAATATTTACGCGATTTGCATATCTTTATTACGTTTTTATCAAATGTCATATTAGATCATTTAAAAATATAGAGATTTTATTGTTTTTTTTTTAGATTTATATAGAATACTACTGAAAGGATAAACTAAAGAAGTATATATACTATTTAAAATTTCCTTACAAGGCAAAACGCGGCGTTGAGTTCCGCCACTCAAAACGCAATGCCTCAAATTCCGCGGAAAGTGGGGAACAGAAGTGGAACGGAGTGTCTTGACACTAAGTTCCCAAGTGCCCTCTGCCTACCCTGCCTTGTGCGGGATACAGCGTGAAGCTGAGTAGAGTAGAGTAAAATTTCCTTACATAAAGGTTAAAAAAATTAAAAAGTTCATATTACATAAAAGGCCATTAACATATATATATATATATATATATATATATATATATATATATATATATATATATATATATATATATATATATATATATATATATATATATATATATATATATATATATATATATATATATATATATATATATATATATATATATATATATATATATATATATATATATATATATATATATATATATATATATATATATATATATATATATATATATATATATATATATATATACTTACAAATTATGATAAGTCCTGTTAATAGATATTTTGCTCGGATCTTCTTTAAGGCAGTATATTCTACCGCCTTCCACACATTGTTGCATATACGTGTCGCGGTCGGCATTTGTCAAATCCGTGTTGAACAATAGTTTTTCCTCGTCGTTTAGTTTATTATGAATACTGTCGTAGTTGGGACAGGGAAAATTCCACGGTCTCATTGTAAAGTACTGTAGTACCTCCAATCCTTGGCTTATCCGATCTTGAATACGCACCATGCTATGATATAAAAAAAAATATAAAAAAAATTAGAGCGTTTTTTTTTTTGTATTTTAATTGATTGCTTGATTTAGAAATTTTAATTTTATTGACATTATACAATTCATGTTTTAGAAGCAATATTGAAATTGTTTTGTTTTTCTTTTTCTTTTTCAAAGGTACTTGGACTTAATGTTTTCCAATCACAAACTGGACTTACTGATATTGTAATATCAGATATATTCATTTCTAACTCAAACTCAGTTTTACGCTGTATCCTACACATGGCAGAGTAGGCAGAGACAACTTGGGAACCTAGTGTTAAGACACTCCGTTCCACTTCCGCTCTCCACCTTCCGCCAAATTTGAGGCTTTACGCGTTGTTAGACTCAACGCCGCGCTTTGCCTTGTTACCAGAGCGAAAAAATGCAAATCTTTGGATTTGAAAATATTAAATATTTCATATCCTCGAGTGCGGATCGAACCCACAACCTATCGTTTACAACCAATCACACGCTTGTGCCGCTGCGCCACGACGGGCCCAATTCTATTCTAAATAACCATATTATAACAAATAACTTACAATCGTTTTTGTCCCAATAAGAACAGTACGAAATCAATAAAATAAGCAGGCAGTAAATGATAGAAAATCCTTCTAAACTCATGTAAAATGATGTTAGTAGTTATGTCACCATTGGGATACCATAGCGGCCATGCTAAGGGGTACTTCCGGCCGTAGTCCTTGCCCACTTTGAGAACGTCACCCCAAGTCGTAGGCTTCTGGTGACCAATGTTCAAATTGTATACGGGTATCGTTTCTGATCTGAAAATTAAAAATGAAATTTTATAGTGTCATGTGATAAGATAAAATTAAAAAAAAGTGGTATTAAACATTTCTTCAGCTGGGTAGGCGAAGGATATCTAGTGTTAAGGCATTCCATTCACATAAAGACACTTCTAATATCCACTATCCGCTGAATTCTTGAGACGTTCTGTATTGAGTGGCGGAGCTCAACGCCGCGCTTTGCCTTGTCAGCAGAGCGAGGAAATAAAAAAAATAAATATTTAATTCAACTAAATGAAAATTGAAACCACAGACGCCTCGTTTACAGTCTAATTTTTAAGTGTTTACTCAAAAAATATATAAAAAACGTTCCTTACTTTTGTTCCTTCGTCCCCTCAATCATACCTATAGCTATTATCGCATTGATAGCAGTATCAACGGGCACTACTTGCGCGACTAAGCTGCCGTCGCATAGCATTGTGCGTATGACCCCTTTGCCCGCCCCAAGCATTAGTCCCACTGGGCCGTTCAGGTTGTCCACCCAACCTGGTAAAGGTTCCTTATAGGCTGGGCACACTGGAATTTAGTAACATTGCTATTAATAAAAAAAATGTACGGTTCTAAACAAAAGTGTACACATGTGTCTGTGTATGTGTGTGCATGTGTGTGTGTGTGTGTGTATTATGGCTAACAATATTATTAAAAGTGCGAAAGACAGTGTTTTTTTTATTGCTTACCTCAAGAAATACAGAAGAATAAATGAGGCGTGGCGCAGCGGCACAAGCGTGTGACTATAACAGACAGGTTGTGGGTTCGATCCCAACTCGAGGAAATGAAATATTTAATATTTTCCATTTAAATATTGAATGTTTTCATTTCTTCGCTCTGGTACAAGGCAAAACGCGGTGTTGAATTCTGCCACTCAACACACAATGCCTCAAATTCGGCGGAACGGGGAACGGAAGTGGAACGGAGTGTCTTAACACTAGGTTCCTAAGTTCCCTCTGCCTACCTTGCCATTTGTGGGATAGAGCGTGAAGCTAGTAAATTAATTATAAAAGTAAATTAATTATTTTAAATATTAATCAAATATTTTTTCTTCTTAACAACCAATACATTAGAAAGGAACACATAAATATTTACCTACACCGGTAACGTGTAAGGGTTGAAGAGGTCAGAGTCGTGCCGTTAAACCAAGTTAAATAGCCAAGACCTTTGCGAAAGTTGTTATTCGAAAGTTTATTTATGTTTTCTTCGACATCAACGAGCATTAGCGCTTTTATAAAGTTAAATACTAAATATAATTCGTTGATATTTTTCTCGCACATGGCAGGGTAGGCAAAAGGAACTTGGGAACCTTATGTTAAGACATTCCGTTGCGT
Source organism: Eueides isabella (assembly GCA_019049475.1). NCBI lineage: Eukaryota > Metazoa > Arthropoda > Insecta > Lepidoptera > Nymphalidae > Eueides > Eueides isabella. Next base: position 14,242,443 of record CM032383.1, read on the forward strand.
TTTCCAATTTCCGCCGATTGTGTGTTGAGTGGCGGCACTGAACGCCGCGTTTTGCCTTGTTACCAGAGCGAAGAGATAAAAACATTAAATATTTAAATTGAAAACATTAAATATTTCATTTCTTCGAGTAGGAATGGAACCAGCAACCTGTCGCGTATACAGTCAAAACAAAAGTTTACATTTCAACATTATATAAATGCCAAGCGATAGTAGCTTTTCTTCGGAAAATAATATTTTACTACTTGATTGATATAAGAATAAAATAGAAAAATTATACCATCTGTATATTTGGGAAAGAAGTGAATTGTATACGCTTGATAAATTATTAATTATGTATAGCTTTAGATGGCGTTGTATTTTACAATACATTTTTTATTATAATTTAGAAAAAGAATATCCTAATTTTTATTTATTTATATGTATATAAAGTACATATATTTTTAAAGCAATATAAAAAATAAATATTTTAATATAACTTTCAATTGTCATAGAAAAAGGGGTAGCATCTAACGCCTTTCGTTCATAACAGCCTGGTAGTGTAGCTTAAATATATCTAAATGGATCAATACTTGCGATGCGCTGTAGGAACTTGTCATAGAAAAGGAGTCGGCCACCGTTTTCATATATCTAAGCATTATGGCGCCCTTTTTAAATAATTTTATCTAAGATTTCGTTTATACGTATGTGAAGAATTGTTTCTGTTATAATTATATTTATGGTATAGAAATAGTTATTTTTATTAATTTCTTTTTTATTACATAAAGTCATTTTTTTATTATACTTCTTTAATTTTATATATTAAATAAAAAATATATTCAACACATTTTTATGTATGTACATGTAACTTGAGAATTAGGATGTGTAGGTATAAAACAGATTGTCAATTAAATTAATTATAAAATAATTTTAATTAAGTATTTTCGTCGTACATGTAGACTTTACACATTGCTAAAGAAAGTCTAGTCTAGACTTGCTGAAGTCTAGAAAAGCTGCAATCTCCTAGCCTATTTATTTACGTTATTGATTTACAAGTAAGTACACAAATGCATATCTATCTCTTTCATGAGACTGCATCTCGCATCTCTTCACATGGTATGCGCTCCTGGTACCGGTGCATCGTAATATTTTACTATATGTACTATGAACGTTGCGTAGACGTTAGTGCATTAGTGCATTCTGGCAGTTCATATGACGGTGTCATAGTGACAGTACGATAATTACGTGTTGGGTTCAATACTTGTACCTAATTTATAGTGTGGTTGATTTATTATAACTATTTTGTTTATAATAAATATATTTTTTAATAATTATATGTTATAATAGAAAAGCTTGATATTGCATCGCATCCCCAAATATAGCTAGGCTATATTTTGATATTTGAAATATATATATATATATATATATATATATATATATATATATATATATATATATATATATATATATATATATATATATATATAAATTATATTAAGAATTTATGTTTTATATATGTTCTCTTTCTCTTACTCCATCCTTAATAAACTTCTATACTGACTGTTGATTAGGTAATCATATATGATAAGCAATATTTACATGCTTTCCACAATTTTGATAAATGCAAATTGTTTATCAACAGCACGTCTTTTAATGTTTTTATTGCTGCCTTCTTCTTCAAGTCTAATATATTTTTGCAGTTCTTTAACACTTAGCTTTTAACACGTAAATGCAACAATTATTTCATATTTTTTAATTTGAAAGTCTAATTTATTATATCCGCTTAAGATTGTGAGAAGAGTAGCCTCGCGTACAATTATCATTTATATAAAAAAAAATAAGATGCAAACATTTTATGTTTTGTTTTTTTTTTTTTGTAAGATAACATCAGAAAATTAAACTGACTACCAAATTAATTAATTCTCTTCCTTATGTTCGTACTTTAGTATCCAACTCCTAAATACTTCGACCAAGGTTTCTCCGAGTATTTTATTAACTCCATGATGTTCAAGTAAAAGTATAGACTGAGTAGAATCACGTATCTATTTATTAATACAAAATAGAACAGCTTATGATATATTCTTAGTAAATAAATAAAATATCTTACCAATGCTAGGCCTAGCGATGACTACAGGCAGGTTTTTATATTCGTTTTCCACCACCGCCTCCGCCAATCTCTTCGAAAACGTATAACAGTTAGGATGTTGGCGTAGAAGGGACGGTGTTAATATGTTTACTTGGCTGTCGTCCAGCCATTCGACTAAATGCATTACGTCTGAAGGATTTACTGGAGGCGCGTGCATCTGTATCAGATAAAAATTATGATTAATTCTAGGATTTCATTATAAAACGTAATAATCAAAGTCAAAATAATAATTATATATATATATATATATATATATATATATATATATATATATATATATATATATATATATATATATATATATATATATATATATATATATATTTAAATTAATGACATAGCTTACTTTAGAAATACAAACCGGTTCTTCCTCATGTAAAACTGTAATTTAGTTGGAAGATCGCAATTGTCTAATTATAAATATGATTTACACACCTATTATATTTTTTTTCATCCACGTGCAATGCATTTAAAAATAATATTACATTTTTAGCATCACATTGTAACTTACATATAACATTTGTTCTCGTTGTACGAGTATCTCATTCAGAGAGTTTTAACACTGGGTAGAGTAGAGTTTTTACACTACACTTGCTCAACTTCCCTTTGCCTTGGTTAAAATTAAAGTAAATTTGTCGAAAAATGATAAGAAACCTTTTTTGTAGAGCAACAAATTTTCTATAAAAATAAGTATCGCTCATCCTGGCATTTTGCTTCTAGACCGAAATATAAAATTCCAAAGTTTAATTTTTTTTTTTAATGTTATTTCAATGGGAAATAGAAATCTGCGATGAGCGACCTCTAAATATTAATATTAAGAGCTCTCCTTATTTCGAAAAAAAAAATAATCACTTTTTTGAACCAGTCTAATATATATATATATATATATATATATATATATATATATATATATATATATATATATATATATATATATATGTATGTATATATATATACATATATACATATATATATGGAATGTAATACGATTTTTTTAATAGCTTCCGTTATATCTTAAAGTAGAAACAAATAATTATATATTATTTTTAAAACTTACCTTTTCTTCTAAAACTTCATAATCAGGATAACAAAATGCAGTCGATAAATGTACAAATGCTAGTAATTTATTGAAGCTCTTCGCCACGTTTAATGTTCTCTGCGTGCCACAAGTGTTCATGTTCACATTGTCCTTTAGAGGTGCTTCGAGCCTCAACGTTGCGGCAAAATGAAATAATATTGATACTTCTTTAGATAAATTCTCTATTTCCCTATCGGACAGTCCGAAATTATCGAACAACACATCTCCTTGTAGTGGTTTGATTTTCTTAAAACTTTCCGGCTTTTCGTTCCTCAGTCGGTCAAATAGCTGGAATTAATGTTGTAATAAAAATTAGTTAATTTGTTTTTTTTTTATTGGAACGTCTGTTATGAAATATAAAGTCATTTAATTTTTTTGGACAAGGCTGAATCTATTATTGAGGTGATCAGACTTATAATATAAGGACAAATATGTATTAAATTAAAATAAATATATATTTAATATGTATTTACTAAATAATTGAGCCTATCGGGGCTTAGGGGCATAAGCGTGTGATCCCAAACGGGCCAGGTTAAGGGTTCGACTCTCACTCGAAGAAATATTCCATATTTTCATTTCCTCGCTCTGGTAACGCGGCAAAGCACGGCGTTGACTTTCGCCACTCAACACGCAACTCCTTAAGCTAGGTGGAAAGTGTGTTTTAGTGGAAACGGAGTGTTTTAACACAAGGTTCCCTTGCTCCCACTGCCTTCCTTTCAACGTGCGAGATACAGCGTGAGGCTGAAAGGATAATAAAATAACATAAAAATGATCATTCATATAAAACTATAAACGCACTGGTAAACGTTGCATATCTTCAAATCTTTGGTTAATCGACTTCCCCCTTTTCGGCCGCATTAATACATACACATTTCCGATGTCTGGTATACTATATAGGAGTTTTTCTATAAGAACTTTTCCCATGAATCCTGTTCCACCAGTAAGAAGAATGCTCTTTCCCTTATAAAATTCTCTAATTGACAAATCGGGCGCCATGCCTGTGAAAAATTTTAGATTTTTAAATTAATTGGTAATTTATTATGGTCAAATAGATTTATAATCATTAATTAATATTGAAATGTCAAAACCTAGCAGGTACATATGTTTACTTATTCAATTACGCAAAACGGCACTGCAAATTTCGTTCAAACTTGGTATGGTACGCATAATTTACAATCTCGATAAAAATGTAAATATATTTTGCTTCCAGCATCTAAGACAAATATATGTTACTAAAAGGTTATTCAGAAATTTTAACCTACTGGCTCAATTTTTTTTTAAAGTTCAGAATGAACGGGCAAAAAAAAGGATTTACATAAGAGTGGCGGGCTATTCTTATACGAACATTATTAAGATTACGTTATTATAACGTAATATATATTAAGGCCATAATGAATTGATCTTTTTTGTAAGCAAGTGACTTTAAGCGCTTTATGAGATCTTTAGATAACTTTCGCTTTAAAGGAAATTAGTATTGGCCGCGTTAATATTTTGCATGAAAATTGATTTACTGTAAGTAAATTATAAGAAGCAAAAGTCTATCTGAATAGACCTTTACTTTAAGTATCCTATGCCAACGCCACATGCCTATATTTAATTTCCTCGACTGGGGATCGAACCCAGAACCTGTCGGTTACAGTCACACGCTTGTGCCGCTGCGCCACGACAGGCCTTCTTCATTAAATTAGAGTTAATATAGAGTGACATTCACTACGTTCTCTTTGCCTAAGATCGATGACCTATTGTATGCATAAGTAAATATTTCTTAACCAAAAAAAGATTGAAATGAAGTATGCAAGGTTTTTTAACATTGAATTTTTCATTTAAACTATTCTTGTACGAGTATTTCATTATAAGTAGTTACGTGAATTGAGGCCTGTCGTGGCCCAGCGGTACAAGAGTGTGACTGTAACCGACAGGTTCTGGGTTCGATCCCCAGTCGAGGAAATGAAATATTTAATATTTTCAATTTAAATATTTAATGTTTCATTTCTTCGCTCTGGTAATAAGGCAAAGCGCGGCGTTGAGTTCCGCCACTCAACACGCAATGCTTCAAATTCGGCGGAAAGTGGGGAACAGAAGTGGAACGGAGTGTCTTTACACTAGGTTCCCGGGTTCCCTCTGCCTACCCTGCCTCGTGCGGGATACAGCGTGAAGCTGAGTACGTGAATTGCGGTATAGTTAAGTGGGAATTTCTATATGGTACTTAAAGAAATTAATTTAGTTAATTTATAAGAAGTTTCTTTTTTAAGCTGAGAACGCATACAGCAATGTAGGCAGAGGGAACCTGGGAATCTAGAGTTAGGACGCTATACAATTGCGACAATCGGTGCTTCACTTTCTGACGACTGTTTCACCAACATTTTATTCATGGCATTTTAAACGGCGAAGTTTAACGATGCAATCATTGTTACCAGGACGAAAAAATGCAAATAATTAATATTCCATTGTACCCTGTTTTATTTAATATTTTTGTGAACCTTTATATCGTTATTGAAATCATATAACATTTGAAACATTGCCTGTTGAGTGGCGGAAGTCAAACTTATAGGTATATACTTACATTGTATGGTAAATTTGTCTTAATTATATGTAGTTATATTTGTAAAAAGTACTTCATTAAATCATAGTTATCTATAATAAAAGCTAATAAATATTTGTGAATATTTATATAAATATAAACAGATACTAGCTGATGCCGCCCAATGATTTAAAATATATTTTCTTCTCTATGCACAAATTAAAAACCAAAACAGCGTAAGATTCGGCGTTTTCGTACGCCTTTCACTGTGCAGCTGTTTTATAACGTGGCCGGCCACGTGCTTCTGAACATAGAATATGAGTAATGGAAATGATATAAAGTATATAATACAAAAGCAGTTACTCAGCTTCACTCTGTATCTCGCACATGGCAGAATAGGCAGAGGGAACCCGGGAACCTAGTATTAAGACACTCCGTTCCACTTCCGTTCCCCACTTGCCGCCAAACTTTGAGGCATTGCGTGTTGAGTGGCGGAACTCAACGCCGCGTTTTGCCTTATTACCAGAGCGAAGAAGTGAAACATGATATATTTTAAATTAAAAATACTAAATATTTCATTTCTTCGACTGGGGATCGAGCCCAGAACCTGTCGATTACAGTCGCACGCTTGTGCCGCTGCGCCACGATATATTTATTTTAAACATATTTGTTTTATCTTTTAATGTATTCTCTCACTTTTATAAATCTCCTATAACTTTTGTTTACGCGAAGAATTTCACATAAAATACTGAAAAAAATGGTGCGTAAACGTTCTTAATGTTCAACATATTGATGCATTAGCTTAGAACCTTATTTTTATCTGTGTTAGGTAGTGTTGACCTGGATATTTAATATTAGTGGTATCGTAATATCCCTGGATCCGGACTACAAAGTGATCTTACATATTTCTTTTATTTTGAGGTATAGGTATACTCTAAAAATACAAAAAATGATAATTTACATAATAAATAATTACAATACAGAAAAAAAATATTTACAAACTTGTACGTGTCTTTTACTAAACGCAAATAAGTAAGGAAATGGCATGCAAAGTTAAACCGGATAATCGACGTATACATTTAGTTTTAATTAATATTTAAAGAGTAATGATATCTCTTAAATGACGGGCCTTGAATGTGATTGGATGTATCATTTCTGTCCGATATTCTTAGATGTAGCGTATCTATCTTGCTAGTGGTTTGCATAACATTGTCGACCTGGTTGGACCACATATTTTTCGTCATTTTTGGTAGGCGTTTGACTCCCTCAATCCACTAACTGGTTTGATAAACATAATTGAATAGATATTACATTTTTTATATAACTAAAATTTGTGTTTAGGAAGATGAGTTTCTTGAGATTTATGATTACATTTTTAAATGTTGTACTTTGGCTTTTTTATTTTTAAAGTCCTTTTGATCGACGAACGAACGAACGAACGTTACCAAAAATCTGAATGAATTAAATAATATTTAACGTGTTATAAATATATCGACGGGTCCAGAGAACAAAATCGTATAGGTATGAAAAATGATCGACTTTTAGTATGAGGTTTTGAAGTTCTGTGTGAATGTAATCGTCAATTATTGAACAGCTATTAAACATTTTTTTTTGCAATTAGTTTGTATTTGCGTTAATAGTTGATGATTACATTCACACAGAACTTCAAAACCTCATACTGAAAGTCGATCATTTTTCATATACGATTTTGTTCTTTGGAACCGTCGATATTATCATTCATACATTTACATTACAAAGCCCGGAGTGACGTGAATTTAAAAACCAATCATGTGTTTACATACTAATCTTGTTTTTTGTCCAATTTATTATGTAAAATGTATATAGTAACAGATCTAGTCACTATTATGGCAAGGAAGTAGTTTGTATAGCCATACCATTGTAATGACTTCACTAAAAAAAGGGGAAAGGCTGATAAGTTGTTGTAATGTTATTATTGTAGCCAAGTGAAACGACTTGTATTGATGGAGCACGTACCGTACCGCATTGTCAATAATATAACGTCGCCACAGTCTATAAAAAATAAAACTTTCATTTGAAATAATATAATAAATCATTAGTAATAAACAATAAATTAGTTTTTTATATGAATTTCTATACTAAGTTATGCCCTCAACGTAGTTGCGTCGTACTTATTTTTCTTGGAAAATTTGATTTTTAATTTTGACAGGTGTATGTTTTTTTGGTCTGGTAAGAAGACCTTTACATTTAACACTCGATGCTAAGTTTGCCCTATATACAAACGTATATTTTAGTTATAATTCTGGGCCTTGTCGTTGCACAGAGGCTCAAGGGGGTGACTAAAAACGCGACAGATTGTGGGTTCCATCCCCACTAACTCTCAATTTCTCTCTGCCTAAACTGCCATGTACGCTATACTTCGTTAAGCTAAAAAATAAATTAAATGTCAGAGAACGAATATGCCTAAACTGCCATGTACGGGATACAGTGTGAAGCTAAAAAAAATATTAAATGTCAGAGAACGAATATGCCACTAATATTTTAATATTTAGATTTTAATCTAAGGTTATATTATTTTTTTTTTCACAATCAAACGTGTAAATGATTCAAAACTACTTTATCAAACACCTTTTGTACATAGCCTGGCCGTTTGTCATGTATTTACGAAGATTACATCTCTTTTAAGTTCACTCACAATGAAGTACTTGCGTAAATAGCACTGACACATGCCTAATTAGTTTAATTAAAGGAAACCCAATAGTAATTATATGTAATAATTACTTTACGTTCTATTAGGACCTCGCAAGGGGATAATTCTTGGTTTTGTTTTTTCTGTTTGGTTGTAATATAAGTCATTTTATTCATGTTCACGTTAACTTTGTCTATTCATTTCCGCTTAAAATTAATAATAGCTGTTTTATTGATAGGTCTGATGACGAAATATCTTATCTATTTTTATATATCAACAGATCAGGTAAACTATGAAACGATAATATTTTATTATAAATGTGAATATTCCATTGATTTGAAGTTATAAACGTATAAATTAGATAACTTCTAAGTGATCCGTTCTGGTATATGACAAGTAACTACTAAGTAGTAATAATTAATTTCGATAGGCAAACGTCTAGCTTTGCTTCTTTTCACCTTGGAACGTTGCGAAAGCTATTTGATGGCCGACATAGTTTGCGCTGTTAAAAGGCGTACAATCTTTAAAAATATATATTTCTCAACTATGTAAACTATATTGCATATTCAAATAATGTATATGGTGTTTATTTTTTAGATTGCGTTTATATATGTAAAAGGAAATTAGTCCAGTTAGTATTTTTTTAATAATTGGTAAAGAAATTTTAACAATGCCAGTTTTTCTTTTTCAGTCCAGACCTTTTTTTAGTATTACCAGAAAAAAATTGTGTCTTTTTTTTTTTTTTTTTTTTAAATTATCTTTAAATATTAATGAAAAAATAAAAGTTATTTGTCTATAGGTAATATTACTCAAATCTATACTTGTAATACATCTGTAACTCATCAATGTTTTTATATGGAAGATATTTAAAAAAATCTCATAGGACAACTCTCTAACTCTAAACAAATCTTTATTAAAGGGCAGGTCACCAGTATTACATACGGTTATCGTATTAATCTTCGTATTGAAAAGAATATAACAAGCTTTCTGTAATATTATTTATAAATATTTAATGAAATATTGCCTTGAGTAGTAATCGAACCCACAACCTGTCGCGTAGAAAGACGCACTCTTGTGCTACTGCGCCGCAACATGGCTTAAATAATTACTATTTTTATTAAATCTAAATTAAATTAAAAAATGTATTTTATGTATCTAAAGAACTTTAGTATGTCAATATTTAAATGTTTACAACATTTAATTATGTATCCGGTAATTTATTAGGCATCTGTGTTAAATTAAGTTTATAAAAAAAATATATACTCAATTGAAAGTTTAAGATATCTTACATATTATTTCTTATTATTTAACATATTATTTAAAGGCCTGTAGTGGTGCAGCGGCACAAGCGTGTGACTGTAACCGACAGGTTCTGGGTTTGATCCCCAGTCGAGGAAATGAAATATTTAATATTTTCAATTTAAATATTTAATGTTTCATTTCTTCGCTCTGGTAATAAGGCAAAACGCGGCGTTGATATCCGCCACTCAACACGCAATGCCTCAAATTCGGCGGAAAGTGGGGAAAGAAAGTGGAACGGAGTGTCTTAATACTAGGTTCCCGGGTTCCCTCTGCTTACCCTGCCTCGTGCGGGATACCGTGTGAAGCTGAGAGAGAGTCAGACATATTATTTTCACAATAAAATCTAAATATTTGAATAATGAAGTGTCACAATTCTTACAACTATTATCTCAAGTGCACATTCACTGCAGCGTGAAGAAAACACTTATAAAAGTTAACAAACCTAAGTTTGAAGTCGGTTACATTCGTGTCTTGTGACATTAGCTATAAATATAATTTTGTATTGATATTTTTTAATGCAATACCTATGAGAACGTCATACAAATGCAGCAAAATTTAGCAAAAACGATACATAGCTGTTGTGTTATGGCGTTCGTTGACTAAGAAGCTTGATTTTTTTAAAGGAATCATATGCCATATATGGTTCCTTTAAAAAAATCAAGCTACTAAGTCAACGACGTAAGTAAGAGCTTAATGCACAGAAAAAAAAAACTGAAATTAAGAAATGAATATTCAGGACATTTGAAATTAATTTCAGCTTGATATCTCCCCGCATCTCTTGAAAGCTCGATAAATATATGATAATGACGCATAACATGGACCCTATAAAAGTTCCGATTTTGTCTTTGAGATACGGAATCCAAAAAAATACTAGCAGAGCTAGAAAGAAGTATTGCATAATACTCGTACAATGCATCACATAATCGATCGTAATTGTGCTACTAAAGATTTGTAACGTTACCATTTTTTTTGTATATATTCGTAGATGTTGCTTAAAAGCTTTCAAAGTTAGATTGAAAACTTAGATTAATTGTTAGTTAATATTTATAGTAACATAATTATGGAGGAGGTTTTTTACCCTAGTACAGTAAAAAAATGCTTCATAACATCATAAAAAATAAAATAAAATTATAGTAATTATTAAATGTAATTCAAATGTATAACTAAATTGAAAATTTATAAAGGCAGAGCAGAGTGTAGGCAGAGGGAACTTGGGAACCTAGTGTTAAGACACTTCGTTCCACTTCCGCTCCCCAATTCAATTCAATTCTTAATCTAAATTCAATTCTAAAAAAGGCCAAAGCTTATATTAAAAAAAAAAAAATTGTAAAAATAATTTCAACATATAGAATTAGTGTAATTTTTGACTACACTATTCAAGTTTCATCACTTAGTATTCAAATAATTAGAGATTCGAGATGAATGTATTTTTAAAAGTTCATGTTCCATGCAAATAATTTTAAATGTATTTACTATATAAAAACATCTGCTTTTATTTTTACAGTGATCCTGTTAAATTAAATGATCGTATCGTACTTTATATGAGAAAGAAGCTGTTACTCCCATTATTATTACCACAGGCAAATGACTTCATCATAGTGACATAGTAATATTGTAATTTAAGTATGCTCAAGTGAATATTTTAAAATTTGTGTATGACTTGCGTATTTGGTTTTGTACGACTAAATAAATTCATTTCAACTTTAGTTCATATGCAAGAAAGTCTCACTTTTAATGCGAGTTACAAAAAGTAAGTCTTACCAGACGCCGTTCACGTGTTTACCGGAGCGTGGATTTCTAAATATTGTTTTTATTTTACTTACAAATTATGAGAGAACAAAAATTTTATTTGAATGAAAAAATACGCCGTCGTGACGCAGGGGCACAAGCGCGCATTGTGAGTTAGATTTTCGTTAAATAGCGGTACTCAACCCTCTGATAACAAGACAAAGTGCGGATTATCTAAGGGAAGAACTGAAAACATTGATAGTTTCCTTTTAAAATATTAAATAATTAATTTCCTCGCGTGGGGATCGATCCATAATCTGTCGCGTTTCCAGTCACACGCATGTGCCTCTGCGCCACGAAAGTCCTTATACTTTGGTATTAAATTATTATTGATTGTTTTGAAAATACATTTATGAGCCTTAATATCAATCGATTTATTATTATTCTCAGTTTCATGTACTTCAGTACCTCGCATCTGGCGTGATAGACGGAAGGAAATTGGGATTGTAGTGTTAAGATACTCCGTTATGAATAATAACCGGAATCAATAGAAATTCTCCACTTCCGTCAGACTCACAGGACGAGGCGCAGTGCGTGCTCAATAGCGGCTTTGATAGCTTTCGCATTTGTGTAGGGGTGTTTCCGCGTAAGGTGTCTTATTCGTCTAGAGAGGGTTTTGGATTCCATTGACAATGCTTGGTTAGGCGGTATTTCACGTCTCAACCGCATAAGATTCAAGGTTACAGCGGAGAGCTTGGACTTCCTGTATTTCTGAATAAGTTAATACCATAGGTTTCCAGCGAAGCGAATCGGTTCTAGAGTTCCAGATAGAACTCTTTGGACTCATGGTCTTCATCAAGCGACACATTTCGTCGCTTTCAAAGTCGATATTAAAAGTGGCTCGTAGTAACTTATGGTCGCTGCCGTTATTGAACTAATTAAGGACGGAGACATTTTTGAATATCTGTCTCTTATCCGCCACAGCGTCGGGTCTCTGCCAGGTCCACCTCCAATGGGACTTCTGTTTGAAGAGCGAGTTCATCAAGATGAGTCCGGCGATTCATCACGTTCTTGTACTCCCTTACCTTAGCGTTGAAATCCCCCATGATAACATTGTAATGAGCCGCGGTGGTGCCGTGTATGGCTCTGGTTATCTTCTCATATACGGCTTCTACCTAATCAGAGCGTTCCAACGTTGGCCCATTAATTATTGCCGGAAGTAGAGCAAGTGACCGGATTCTAGGGTTACGGTGTCCTCGCCCTCTCTTCGTACTTGTGATAAGGCTAAGACGTGCCAGTTAACACAACTTAACTCCACTTCCAGCTTGGCAAGGTGGTCGAGTCTTAGTGTGCGTCCACTACAACGTATCAAATAGAGTCATCAGTGTTGGCAGCCTACCGTCGCCCATGGATTCTACGCACCCTCCGCCCTGCTGTTACCACTACTGCTGCCGTAATCGTGGATAGCAGAGCTACCGGAAACTGAGGGCCATTTCTTTTTGTGCCTCAACTCATTAGGGGAAAATGGCTAGAGTGCCGCTGGGCGTGCAAGCGGGTTGGTCGATTTTTAGCCAATTAGAGAGAACATTACAGCCCATTCTCTTAGATTCCCGATGGAAAAAGTCTACATTAAAGCCTCGTCCGTTGATCAGCCGAATACCGCTAGAAGGTGTGGTTGACTTGGGTCCCGAAGGTGTTAATTACAGGTCACATTACCATGTCAAAGTACATATATTTTTATTCCATGGTTGTTTACGGAGATTACAACGAATTCTAATCTTCATACATACGTAGTTGTTGCGTGTTTCGCGAACAATCTGACATATAAACAAGACTAGTGGCGTTTTAAGTATTAACGGACTCAATAATAGATTTTTTATATCTTTCAGGTATTAAATTGATTTTTCTATGCTTTTATATTTACATATATAAATATATACAGATAGAAACATTTTAATATATAATTTCGCTCAAGCCATTAAAAAATATACTGACGGAACACCTTAAATAATTTTCAACCATCGTAAGAAATAAATTATAATAGATTTAAGTGGTTATTACACTCGAAATTATATCTACATATCTAGGTATATTATCAACTATGAACCTCCTCTATACTAAAATGATTATATAAATATATATTATTATTCATAACATTTACATACTATTGTACTATACAAGTAAATAAATACATATTCGTATAAAAATTATATCTAGCCATAACAAAAACATTTTTAGAAAAAAATATGGCAAGGCAGGAAGAGGGAACTTGGGAATATAGTGTTAAGACACTCCGTTCTACTTCCATACTTGCTGTTCAAAGTGAACATCTCACTAAGCACTTTCGTAAGTAAGCATTTGGTTATTTTCTAAACGTATTTAATTAACAATAAAGCTTAAGAGCCTTCATAATATTTTACAACTTATTGTTTTGAATTCAAATCCTATATTTTATATACTGAATATTGCCTAATCTATTTACAGACATCTAGTAACGTAGGAGAAATGTTGCTAATAAATAAATAAAAAATTTATATATATATACACGCATATACTTAATATATATATATATATATATATATATATATATATATATATATATATATATATATATATATATATATATATATATATATATTACCTATGCGTATTTCTAGTTCACAAATTGTCCGGTTTTTACCTCTTCGATCTTATAATTATAACTAGAACTTGGTATTGTATTACTTAGCTATAATTATTCAATGACATTGGCGAAATGACTATTATCATATGTAAACTTAGCTATGTCCATATCACTTTGCAGTTTGTCTATAATTTACAGATCACATCTTATATCGAGGTTAAGATATATTGGCATTGGAAGATTGTGACTGTTTTGTTTGTATATAAAAAATACGACCTCTGGTGAACGTGTACCTACCTGAATAATATTGTTAGATGACTCATAGCACACACAAACTTTCATACTGTCTCCTGCTTATAGTATCGTAGATATATATATATATATATATATATATATATATATATATATATATATATATATATATATATATATATATATATACATACATACATGTATATATATTTTACCACTACACTTCCCGGTAGGTAGTCAGCCCAATCTATCCTTAAAACAAGAAGTTGCTCATTTTCCATGTTTCCGTTCAAATTCCTTGATATTGTGTGATGAGTAGCTAGGAAGATAACGTAGTACTTTGTTAGCTAGACTAGCTTAGCGTACAAATTAGTTATATAATCGATACCGATATATAATAAACAAAAAATTTTTTTTGATGAGATTATATCTTATAATCAAACATTACTAAAGCTTTCAGTTATAGACATAATATTATAAGTATTGTTTTTTAAAGTATATTAGGTATATAAATAAATGTTCTTCGTTCATCACAAAGGCAGTAGCAACAATGATGTAATGACAAAAAGGTTGTAAATGTCACTTACAAAAGTTAAATCCTCCTATATCTTACCGCGAGGGAACAAAAAGATCGTATGATATACCTAAAAAGTTTTTATTCGCAGTGTTTTCAGATATGTTTTTTCCTATGTTTTATGCAAATTAATTTATGTATTTCATATTTATTTTTTTGGAAGTATTTTTTTTTTATTTTAATTAATTATGAAGAATTGTATAATAGTTTTTTTTTTTAAATTTTTATCTTTTCTTCATAAATAAGCTGCATATATACTACTACTCCATCCATGCTTTTATAGGTCCTGATGACGTTTAGCGCGATACATATATTTTTGACCTCCATTTTATTTGCTCTGGTGGTACCTTATGAAATATAGATATTTGACCTGTATTTCATAAGGCACCTAATTGTTAAGAGGAGAAGTGCAAAATATTACTTTTTTTTACTGTTACATACATCTATTTTGTTTTTTCATTTCAAATAAGCAATAACAGTAGAATTTTTTTATTTTTTTATTTTAGTACAAGTTAATTCGTATTTAGCGTTCATATATACTGCCAATTTATAGTTAGCTATTGATTACTGGGGCGTGAATGTCGATATATACTTTAAAATTATTTATTATTTCAAAATTAATTAATTTTATTTCGTCGATGTTCGTTGGGTTCTAATCTCCAAGTACAGTGTACAGTCGCACGTTGGTGTCCCTACGCCACAACAGACCTTATAAAATATTTA
Source organism: Eueides isabella (assembly GCA_019049475.1). Lineage (NCBI taxonomy): Eukaryota > Metazoa > Arthropoda > Insecta > Lepidoptera > Nymphalidae > Eueides > Eueides isabella. The sequence continues at coordinate 14,258,034 of CM032383.1, forward strand.
ATGTACGTAATACTTTCACAATTTTCCTGAATCCTTATATACATTAAGTGCATTCAAATGTTCTTAGTGGTTAGTCAAGACCGCAATATTCGAAAACCCTATACGATTTGGAATTTTCAACTACAATTAAGTATACGAAAATCCTTGTCCTAATAAGACTTCCATTATGCCAATTATATATTGCATTGCAATGTTCATAACTTGCAGTCCTTTAAGGCATAGTTTGTGTTATAAAGATAATTTAGTAAAAGGAACTAAGTGTTCCTAGCCCAGCTGTTAAGTCTGTTAAATATAGGAAACATTACATGAAAGATTTTGATTTATTCATTATAAATAAAAACCTCTTATACGCTTTTACTTTTTTTTATCGGTAAACAAAAATAATAAAAAGTATTGTAAATTATTTTAAAAAATCATGATTTTTGGTAGTTTTTTTACCATCCGTTGTTGACTCGAGCATGTAATGCGAACAAACGCACGTTTAATGTTTTTTTTTGGACTTTGATTTAAGAGGTATGTTTTCGTGCATCATTAGATATTTTAAAATATAATAGTTACTAGTATATGCATTTTTTTTTATTATTGTTTACAATTTCAACATATAAGTAGGATCAAGGTATAGAGAACATAGTAAGCACAATAATCACTATGCAAAGGAAATGCCTCATTTTACATTGTTGAATATATCTGTCAATAGCTATCTGTTAAAAGTAGTTACCATTCTCTTAATATTGTATAGGTAAAAATAGAAAAAATCTAATGATTGTTGAACTTTTACAGTTTGTTAATTATTTAAATTTAACCATAATCTCAAAATACATAACAAATCTGAAAATAACAATACGTCAAAACGCATAGACCATAAATATTAAATAAATTAAACAAAGAAACAACTGTATATCACTAAAAAAAGAAAAAGGGGTATAGGTAGAATCCCATCATCGAAATTTGCAATAAATTCGCTAAAAAGCGGTAAAAATTGCATTAAAATAAGTTTCACGTCATACAGCCGATATGTTTAATTTTTTAGCGTCACCTATCTAAGGACGCTCGGGCTGCTGAGACGAATCTTACGACACCTGAAATATGTAGACATCAGGTTATGAAAAATATGCGGGAAAAATACAACCTCTCCTTTGCAGTCGGATAAATAGATGTAGTATCAACAATAGGGATATGTCATATTTTGAGTGATAGATCACCCGATTTGTGTTAGGTATAAAATTCATTAGTAATTCTTACGTGGCACTAAAAAAAATGTGCATTGGGTAGTCAAAAAAAAAGCATCATTTTAAGATTATTTTATCATTACGAGCGAAGGCAGAAGTATCTGTAGGCTAAAAGGTGAAGGGAGTAAGTGGCTTAGTGTATAATGTAGTGCTACTCTAACTTTGATAGAAGAAAGGCAAAGAAAATTATGTGTTTGAACATACGTGTTTTAAAGGAATATTTGCAACTAGTCAATACTCATCTTCATCAATAATCACCTGGTCGATCAATATCACACCAATAAAATGCTAATAGATAAGAACAAACACTTGATCTATACTTATAATAAATCTGTCCACTGTCTGTACATAGAAGATATATTAAAATAATCTTATATATCGTTTAATAATGTAATATAATACTTAATAATAATATAATAAATAAATATCCTAATTATAATATAATAAACGCTTGTCTGTGCGTTTGTACGCTCTAATTCATATAAAAATAATTAATGTGTGACAAAATTACTCCTTTTCGTTTTAAATGATTTAAGTGACATTTTAGTTTTGAAACAGTGAAATGAAAGTATCAAATTAGTGTAAAATAGTATAAATCAAGCAGACGAAACGAAGGTGGGTCTTTAGTAATTGTAATATAATAATGGATGCTATGATTTAAGTCATATAAATATCTGAAGTTATTATTTTTGGTATCTTCATATAACAAAACTCGGTTCATATGTATTGTATGTTTATTGTCGTCATATATTGGATCTGTTTAATTTATTATTCAATAAAAAATTATATTTGTTCATGTTATAATTATAAAAAATATATTTTTTTTGTTCTTTTCTCTGGCTTCCGTTTCCCATTTCTCGCCGAATGTTGAGGCATTGCGTGTTAAGTGGCGAAACTCAACGCCGCTTTTTTTGTCATGTACCAGAACGAAGAAATAATGACAAGAAAATATTTAATTTGCAAATTTTAAATATTAAATTTGACAGAGTGAGAATCGCACCCACGACCTGTCAGCGTTTAAAATCTCTACGAACTTTGCAAAAAATAGTTTTAATGTCACCTAGATAATCCATTATTTACAAATCAAAATCTTTCATTTAGATTTAACATCTTCTATATTGTAAGATTATGTTATCCTATCAATGAAATTATTTAAATCTTTTATTACTGCGAAGATGAATATTAAACGACAGTCATTGAATAATTATAATTTATATCAGCTCATTATTAATGATGTATTAAACTATCTTATTTGATTATTGTTTTATTGTTAATTGGTAGAAGATTTTTTAATTCCGAAATAAAAACGTTTCAAAATTGCTATTTAATCGAAAACGTACATTATGTTGTATGTATATTATAAATAAACAAACAAAACCTGAAATATATGTTATTATTTTAATAATAACTGGCATTATAATTAAAATTAATTACACTTTATATACTTATAATTAGTATAACAATTATATTTTTTTTCAGTTAATCTTTCTGTATTGTTTTTACTTACCTGTAGATCTGTATAACCTTAACGACAACCTCTCACGCACACCGTAACGCAACTGGCGCTTGCGCAGCTCTGACGACGGATAAAAGTGCCCACTCGTTTTGTTCTTTATTTTGTTTTATTTAATTCTTTTTTTAATCTATGAAATTGTGAATAACGCCTGTGGTTAGAGATAATATTTCATTTTTTTTGTATAACTTTTTGGGCAATTGAATACTTTTGAGAAATTATTGAGATTATGTATATAATTAATGGGTTTAAATATTAGGTAATATAATCGTAATTATAACGATGATATTAAACTTTCTTATTTAATGAGATGAACACACATCTTGATGAAATGATGAAATCTTGCAACATCTGCCCATAATGAAAACAGAGGTTTGTTCGATTCTAAAATGCATCGAACAAACACTTTGATATAATATTGATTTTTTTTTCAATGATATCCGTTTTATTTCATCTGGACACGTGGCATTCGACTACTGTGCGGTTTCGTAGGAATTTTCTTCCACTCGCCACACATCTGTGGAACAACCTACCCGCGGCAGTATTTCCAGGTCGATACGACATGGGTACCTTTAAAAAGCGCGTCTACCTAAACCTTAAAGGCCGCCAACGCCCCTGTAGCTCCCCTGGTGTTACACGGGGCCGTGGACGACGGTGATCACTCACCATCAGATGACCCGTACGCTCGTTTGCCTTGTCTTTTCCATAAAAAAAAAATAATTACTAGCGACAAGCTCGCGGCTTCGCCCTGTCTAATTACATTTTATCTATTGATCTCAATTACTTTCTTCATTTCTTCATCTAATAACATACTTTTAAGACAATTATTTACAAATCTTATGTTTTTTATTTTTGCGAATACGATCGACAGTCGTTACAAATTATGAATAATGAGGAATGCATCTGCCTTGACACGCCACTGCCTATAGGTTAAATTCCACTGATGAACCCAATTATATTCAATTATTCACGAAATTGATCTCAACGAGATTGAGAAGTACAATTAATTATGCCAGCAAAATCTTGCATATTTTTAAAGCAATATCGTCATACGTGAAAAAAAGTATTCTTGTAAGTGTTATTTCTAGAGTAATACTCACTTGTATTATTTATTAAGTAAAAGGACATTGCGTTGATTTCCGCCACTCAACACGCAATGCCTCAAATTCAGCGGAAAGTGGGGAACCGAAGTGGAACGGAGTGTCTTAACACTAGGTTCCCGGGTTCCTTCTGCCTACCCTGCCTCGTGCGGGATACAGCGTGAAGCTAAGTAAGTAAGGACATAGTTATATCCCAATAATACTTCGGCGTGATACACTCTTGAGTTTTCATTTTGTAATTTTATATTGACAACAACTTCAGTATATAAAATTTCTATATTAATTATTATCTTTCACCCGCATAGTCTAACGGCTTAACAGTAAATATTTAGTAAACTAAACTAAATATACCTAGTTAAGCTCTTTTTGACAAGTTTATTTGTTCCTATTCCTTTAATGATCAGAACATTTTATCTGCTTAAGATAACAAATGAAGGTCTTCTCTTCCTACCCATAGTGCACTGTTAGCACAAATATTTTGTATCTATCTATGAACAATTTTAAAACATGTATATGGTAAGTGGTAAGTAATTAATGAATGATAAAAACCTCTATAAGATTTATTTTATATCATTTTTTTGTATCGTTATTTATTTTATTATTCAATGAATTTCTAAAATAATATTATTTCTTATACAATATCAATACGGAATGGATCGCAATATTTCAGCTTTCCAGTACTGCAGGATAGAGAAATAAGGGAGAACACACCCCAGTTTCGAGACACTGCCTTTAAAGTACCTTTGCTCAGCTTCATGCTGTATCCCGCACATGGCAGGGTAGGCTGAGGGAACTTGAGAACCTAGTGTAAAGACACTCCGTTCCACTTCCGTTCCCCGCTTTCCGCCGAATTTGACGCATTTACCTTTTCCTTGCTCTTTGTTTGATTATACTAAATAGGCTCGATGGACAAAACCGTCATGTTCAATGTCAGATAAAGTCACAATGCCGCTACGGCAATGCAGAATGCAGCACAATAAGTATGTTAATATTATTAATATCTTCAAAAATAAATTTATAAATCTTGATAAATGTTTGCTCAGCTGTTTTTTGTATTTCCTTTTCTTATATTTATTTTTGTTGGAAAAGATAAGACGAGTGTACGCTGATGGCCCACCGTTTCACCAGGGGAATCTTCGAATGTGCCCATGTCATATCTAAAATCATAGACTAGAACCGACCTCGAACCTAATAAACCATAAATATTTAAAGATTTTTTTTTTTAGAAAAGGTAATTTTTATGACACCTTTGAGACTGTAGTGTATAAAAAAAAAACACTTTCAAAAGGCAAAGCTAGTTAAATGCACCTTTAAGCCTGTCTATTATACATACTTGTCTTACTCAAGTAACACTCATGAGATGGTTCTGCGAAGTACCAACTTCTAGGTTTAGATCGATTGAGACGTGTCCTTGGACTGGACCTTCGTTGGTACCCCTATAAAGGCTGCAAAGGCTCAGTTCCATCGGCAAATGATTGATTATTTTAATAATTTATATTTAAGAGAGTTTGTGTTTGGAATTCACAATTAAAACTTCACGCAGTCGGAACATAAACGAAATACCTAATTTTCAGTTAAAACGCTCCAAATTCATCTTTATTTAAACATTAAGACTGAGAATATTCATCATGTGTTTTGTTACACAGATTGTCGTTTGTTTTTCTGATGTCAAGCAATGAAGAGTTTTTAGTAATTAAAAAGTGTTCCACACGTAGAAAAGGATATTATTTATTTAGAAATCGTATAAAATTTGAACTGGCGCCACTTGGAAACCTTCAAGGCTCTGGCCACTAAACCTTTCGTTCTCATCAAGCTACGTCGAAATTCTTATACGCTTGTTACAACTTATTTATGTTGATAGCATCTTCGTAGGGAGATTTTTACAAATTTTTGCCATCCCAAGATAATTCCTTAGAATAATCGTTAGGCAAGAAAGATAGCCATTTATTAAATGTTTTAACTAATTTTAAAGTCTTAATTCGAACTTAAGGAAGAAACATACTTATTTATAAAACGTATAAAACGTTGAACGTTGCGGGATTTTTAACCGCGCCTCTTGGAAACCATCCAATCGCCCAGAGAGCTAAGGGTTCTTCGAAAGTTGAATGAATAATGATTGCCTAAATAGGCATTAGATAGTATGGACGCTTGCTTGACTTGCTAAATTATGCCTGTTATTTAAACAAAAATAAACTACTCTTTTTGAAATATTCTATGTGCTTATTAATAATGTAGGATCAAATGACGAAGCAGCAATTGATTGCTATTTGCATGTGGGCGGATGTCGTCGTGTTTGATTAATGCATATGATACACGGATTGTGCTACTTCAGGCATGTTGAGTTCAGTTCTTATTATTTTTCTGTTTTGAATACCTTTTTTAGTAGTTTATCTTACTTACGGAAACTCGGAAACTTCATGGAACGCTAAGAAGTTTCTCCTTTCTCTACTTTAGCATTAACAATTGTATGAAATTTATAAAGAGTTATGGAATGGTTAAACAGTATACGCAAACTGTATGAGGGTTGTAGGTGTGACTCATTCTCGTATAAAATAAAACTAAGGTAAACCGTTAAACATTTTATTTTATTTTCATCATTATCCATCAATAAATATTTTTTGGATTTTTCATATGTTTTTATTTTACAATTGTAACAATATATATAAATAATTATTTAGAAATATTAATATTTTAAGATTATTTACACATGCGTTGCGTTTTTACACAACGAAAATTCAAAACGACACAGATTAAATTATTCTCATAATAGGACAGATCGATTTTTCCACTATGCTCAAACATGTAAAGACATATCGCCTAGCCTATGAACTGGCCACATACACTCGCAACCGGCTGGTATGACCATTGTCCTTGTTTCCCAGCAGTCGCTGAAAAAAAAGGGATGTACAGTATAATCCAGATGAACATACTATTTCGTTGTTTTTTTTATTTATTTCTACGTATTTTTTATATATTACATACATTGACACCCCCTAGTCTGATATTACTTTTTAACTTCACTCTGTACCCCGCACATGGGTAGGTAGAGGAAACTTCAGAACCTAGTGTCAAGACACTCTGTTCCGTTCTCCACTTTCCGCCGAATTTGAGGAATTGCGTGTTGAGTGGCGGAACTTAACGCTGCGTTTTGCCTTGTTACCAGAGCGTAAAATTAAAATTATTAAATATTTTAATTGAAAATATAAAATATTTCTTCTCATTTAAAGGGATCGAACCCACAACCTATCGTGTACAGTCATACCGCTCGTACCGCTGCGCTATGACATGCGTATCTTAGATTCTAAATATATTTTTAAACACACCTTAATGACACCATGAATAAATTTCATGCATCCATGAATAAAAAAGAAATAATAGGATTTTTTACATTTAAGTATTTAAACATGTAAACAATACTTTGTTTATTTAAGCGTTTAAATTACGCTAAAATTCATAATAAATTATTTACCTTGAATATCGCCGTCTGGTCAAATGAATAGTTTTGTTCCATTGGACGCAGGAAAATCCGAGGCTCGAACAAACCTAGATAATATATAAATTAATTATTAATATGTTTTTTTCTCAGATGTGAGTGGTATTACACACCCTCCCCCTCCCCTCCTCTATGTACATGTTAGCCTGACAATATATTAAAAAAGGCAACCAACGGAATACTTTGAAGAATGATAAAGTTGCTAAACTGAAAGAGGAAATGTATAAAGCCATTGACCATTGTTTCTTACTATAAAGTATAAGTATCTGATATGTTGTGATTCTTGTTATATAATACACAATGTTATACCTAACATCTCAATCATTGAAACCAATCAAAACAAAACAACTAGGCACTTAGTTTATTTCAATACTTGCAAGTAATTGAGCATAGTGACTTTGAAATTTAAGGCCAATAATTGAAAAAAAATGACATACGTATATTGAAATGATAGTGCTACACACGTTTGACATATTTTTAAAGGTATATCCTTTGAAAAAGCACTTAGAAACTGTTTGATGGTACAATAAATCTACTCGTTCATTTTTTTAAATATTCTGATATATAATCACTCCTTTTTTTTTTAAAAAAAAAAAATGAAATGCACAGTTACTCTGTTTTCTACTTTTTAGCGAATTTTCGAGAAATTTTGTGGCGAGGTGCAGGAGTTAACGCAGGGCTTTGTCTTGTTACCAGAGCGAATTCCGTCCTCATTCGTCGTGTTTACAAACAAACATTTTTATTAATACTAAACTTAATTTTTTTAAATTTTAAAAAGCGTATAAAAATTTTGAACGAAGCAGGAAAAAAAAATTTATACGCTTTTTAAAATTTAAAAAAATTTAAGTTTAGTATTTTCTGTCCTAAGTGTGGAATAACACTTTAAAACATAGTAAAAACATTTTTATTAATTTAGCTGATATCTTTAGCTTTTAATGTATAGATATTGCCTTAAAGGTGATAATATTTTTAGAACAAGAAAGCAATTGAGAGCGGTCAAAATGCGGCCACGCACTGGTCGCTTGTCGTACACAAATTTATTTTAACAACCTTCCCCTGTACTATAAAAGGCATCGATAGTGAAAGTAATTTTGGGCGAAGAGAAAGAGAGAGCTAGTACTATTACCCTACTGTATTTATGAAACCCTGGTACTAAAGTCTAAATATAGACTGGCTGACTGGCTGGATCAATACCTGAACATTTTGAATATTGACTATAAGAAATACAGTCTAAATTTTTTAGTATATATATATATATATATATATATATATATATATATATATATATATATATATATATATATATATATATATATATATATATATATATATATATATATATATATATATATATATATATATATATATATATATATATATATATATATATATATATATATATATATATATATATATATATATATATATATATATATATATATATATATATATATATATATATATATATATATATATATATATATCACTCTTTTAATAGAATTGTCTTTGAAGAGGCCTGTCGTGGCGCAGCGGCACAAGAGTGTGACTGTAACCGACAGGTTCTGGGTTCGATCTCCAGTCGAGGAAATGCAATATTTAATATTTTCAATTTAAATATTTAATGTTTCATTTCTTTGCTCTGGTAATAAGGCAAAGCGCGGCGTTGAGTTCCGCCACTCAACACGCAACGCCTCAAATTCGGCGGAAAGTGGGGAACGGAAGTGGAACGGAGTGTCTTTACACTAGGTTCCCGGGTTCCCTCTGCCTACCCTGCCTCGTGCGGGATACAGCGTGAAGCTGAGTAGAGTAGAGTCTATGAAATACCATTAACATTTATTATTAATAAATTTAAATTTATAATATCACGTATATATATTTATAAAAACATTGTAAGTCGTACGAACATCTCCTAGTCCATCACACTATTGATTTCCATGATACACTCGTCAAAGTGCAACTGCATCCTACCACCTAACGACTTCTGCTACCCTAGTAGATTATGTATTCGGATTTCGGTGCAATGCAATATTGGTGCATTTGTATAATAAATAATAAATGTATTATTTTATAGGATTTACTGTCGATAAAAAACGTACAGTTCTATTTTATATGATTTAATTTTTTTTTATTTGTTTTATTTTTTATTTTATTATTTTTTTTTATTTATTATGTCTTTTAAATTTAATTAAAAAAAATAGTATCATTTAATATTATGCATGTGACTGTAAACGAGACAGGTTGTGGGTTCGATCCCCACTCGAGGAAATTTAATATTTTAAAATTAAATATTTAATTAATACTTTCATTTCTCCGCTCTGGTAACAATGCAAAGCGCGGCGTTGAGCTCCGCCACTCAACGCTTTAAGTTTCGTTAAAAAGTGGATTGTAACTTCTTATTTTGAATAAAAAAAAATATTTGAATTTGAATGACTTCCCGGTCGAGGCCGATAGGGCCAACAGCATAGTACACTTTCAAAAAGAGGGTATGACTTAAAATTAGGTTCCCAAGTTCCCTCTGCCTATCCAAACAAATGCAGGATACAACGTGAAAGTGGAAAATAAAATTAAATCCTTATTTACTTAATTAGTAACTACATAATATATGATTACTAAGTAATTCGAGGCCTGTCGTGGCGCAGCGGCACAAGAGTGTGACTGTAACCGACAGGTTGTGGGTTCGATCCCCAGTCGAGGAAATGAAATATTTAATATTTTCAGTTTAAATATTTAATATTTCATTTATTCGCTCTGGTAATAAGGCAAAGCGCGGCGTTGAGTTCCGCCACTCAACACGCAATGCCTCAAATTCGGCGGAGTAAGTGGGGAACGGAAGTGGAGCGGAGTGTCATAACACTAGGTTCCGCTTCCGTTCCCTCTGTCTACCCTGCCTAGTGCGGGATACAGCGTGAAGCTGAAATAAAAGAAGAAAAAAAAAGTATATTAAATATAGACATAGTAACATAGGGGTTAGTTTTACTGAAAACGCAATGTGTGTAGTGTGTTCGAATCCCACTCGAACAATGTATTATTTTCATATCACCGTTCTATTTGAAATGCGATTCGCGGCGTTTAGTTCTGCAATTCATAAAGTAATGTCTCGAAAATTAAATGGTAAACGGGAAGCTGGATGTCTAAATTTTTAGTTTCCTATGTCTATGAACCTAAAATAAACGTTAATTCTAGCCGTTACTCTTACAGAAATACTGTCGTTTATATACCAAGTACTGAGTGAGATTAGTGACCATATAACCAATATGAAGAACTTAAATAATCTACGTTTATTACATACGTAATCTTAGACTGACTTTAAATAGTTATAACATAGTAAAAAGCACTATTAAAACAAAAAAAATATTATTATATAAGTATGTCATAATATAACCATAACTACTTCTTTACTTATATTCACGTTGTACCTCATAACCATTTTACTTCTACATTATTTGCTCAAAATATTCTTCTCAAAACATAGTAGGTATATAATACAAGTGGAAAAAAATATTTCTTTTACATATTATCGGTAGCCTTAACAAAGATTTAGTTAGCAACAACCAACATTTTTTTTTGATTATATCTTAAAAACAATAGGCATATTTCAAAAAAAAAAAAATAGCTATCACATAAAAAGAGATGTTAGGTGGCTTACGTCAGTTGATAGTATATATTTTTTAGTTAATATTGTTTTCTACCTTTCCAACCTCCAAGGCTTCGAGCAAAAGTGTAATTTATGCGAGTGCGCTGATACTTGTAGACATACGAGTATTACGGAAGTAACTCAGCGTTGAAACAAAAACGACAGCTATTGCAGATATCATTTGCTTGTCAATTTGTGTCTAACGATTCACGTCGGTTACAAAATGTCTTAAATAGAATCGAATGAATAATATTTTGTTGTTTAGAATAATTGAAAGGTGAATTCTTTATTAAAATATATAAAATCTATACCAATGGAACAATAACCTACATGAAAAAGGTTAAACAAAAACTGAAATATATATATATATATATATATATATATATATATATATATATATATATATATATATATATATATATATATATATATATATATATATATATATATATATATCTTTGAAGTAAAGTACGCCTGTAAACACGACGGTTGTGGGTTACATCCCCAGTTAGGGCAATGAAAAATTATATTTTCATATATTTTTTTTTTTTCATAAAAAGAAAGCGTATCGTTGAGTTCAATTCTTATACTTAATACGCAATACCTAAAGGAATTGGCGTAAATTGGGTAATGGAATGTCTTAGCACTAGGTTCCCTGATCCCCTCTGCCTACCCTCCTATGTGCACAAAACGTACAGAACGAGAAGCTACAAAATACCTATTGTTCCGTATGCTCAGTAGTTGAAGGTAAATTTAGTCTTTATGACACATATTTAATTTAACTACCTATATTAATTTAGGACATCTGGACCAGTTGAAATTGATGGTAGATACTGTGTGCTATTAACTTTTTGTTGAGATGGTAATGCCTTAATGTGAAGCGTTGACCTTTAATAAACTTTATAACATAATACGCCATTATTTTTTTTTTATATTACCACATCTTTAATATGTTTCTGGAAAAAATAAAAGAACTTCAATTGGCAATACTGCCCTTTTAACTTTTCAAAATCGGAAATCCTTTGGACAACTTTCATTAATAATTTATACTCTAGAAACAAGAACACCTGTTGCTAGTTTTAGCTACACCAAGAAAACTTCAAATCCATATGGAATTCATTTTACAAAATGGAACAATAAATGTGCTATTGCTCAACAAGTAGTTTACCTCGTTGCTGACGTCGCCGTCGTCGGGGGTCATGGTGCATCGTACCTCCTCGTAGTACGCCGGCCTGTATTCGTACTCGTTTGTGTTGAGCCTGTGGATCTTTCTCTCTAAATGGCAGATCGGGTAGTGCTTCTGTGTATGAAATTATATTTGATTTAAAGTCTATTATCATTACAAATTATTAAGATTCGTATATTTACTAAACATTGTTTTCTTCTTTAAAAATGAAAAAGACTGATTTTAATATATTTTTACTATGTTTTAAAGTGTTATTCCACACTTAGGACAGAAAATACTAAACTTAAATTTAAAAAGACTTTAATATAATTGTGATAGGAGGCCTGTCGTGGCTCAGTACACTTGGACAATTGTAATATTTTATATTTTTTTAAATCAATTATTGAATATTTTCTATTCTTCACTCTAGTAACAAAGCAAAACGCGACGTTGAGTTCCGCCACTCAACACCTAATACCTCAAATTCGGCGGAACGAAACGGAGTGTCTTAACACTAGGTTCCCAAGCTTCCTCTGTCTACCCTGCCATGTGCGGGGTACAGTGCAAAGTGTGATAGGTATGTATAAAGCACATTGTATAATTTAAGTAGAGTGGAAATGAGTGATCAAACACTACAAAATTTTCTTAAAATATCAAATATTAAAGAATTTACCATCGAAAAGGAAATATTTAGATAACTATTCTCTTCGAGAATTCTCTACATGTTAAAGTTTTTTATCTTAATATACGTTACATTGTTGTATTTATATTTTACGAAATTGTGATTTAACCAAGGTTTTCTCAAGGCACAAAAGGTACTTAGTGTGAAACTTTCGTATGTATTATGATGGCGTTAACACTTGTTATTATACATTTAAAACAAACGAGCGCTTTAATGTCTTAACTATAGTAAAATTTAGAATAAATTAAACAATTACTAGTAATATACTATTCGTCTATGATTTATGACGCATGGGTACAAGCATGTGACTGTAAACGCTACAGGTTGTGGGCTTGATCCCCAATCAAGGAAATGAAATATTTAATATATATTTACAAATTAAATTTTTAAAAAGCCCTGTCGTGGCGCAGCGGAACAAGCGTGTGACTGTAACCGACAGGTTCTGGGTTCGATCCCCAGTCGAAGAAATGAAATATTTAATATTTGCAATTTAAATATTTAATGTTTTATTTCTTCGCTCTGGTAATAAGGCAAAGGGCGGCGTTGAGTTCCGCCACTCAACACGCAATGCCTCAAATTCTTCGGAAAGTGGGGAACGGAATTGGAACGGAGTGTCTTAAAACTAGGTTCACGGTTCCCTCTACCTACCCTGCCTCGTGCGGGATACAGCGTGAAGCTAAAAAAAAAGTTTAAAGTTTTTATTACTTCGCTCTGGTAACAAGGTAAAGTACGGCGTTGAGGTCCACCACTCATCACGCAATGTCTTACATACATGTTTGAATATATTAATAATAAATTATTACTTAATTAAGTTAATAATATTAACTTCCAGGATTATCCTCTTAGCTGATTAAGTGATTAAGACGAAGAAGAAACGTTATATATAAAGAAGTAATTAAAATGGTTACTTAATTGAGTTTTATTTACCTGAGAACCTAATTGTCTGAGTTCTCGTTCTTGTGATGTTTGCAAGGATTCAGTGTATTCTGGAAGATTCTGCAATAAATAATAATATAAAATATTATTTTCTTTTTACCTATATATTTACGATTTTACCATCGTAATGTTAGAAAAGAGTTCACTAATTTCTTTTTGCCTTTCTTAATTCTTTAGATAAGAGATGGAAACGCTAATATTAAAAATTAAAAGATTTTAATATCTACTCAATTCTAATGAAAATACGAGATTGTCGTGGCGCGGGGCACAAGCGTGTGGCTGTAAACGACAGGTCGTGGGTTCGATCTCCACTCGGAGAAGAGAAATATTTAATATTTTCAAATGAAAGCAGAAAGAAGCGAACGGAACGGAGTGTCCTTACACTAAGTTCCTAAGTTCCCTCCGCGTACCCTGCCACTTGCGGGATACAGCGTGAAGCTGATAATAAAAGTAAGCTAATAATTGTAATAAAATCCCATACGTCGGGTTGGTCACAGTCAGCGTCATCAGCGAACCTCGGCCTCGCTTTCTGGCCCTGCCTACTCCTCTCCAATCTTCCTAAAACTGAGTTTAGAACTCTTTCAGGATTAGGTATTCTCAATACATGCTCTATAAAGTCCTGTGTGACATCTTCGCGCGATGCCGACATGGTGTTGAAGAACATCCACATGCATGTCACCTGTGAAGATATGTAAACAAATAATTATTATATATTACCTACTTTAATTGAAGCTATCGTGGTACATACAGTAAGTCGCCGTATCTCTAAGTGCAAAAGTTCTGAGTTTGGTCGTCTACAGAAGAGCATGATTATACCTATTATACGATACCGATTTTAATTATTTTCATTTCCAAGCTTGTAAATTTGATTCTGCTATACATATATTACCCTAGCGACCCACCCTTCAGCGCTTTCGGCCGTTTGAATAACATTTAAATCACAACACATTTAACATTTAATAAAGTTATCTATCACTTTTAAGACAATAAAACCTTTAAATAAAAGATATTATAACAATTTTGTTTAAGTATTAAATATTTTAAAATGACGTAACTTTTATACTGTTTGTTCATTTGTACTCGCTAATCTCAGAAACGGCTTACCAGATTTTAGTGGAGTTTTCACTATTATATTATGGCAACCTTCCTTCAATATTCAGTGTTTGTTTTACTTTAATCGGTTGATAAATAAAAAAAGCTAAATTATTATTTTTATTTATTTATAAAATATTTATTTCGGTGAAATTGCTACTATTTTTTATTGATTTGGCTGTTTTTTTTAATTTTCAATATATACCTACTATACATATTGTCCTTAAACTTTTAATTTTATTAGAACATGAAAGTTGAGATTTTAAAGAAAAAAGTGTAATTCAGCAGGCGAAGCCGCGGGTGGGTCGCTAATGTATAAACAAGATCCATAAGTATGTTACGTTCCCACAAAACCCGAGAATCGCTGACAAAGGCTTCCCACAACATTTCCATACTCAGTACAAAAATCTTAGAATCATAATAATCAGTTATATGAACCATCGCATCATTTTACACCTATTGCAATAAAATTATGACATTTTTATAGGGTATATATTATTATAGGGCATGTTTTGTTATATTTTTTTATTAATTAATTATTTCCTCCGCGCAGGAATCGAATACGCAACCACCGCGCGTGTCCCTACGAAGGACTAAAAATGATTTCATCACAAAAGTTTTACCCAGAGTGAAGTTTTATCCAATTAAATTAGTTAGTACAGTAAATATAACTCTAAATTTTTTTACAAGAAATAAGTCCATTAACTGTAATTACGTTAGTAGTTAAGTGAAAGGAAGATTTAAAAAAAATGTAATTTGTCCGTATGAATATGAAATTCAGTTACATTGTAATGAGATGTGAGGAAATAAATTTCTTTAATGTTATAAATAAGGATGGATTTAGAAGTAAAAAAACATATTTTACACAATAAATATTCCTTTAGCTGTTATTATATATAAGTATTTTTTAATTTATTATGCCTTTATTTACTGTGTCTATCTTATTTTACAGATATATTTTGGTAAAAAAATAAATACAATGAAATTAATACGGGCATATGTACCAAATTTCAATGATTCTCATTTGGTCTGCCTACGTAGTACGTTCTACTTAATGCTGATTGAGCAAATTGGATGATATCTCAGACCAACTCAACTTGAGTCGGTACATGAGTTTGAACTGAATTCCTTTACTTGTATGTATGATGATGATCACTGTGGCATTGCTAATACAAAGAAAATAACTTTCCCTACCACAGATACAAATATATATATATATATATATATATATATATATATATATATATATATATATATATATATATATATATATATATATATATATGTATGAGGTAATGTTACATACGAGTATATATGTAATACTAGCGACCAGCCCGCGGCTACACCTGCTTGAATTACACTATTATATTCACTAATTTCACGTACTCTCTTGTTTTAAAAACATTATCAATTATGAGATAATATTATTGTAATAAATTTTGTCAAACTAAATATTTTAATAGACACAACTTTTTTATTAACTAAGCGATTTTAAAAACACATATACGAAATGTTGAAGAAAGGTTGCTAAAATATAAAACTGAAAACTGCGTTTAAATCTGGTTATCCGCACCAGAGATTAGCACGTACAAGCCCACAGAAAAATAAACAAAACCAATATATATATATATATATATATATATATATATATATATATATATATATATATATATATATATATATATATATATAATAAAATTAAGTATTAATAAACTGTCCTAGCTCGATAATTAATTTATTATTATAAATTAATTATTGAGCTTTAAATTAAATTTTGAGCTTTAAATTAAATTAATTATTGAAATAGAAAAGATTAATAAGTGATAGCAAATAAATAAAAGAATACAAGCCAACAAGGATACTAAAAGGAGTGAGTGCCAGTTTGTAGAAAGAAAGTAAGTAAGTACATCATTCGATTTAGCTACTAAAAAAAAGGATATTTTAAATTACATTTAATTTGTCATGAAAACAAAACACCAAGAGGTTCAATTACATTTACTAAATTGTGTACTACTGTAAATATAGTGATCGGGATTTTTGTTTTCAAAAAAAATGGTGTCAGTTTTTGATTACCAAAAGAGATACGTTCAAATTAGGCGACAAAACTAGTTCAATTAATAACAACGCTTAGTTGACATAATTATGTATTATATATCAACTGATATAAAGTAACCTGAACTAGGTGCATTAGGAGTTGACGCATAACGCCTCATCGTCGTTCAGTTGTTCGCGAGACACGATTGGCCTGTACTTTGATTGCCATCCGCAGAGACCGCTCTGAGCTCTGCAGCGTGCAGGAGACCAGGAGTTAAACACCTAATGTGAGATTCATTTCTTTTCTGGTAATTTCATATTTATATCTACACACATATATATATATATATATATATATATATATATATATATATATATATATATATATATATATATATATACATATACATATATATATATATATATATATATATATATATATATATATATATATATATATATATATATATATATAAATAAAGTGCAGCGCTGCAGAGCATAGATACCACAGCAAGTAGCACTTAAGTAGCATTTCTTATTAAATATTCTTACAATATTTAAATACTAAAAATCAACTTATTTTACCATCCAGTACACAGTCGCGATAGCGCTCTTTCATACGTTTCAAACTGTTTCGTTACGCTTCTACACGGTTTATTAGATATATTATGTATTCACTCTTTTGTGAATTGAATGAATTGCAGTGGCAGTTATTGTTTTTGTACGAAACATATCATCATTACTTTTAAACGTAGCAAGTAATCTAGCAAGTTCTTCAGTCACAGACAATGAAAATGTATGCAATAAGAATATTTTAAAATGAGCATATTGATTTGGGTTAACGAAATAGTTGGGGTTAAGTGTTGGCGGTACGTACTCCTTGCATTATTGTTATTGACTTAAGGTCACGGTCTTATCCACCATAAAACTAATTCTATATATATATATATATATATATATATATATATATATATCTAATTCTATATATATATAAAAAATGACTTTAACTTAACATTTGTTTTTTTAATCTCCTGTGTAATGTATAAACACAATTTAATATACAATTTGAAAAGCGTCTATCTATCTATTGAAATGGTTGGGACATAGACGATAACAATTTTTATTTTTATTTCTCGATTTTTAACTTAATACATTTTTATGTACTACCATAAAACTCAATTATACTCCTTTTCTTAAAGAAAACATTTTGTTTTAAATAGTATTTATAAAAAATTGTTGACAACTCCTGCGATTCGTACTGGCCTGTGGGTAAGTCGACACAGTTTAGTCGGAGTTAGTTTAATAGCGCGTACGCGCGGACCCCTTTAGTATTATTGTGACTGACTTAAAGGTCAATCTATTTCTATGTGGCCTGTGAACATGTATAACACATAGGATTACAGTTGATATGGTAGAAAGACAATGGTACGACATTTTATATATTATTAGAAATTATGAGTGAGACATCCGGTTAAAGTATCCTAGATAGAACATATAACGTAGGTAGTTCATTGTTTATGCGTCCACTTAGCAATAAATTAGGAAATTAATGTTCAAAGCATAATATTGTATACTAACTAAATATATTAATATATATTTATTAGTAAATTTGACTTGTAATATTTTTTTATTATATTGGTGTATATGTGAAATTTCAGACAATCTGTATTAAAATACGTTATAATTAAAATTAATCAGCTCTTTTCGTTGTTAATAATTGTGTTATTTTAGTGTATTTTTCTAAGCTCAATAAGTAAATATTAGAAGCAATATATGGAATGCTATGTTAAGTTAAAAGCGCGGCGATGAGTTCCACCACTCAACATGCAATGCCTCAAATTCGGCGGATAGCTGGCAAGGGGACGAAGTGTTTCAACATAAGGTTCCCAGGTTCCCTCTGCCCATCCTGCCATGTGAGGGATACAGCGTGAAGCTGAAAACAATAATGATAAAGTGTTTTTCTTTTGTATTAGTCATATGAATATATTTGCCTTTCGTGCCTTTTTTACCTTTATAATTTTTTAAATCTTCACAAAATAGTATTGGTAATAATTATATTTGTAGAGTATGTTACCTATATGTAAGGAAGTAGTTAATGTTTCGTTTATTGCTTTTGAGCATGAACACTTAAAATTAACGTATCTACTGAGTACATACAAGATGAAACAAAGTAGCAGTATTATTCTCAATAATTAGAAATATGTTATTTTATGTTTGTAATAATAAAAAAATAGAGTAATAAATACAAAAGATTTTTTTTTTATTTACGATTGGGTAGGCAGGCAGGGGAAAATTGGGAACATAGTGTTAAGACACTCCGTTCTGTTTTTTAATATACCCCGGATTTAAGGTATTGCGTGTTAAGTGGCGGAACTGAAGGCTGCTTACTTATTACCAGAGCGAAGAAATGAAAATCAAATTTATGAAGTTCAAGTTTTTCGTTATATCAACCTCGTCTATGTAATCACATAAATCTATAAGTTAGTATGAAATATATAAAGAATTTATAAATTTGACAACATTCATAAAATCTATAAAAAATATAAGTATAATAATACTTCATCATCCGCTTGGTGTAATTTGTTATTGTTGCTTTTAGATATATTTTTCTCCAATATTTGTAGGCAGTAACTTGTTCCAGATAG
This sequence comes from Eueides isabella, assembly GCA_019049475.1. Taxonomy (NCBI): domain Eukaryota; kingdom Metazoa; phylum Arthropoda; class Insecta; order Lepidoptera; family Nymphalidae; genus Eueides; species Eueides isabella. The sequence goes on from CM032383.1 coordinate 14,277,557, forward strand.
AAGAAAAATAAAACAAACAATATGACAATGGAAGTTCGTCGCAAGAATGTCGGATATTTCAAGAAGGAACCTGTGGTTGAAATTGGGAGTCCATTTAAAGCGAAGAGAGATAAAAATGGGTAAGTATTTACATTTTATACAACAATTTAAGTACGTATAACATACTTGTATTTAAAGTGATTATCTTTTATAAATCTTCTTCATGTCTAAACAGAAGAGAAAATAAAATTATTGAATTATAACGATAATAGATAAAAAAGAAAAAGTAATATTATTTATTGCATTTTAAATTTAAAAAATACAATTTACAAAAAATAACCTCGATTTTATTAACTTTATTTGTATGTCTCAAAAGATTGAGCTACCGTGGCCATTTTAATGTATTTTAATGTACCAAGTTATTGTTAATGTATTTTCTACAAGTTAATATTAATCTTTTTCAAAATCAGTATGACAATCACCTCTGGTAATTAATTTATATTGAAAGTTTACCTTACAGTACCTCATTACAATAAATACTTTAGGAGATATCAAAGACACAAAATGACCTAGCCTACGAGCCGCGCGATACGGGACAGAGGCGGCATGATTACGAAATACGTTTTTCATTATACGTTGTGTCAATTTTCATATTTTTTTAATATATTATTATCAAAGCGCTTTAACAATTTACACATTAACACATTAACATTACTGATGTATTCTAATAAAAATACTATGTTAAAAATATCTATAACTACCTATAGCGCAAAAGTGAAGTTTCAGCCAATTAGTTTATGTTAAAAATTATAAAATTGTTATAGTATATATTAAATTGTTATTTATGTAAAGTCCGAATTTGAAATAAAACAACACTATATATTAACGTAAGCTTACCAAAATACATAAGTGAAAACTGCAATTAAATTGATTAGGCCGTTTCTGAGTTTAACATGAACAAACATAGACTCTAACAATTTTTTTTATTATTTCTATATATGTCTATATAATTAGTTTTTTGCCTTAATTGAGGAAGAGTTATTTTTTTTGTTCTGGAATTTTATTTTGATTAACTATTAATTTTAATACTTTAAAATATTTGCTTTATAAATAAATAATCATCGTCGGAAAAAGCCGGGGGCGGGTCTCTAATAATATTATAAAAATGCAAGTTACTATCGATATTTTTAGCGCTAACACTTACCCTTAATAAAATGTTTCCTGACATTTTTTATTATTTTTATTTCAACGAAACACGAACTGTCTGATATTATAATGTTTTATGAACGAAATTTTTGTCAAAGCTCTATTTATATTAATTGTGAAGGTGTTGTCATAAAGTAAAATATTAATCCCTACGTTTATTGTAGTATGGATGTTCCAGTTATAATTTTTCACGCTTTTTACATTGCAACTATTGAATTTTGTGTTAGCTTTCACAATAATTTTGCTAGTTACATGTCAGAGAGGTAATATGAAAACATCCCTAAGCATTTCTTTGTTTCTAGTACTTATTTACCATATTAATAATTAATTATTTCTTACGTACAATTTCTATTTCGTAATTTTGATTAAAATGGCGATTGGGAAGTAATTTTTCTAAAATTCGGGCACCAAGAAGTTATAGAAATTATAGATAACAGCTAATATATAAAATATAACATAAACGGGATAGAAAAGAGATGTACCTATTCGCAAGACATGACATATAAAAATTTTAAATTTTACTTTAAATGGCATTATAATTTTTAGATTTTTGGAAAATTACATAAGTTTTTCCCTACATTTGTCATATTAATATGTTTTTTAATTAAAATGATTTTAATGAAAAATTAAAATTAGTACGTATGGATATTTCTTCTTATAACATTTAAAAACACAATAAATTTAAATACACAATTAAAAAGAAGGCTTATGATAATTGAGGCCTGTCGTGGCGGAACGTACAAGCGGCAGAACAGGGTGTGGGTTCGATTCTCACACGAGGAAATGAAATAATCAATATTTTCAAATTTAATATTTAATGCTTTCGTTTCTTCGTTCTGGTAATACAAAAATGCGCGACATTGCGTCCCGCCACTTAACACGAAAAGCCTCAAATTCGGCGAAAAGTGTGGAACGGAAGCGCAACGGAGTGTCTTAACACTAGGTTCCCATGTGCGATATTCAGCGTGAAGGCGAGTGAGTGAGATATATATTATTTTCCTAATTACCTCAGCCTTATCCACTTTAACGTGACTCACTGTTTTTCATTTATTATATTAGACCAGTTTTACAAAGCGAGATAATCTGTTATCGACTGAGATTGTAGCCGCAATTAACGTAGCTTCCACAATTATTATAAATTAGTAAAAATATAACAGCAACCATTGCTTTTATTGTTTAGGAAAATTAAAAATGAAAGTGATTGAAGATTTATTTCATAATCCACGTTTCAAATCGTATTTATAACAGGTTGTTTATTTTATTCTTTTAAATAAAATAACAACAAAATATATACATATTTCTTATCCAATGTATTTATTTAATATTTTGAAATAAAAATATTATTTAAACTTAATATGTAGATACGTACTGTAAATGATGTACCAAAGGAATTATATGTCTTCAGTACATTTAAGATTTTTTATAAGACAACTTTAGCAAATGCAACAAATCCTAATCATTTTAAATGACCCAATCAATAAAAATTGCAACGAGTGCCTTATTATGGTTAAATAAAATAATAACAATAAACATCGAGGAAATCGGCTTCTTTCAAAGGACATAAACAAATACCTAACAAGACAGCGGCGTCTTAGTAGTGCCAATAAATCATATTTCACTTTGAGATAAGTCCATTCTGCTGAACTGCTAGAAAAAGCCGCCTAAGGTTTGCTAAAGACCTAGGATAACACATACCTAAGAACTTTTTACTTGGCCAAATATTTTTCTGTGTACTGCCAACTATTTTCCCGATTAAAGAAGCTTGTTTTGTTTTTTTTTTACTTTACATAAAATATTGTCTATATATCATTAAAACTGATTTTTCGTTTATAAGTCATTCATGATTTCATTCCATTGAAAAATCATGGTCATAAATTAAAGTAAAAAAAAATAATAGGATATTTCTTGGTGTTTTTCATATGAAAATCGCAGCGTAAATATAATCTATATATAGGTATTTCCCAGTAACTTACAGTACTTATATTTGATACAAAATGAAAATCTAACAACAAAATAAATGGAAAAAAAATCGAAAAGTGATAATTTTAAGTATTTCATAGTAAAAAAATAAACTGTTATATTTAAGTATACTTTATATAATACAAAATTAGACCAGTAAGTATGTTAACTTTATTAGTTGCATAATTAAACACTATAGTGTATTCAATGTGGCAAGAATTGAGTGAACAAAGAAAGAAAAAAAAAATCAAAGAATAAATAGGCATTACTAAAAATAGATATCTATATTTATATTAGAGATAAAAATTAATTGTTACTAGTTATAATTGTAGTTAGTTTCATAAAAAAATAGTGCACGAAGACTTTAGTGCCAATTTTATAACTTGTACGGTGATCACGATGGGCGAGTCCGACTCGCACTTGACCGATTTTTCTCAGTTAAATAGGCGTTAATTTAAAAACGTATAAAAATGTGTACGAAGCAGGATCCAAACCCGCGCCTCTTGCGTCCAAGCGCTCTGACCAACTAAGCCATACGTTCTTACCAAGCTACGTCAAAATCCTTATACGTTTGTTACAATTTATTTATGTTATTAACATCTCTGTAGGGAGATATTTAAAATATAAATTTAAATTTTCGCTACCCAAAGACAATTTGTTTAAAATTATCGTTTGGTAAGAGAGAATGCGATTTCCAAGAGGATTAGTAGTTTTCATTCCCATTAATATTATTTTAATTTAATTTGGATGGTGATAAAAAATAAAAATGAAACAATGCAATGATGAAAAAGTGTCTTTATTAGACCTGGAATATTTTTGTATATTCATAAGATTACAAGTGTATTAGATTTTCTTTTCATAGTAAATTTGCTGACAACATTTTGTTTTTTATTGTATTTTAACTCATTTGATTAATGAAATATGATTTGAAAACCATATTGACATTTCTCTTTAATATATCTACTTACCTAACACCTAAAATATGCAAATTTTAAATTTTTAGTTGGGCATAAGTAAGTATATGAATCGTTTTAAAATTGAAGTCTGAAAATATGTTCATAGAATTACGTAATTAATCTTAACTTCGATCAATCAAATAAAGTATCTTGCTCACAAAAGATATGAGTTAAAAATATACAGGATATTTACTTTGTGTTAACATTTGAAGTAATATATTGCATTCTCAATATCAAATTTGTGTGTTGAGCGGCAGAATTCAACGCCGCGCTTTGCCTTATTACCAGCGCGATTAAAAGAAAATATTAAATAAGTATTTCACTTCTTCCAACCGGCGATCGAACCCACAACTTGTACCCCTGCTCCGCGACAGGCCTCGCATTAAATTATTTAGAATATATTGTACTTAGAAAAATGTCTTATTTACTTTCATAGCAGTGGACGAAAAAAACCTCAACGTAGAATTGCGATACTCCCATCCTCATTTTATTTTAGGATATTATTATTGTTAGAATCACAACACCAAATACACATTAGACGAAATAATTATAAATTTCAATGTTAATTTAATTTATGTACCTACTATAAATTACGCTGTATCTGACCTTATGCCTTACATCATTTTGAAAATATTTTTAAGCTGCTAGGTCAATACTTATTTCGAAAAACCTATAATAATTTGAACGTAGCGTGATATGAGCCCGACCATCTTGGAAACCGTCCAAGCGCCCTGACCTCTCAGCCATACGTTCTCATCTAGCTACGTGGAAATCTCCTTACTAAGGTGAGTAACCTTAGAGATGTTCACGCCTTAAAGTTTTAATCTCAAAAGTAAAATTTCTATACATTTTTTATTAGAACGCCATAGTTACACCAAGAAATACTACTTATTCGTGAAGTTTGACCCTCCTCCATGTTGTAATCGATTGAGCATTTTAATTTTAACTTTAGAATAAATAGCTAAAAAAAATTCTTAATAAAACGTTCTGATCCTGATATCATGAAAAATAAGGTGTTATTTAATACAAATATTGAATATACCTGCGAACTATTGACTTATATTAGTGTCACGTGGGTTTGATATTAGTAGTTATGACGCAATGTGACGTTACTTAAACTGTCGACGATCATTTTGCGTCATTGGAAATTATTAATTTACACATGTGGCTATAAAATATAATATCTGTGATGAATCTAAATAGGAATAGCTATAACGTTTTACAATAATGAAAACAAACAACATATTTAAAAATTTCAAAACTCCTATAAGTAATTCATCTTTATAAATCTGATTTTCATAAAACATAGCTGCGTTGAAAAAGGCTTTTAAATATAAAAATCCCACTTGGGACGGTTCATTAGTTCAGGAGACACGGTGCCACAGATAGACACAAATGTATTTTTTTTTAAAATAGTTCATAATATTTCGAAAATAGCTAAACTTCTGTTGACCTGGTCTGGAATGGTCGTTACAGCGTCACCGGGCGGGAAAGGGCGAGAGTAGTTAGACCTTGAACAAGTAATTATGAACTCTAATGGGTACTTGTGAAATTAGCAGCGATCGTACGCTAATCAGAAAAATATGACCGTTTACTATGACCGTTGGGCACCGTCGCGACGAGATAGAGCAGGCTGGGGTAGGACAGGCCAAGCTGGACTGGTCGACTGGATAGGACAGGCAGATACAAGAAAAGACAGGATAAACTTGTAACACTCTAATTTTTCTGTCGGGAATTAAAAAGTTTCTTTCACACGAGTGTTATTAGCGGTCTACTAGGCGTGGATGGTAAAAAAGATAGTGTCCATTTTTATTAGCATTGAGTATATACATTGTGAAAGATAAATATTCCTTATTTTTATCGTACAGCCAGCATCTATTATTTAATTCTACGACAAAATTTAGCAACGAAGAGGTAACTATATGAAACAACTCAATGTCCCTGTGGTAATTTTGTAAGCTGAATTTCATAATCTATATCTATTTATACTCAGCTTCATGCTGTATCCCGCAAATGACAGGGTAGGCACAGGGAACTTGGGAACCAAGTGTTAAGTACACTTCGTTCCAAATCCTTTCCGCACTTTCCGCCAAATTTGAGACAATGCGTATTGAGTGTCCGATCTCAACGCCGCGGTTGGCCTTGTTACCAGAGCCAAGAAATGAAAACATTAAATTAAATACTACACACGCTTGTGCCGCTGCGCCACGACAGGCTATCTCTATCTATCTATACACATAATAAATCTGTTACAGACAGTGATAAGTAACTTATCACAGTACATGTAAGATATGTATATGTAAAAAAATCTTGTAGAAGACGTTTACTAATGTAATAGGCATACAACATTGGTATCAACACTTTGTTCCCAAGTTTCCTCTGCCTACTCTGCCTTGTGCTGATACAGCGTGAAGCTGCGTCTTAAGTTTTAACACTCCGAGTCTATGATGAGATGCCGCAGTGGCGCGTCCTGTTTCTAAACGGGATCACTGTGGTTTAATTTCCAGTTGGTACGATAAATCTTCACCCCCTCATTTTAGTAACAAGTCAAAGTCGCGCAGCGTTGCTCATAGTGAATGCGAGTTGCTGCGTAAAACTATAAAAATCCTAATTAATTTGATTTTAAAACTAACATATATACATACTATTTTATGTATATCATCGGCTGATTGACGACGATATAATGTCGATAGTGATATTTATGTAGTTTCTTTTTATATTTTCATTTCGAAATATAAAAAAAAATATTACCTTCCTTATCGACTTGTTGTGGTTTGAAATTGAGAGACTCTTTAAGCAACTCGAATTCGAATATTATAGGCATACCTAATTCTTAAAAATGGTGCGCCTGAAATATTCAGAAGGCAATCACATATGCAATCTGCACGTGTCAGTGCAGAGATAAATCTTTTTTTTTTTTTTTAATATAAAATTAGGTATATTGTCTTAATAGATAGAATATATATTTGGGTAGTGTGTTAAAATGAACGAAAATCACATGAATTACAAAACAAGTATAAATAAAACACATTTTACTGCAAAATTACGTTTATTTTATTAAATTAGTGGTTGCAATTACAATAAATAATATTTTGTTAGAAATAATATTAGACATTTCTAAGTTCGCTTGAACTTGAAGCTTTTTATTTTAAACTTTAATTTACACATTTTAGATACAAAACATTAAAGATTGTGCTTAATATAGAAACAATTTTTATATTATAATTTTACCTTGAACTATATAGAATTAAGTGAAATAATTTCATATACGTGTTGTGTGTTTGTCTATATAGGTATATGTACTTACAATTTAGCAATACTAACATCGGCTATGATCCTAGTACTTATCGAATTACAGACATTCTATTTATATTTTCATGACTTGTTTTTCTGAATTGATTTTTCAAATCAGTACTCGATAAAATATATTAAAAGATAAGGAAATAAATAAGAAGATAATATTATTGTTAATACTTTTTTATATACATACCACCAGTATAGAAGTGAGTAGTATGTAGGTATATTTACTTTTAGCAAATCAAACAAAGATACATAGAAGATATAATTAGAAAAATCTTATGTTTATAATTGTCTGCTTGGCTGTGCGTTTTTACGCGATAATCTCATAAACTAACCAGATGTAAATGCAGTTTTCACTATTTTATTTTGGCAACCTTCCTTTAACATTGAGTGTTTACTTTATTTAAATCGGTTCATAAGTAAATAAGTTACGTCAGGCGGTGCAGTTCAAGCGGGCAAAGCCAGGGACCGGTCGCTAGTTTTCAATAAATATTATAATTGTTTTTATTTCAGAAACGTAAAGCCAGAAATAACACCGGCTGGCGTTAGTGGAGTTTTCCGCCAGGTAATTATTTTATTATAACAATTTACAATTAATGTTTTAATATTATTCTTAATTAATCTTCACGCACGTTACTGATTAGGTTACCACAGATTACTCAATATCAATAATAGATGCGACTTATTGCGACGTAATTGTATGTCTTAAAATATCCATGAACTTTCTATTTCCAACATTCATATTAATTTATTTATATGAAATATTATTAAAAGCGACAATAATATGTAATATTAATAATTTGTAATTCTGACGTCTGTTGATAAGATATTTAGCAGAACTTTTTGGATAATAATTACATTGATAAAGTTATGACGTCATGTTTAGCCATAAGCTACTTAAAAATGTTTAGATATATTAAAATCAGTCTACAGATATTTTTTTGTTTTGATACTACTTTTAGAAAATAATTTATAGTAAATTGAAAAAAAAAACATATCAATAAATCAATTTAAAACTTCTTGCTACTTGACGCAATTATCAAGTAACATAACAACAATAAAAATAATTTCGGCATCACAAAAATATTTTTTAATTATCTCGTATTAACAAACAAGTATGTTAATATTTTAGAAATCGTTTGGGACATGCGACCGTCAATTATCGGCATTGTCGTCGTACGTACGTGCCGCATGCTCTTTGAACAACACAGCCGGTAACATCGGAAATTTATTCACACGCAAAATGGCGGCCAGTGCAAATACTTCTTGTCCGTGGCCCAATAGTCAGGAACACTATGATCTACGAGATGTCATCGGTATGTAGATGTATTTTTTAAATTACCCTCGCTATTTATTTTATAATAATTCAAAACAAACCATCTATTATACGCTTTGTTTGGCCCCATTATCTCTTGAGCGATCTGTCATATTGTATAATTGATTGTCAGTTTACTTTTCACTCAATATTGTTCAAGTAATTAAAGAAATTAATAAAATTCTAAAACATACATGCTTCTTTGAGTTTCTCTTATTAATATAATTTCTATTAAAAATTATGCAGTTAATGTAATACGCAATGATATTGACGGAATCCGCCCATTTGCGCGGACGGACAAATGTAAACAATTCATTACGTATTTTACAAGTAGCCAACAAAACGTGTTTCGTTGATTATAACATTCCATCTGCAACTCAATTATAGAATTGAAATGTTAGAAGCTAAATAATAATCTAAACATTTATACCATATATATTATTTGTATATAAAACATGACAAAATTACTAAGTATTAACAAGTTTATACTGATTTTTTGTATTTTTTTTACATTATTTATCTATGAGTTCATTAATTCATAAATGTTATAAATATTTATAATAATAATACAAATTTTATGCTTATTCAAAGTTTACCTCTTCTGAGATAGGTCAATATTAGTAATTCAACATTCTAACATTTGTTCTAGGTGTTGGTGCAACAGCTGTTGTGTATTCAGCATATTGTAAACCAAGGAATGAAAAATGTGCCATTAAGAGAATTAACTTAGAAAAGTGGAACACATCCATGGATGAGCTTCTTAAAGAGATTCAAGTAAGCCAAATATTGTCCATTAAAAAAATTGCTATTTTTGTTATAATATTTTATCATATTATATATATATTTAATCGTATTAACACCGAATGTTAATACAACAAAGTTGCTTAAATGATGTGGAATTTAATTGTGTAATGAACGAAAAATGAACATTTAAAATTCAAAACAATCTACCAATCTACTACTGTATATAAAATAATAATATTATGTATTAAACACAAATGTGTACATATTTTTATATTTCTATTTTAGGCAATGTCCAGCTGCAATCACCTAAATGTTGTAACATACTATACCAGTTTCGTTGTGAATGATGAATTATGGCTAGTGTTGAAGTTATTAGAAGGTAATTTTGTTTTTTTAGCATAACGCAACTCCACATAACAGAATAAGCAGCAGTGAATCTAATGATTAGGCACTTTGTTTCATACACACTATCTAGTTTTTGTAGACATTTTAATTTGCAAAATTTAACAAATAAATCATTACCTTATTTTTTTGAAATCATATCTTTTTATTTCTCTTTATTTTTATTAAATCATTCTCATAAATTGGCATAGAAATGAATTTGCATCACAGTGGTACATGAAGATGAATGAAACTATTTTAAGTACATTTTAAGTTTACAAATGACAAGTGCAATAGTTAAAACTTATTGAGTGTCACAATCGTTGGCATTGTTAAGTAAAGAGAAGTAATGTTTTAATACAAACTTGTTCAAATGCTAAGACACTGTTACCTTTTTTATATAATCATAATTTACTAGCAACATACATGTGACTTTGCCTGCATAAATATATTGTTTAATTTAAATTGTAGACTGTGTATAAACTTTGTAAACTTTCATTTAAATTAGTTAAAAGGTTTGCGTAAAAGATAAACTAACATTATCCTTATATGAGAACTAAATATGATGCAATATATTGGGAGGCTTTAATTATCTTTCATTTCTTTGCTTTGGTAATATGAACTGCACTGCTAAGTTTCACCATGTAATGTGTCAAGAAACAGAAGCTAGAAAAAAACTAAATTATACATTTCTCTTATATCAACCATTGTAAGATTTTAAAATGTATGTTAAAATGGAGTCATTGAACAGAGCTCAACGATTCCACTTAAATTGATAAGGTCAAAACATGTCATTGTGTTTCAATCAATTTTATCAAGAGTATGATCTAGTTTGATTTGCATTCACTCAAAGACTGTTAAGCAAATTGTGTGGCGTGTTGCAATAGAAAGTATTAAGTAACAGATGTGTGTATATGTAACACATTTTAAGTAGCTTATTGTATATGGTATGTCATTTTATTAATCCTCTTGTGGCATAGCGGCTCTAGTGTATGACTGTAAATGACAGGTTGTGGGTTCGAATTTCAATTGAGGACAGTAATTATTTAATATTTACAAATTAAATATTTAATGTTTTCATTACTTTGCTCTGGCAGCAAGCGCGGCTTTGAGTTCCGCCGCTCAACACGCAATTCCTCAAATTTGGTGGCAAGTGGGGAATGGAAGTGAGATGGAGTGTCATTACATTAGGTTCCCAAGTTCCCTCTGCCTACCATGTGGTGTGCGGGACACAGTGTGAAGCGTAAAAAAAATATAACTAAAGAAACATTTTTTTTACATACTAAATCAGTAGTTGTGAGTTCATTTCCCAATTGGGTGACTCATTTTTTTTGTTTAATTACAGAAAAAATGTAACAATGAATCAAATGAGATTTTCCTATAACTATACTTTTTTTTGCATACCATATTATATAAATGCAGGAGTGTGGAAAAAATATTAAAATTATGAAAAAATATTAAAATTACAATTTCAGGTGGCAGTCTCCTAGATGTCATCAAACACAAAATGCGGGTGTCGAACTGCAAGCATGGAGTGTTCGATGAAGCCACAATAGCCACTGTGCTTAAGGAGGTATTGAAGGGGCTGGAATATTTCCACAGCAATGGACAAATACACAGGTACTTATTTTCATATTAGGTTAAGCGTTTCCCTGTAATACATTCATAAGTTCAATTAAGTGTAATAAGCAAATTATTCTGATTGTTTATAATATTTTAAAAATATATTACTAATTTATTGCAATAAATTACATTTTAGATTTAATTATCCATATTTATATATGATTTTTCTATTAATTTGGCTTGCCGTTGGTGAAGTTTGCGAAAAATAAATATTCCATTAAATTAATGGAATATAATATGTAGATTTTCAAATGTATATTGTGCTTTGGTGCAGTGGCAGCAGATTCTGTCGTGGCGGTAGTGGCTTCAACTATTGGGACTTATATGGCCTAGGTGTGCCTTTCGGTCTACTGCATAAAGCTGTAGATCATTGTTACATACCAATTAATTTATAATATTGTAGTCATTGATTCCATGATAATAAACTAATTAAGTTATTCAATAAATTATTTCACAGGCAAGCCCTATGCATTTTAATGACCTCTATTTTAAATTAAGAAAGTGACTATTGAAACCTTTGATGAGAACAGGTTCAAATCCTGCTTAGTAACATTTGGATATTTATAATAAGAATTAATATATTATACTTACAAATGGACCTTTACATTGCGAATTTGAACTCTACGAATTGATTAATCTTATAGTCGATAAAAAAATAATTATTTTTTTAAATTTTGATGGAAATTTGTCAGTAGTTTCTTTCTCTCTCTCTCTCTCTCTCTCTCTATATATATATATATATATATATATATATATATATATATATATATATATATATATATATATATATATATATATATATATATATATATATTGTGTTATGAGATCACTTTTTATTAGTTGATTAGTTGCTATATACGGAGAAAATCGTGAAGTTGCCAGGAAAATATTTCATTTCACGATCGTATAGGTTATTTAAATATTAAATTTAAGTGTTACTAGTGTAATTATAAGAAACGTGTATACAAACAGTTAATGCTGTATTAATACTGTGGTTGTCAAGTAACAAAGCGATATTGCGAAAGATAGAAAAAATGGTGTGGAAATATTTTTGCTCAATTCATTTAAAAGTACAACATATTGTATGTACAATATGTTCATTAATATTCATGCGCCTTTATAAAAGACAATGCGAAAATGTTATACCATTAGCGGTCGTTACGTGAATACAATTTGTATGGGACTTTTTGTTAGCGATATGTAATTATTTATTCATTTTTATAACTAATAATTTTTGTGTTTCTATTCATTTTTATAACTAACTTTAACTTGCTTTGTTTCATAGATATTGAATAAATTATATGGCACAGATTTTAGACTTTATATTAAAGTACGTATATTGTATTTAGAAATCTTGGAGAAATAATCTATTTTTTTTTTTTTTTCATTTGTTTTGAAGTGAAAGACCAACGTCAAGTTCTACCGTTCTATACGCAATATTTTAAAATAGTTCTATAAGGATCTATGTACATACCTTAAAAACTTAATAGGAGATGCCTGGAAATAAATACAAAAACGTTGGTTTTGGTTTATTCGCAAAATGCAAGGTTCCGTTGCCCGCTTTCCGCGTAGATGTAGGGCATTGCGTGCTGAGTGGCAGACTTCAACGCCGCGCTTTGCCTTGTTACCAGAGCCAAATAAAAACAACATTAAATATTTCATTTCCTAGGGTGGGGATCGAACCCAGAACCTGTCGTGTTCACAGTCACTCGCTCGGGGGTCTACGCTACGACAGGCCTCAAATCTCGGGTTTTCATATAAATGGTACTAAAATAGCAACATGCTTAAAATTATTGAGAATATAAACGTGATGCCTTACAAAACCGACACATGCGTTACAAAAATGTGTGTTTTTTTTTACTTTTTTTGCTTAGCGGCGACATTTTTATGCAAACAGCATTGTAGGTTCGATTCCTAGTTGAAGAAATAATTGTTAATTTCAATTAATTTTATTTCAACTCTGGTATGCCAAAGCATGGCGTGACTCAAGTGTAGCTGGGAAATGCAACAATACTTATTACGTGTACACTTGTATAATTTATTTAAATCGAAACTGTTTGTATTTTGAAAGTTGACATTGACATTATTTAAAACTTATATCCGATGCGTAAATTCTTTTCGAATTTTGCTTACGACACGTGCCTTTCTAGTAAACACGAGGCATCGTTAAACAATATTGCTATGCTGTACACGCGACTGTTTGCTCGCTCTGCGAAAACGTAGCCTCCACCATAATACACTATTAATCACGAGCGTAGTAAGTAGCTTGACGCTGTAATACTTCACATGGCATGGTAGGCAGAGGAACGTAGTGTTAAAACACTCCGTTCCACTTCCGTTCCGTTTCGTTGAGGCATTTGGTGTTGAATTTGGCGGAACTCAACGCCGCGTTCTACCTTATTGTTAGAGTGAACATAAGATATTGTATTTTCATTTCCTTGATTGGGTATGTATCGAATCCACAGCCTATTGTTTACGGTCACACGATGTGCCTCCGCGCCACTGTGGGTTGTAATACGATGCATTTAGATTATATGTATGTTTCATATAATGTTATGTTTATTTGGATTTTAAGTAGTACGTACATCTTTGTCTCCTTTGTTGTGTCGAGTGCATGATTCATTCGTAACATAATTATTTATTAAAAAATTGTAGTACATTGTAATGTCGTATACATTTTTTGTATTTTTAAAGCGAATTGTGTTAATATACGTATGTATATATGTTTGTTTATATATATATATATATATATATATATATATATATATATATATATATATATATATATATATATATATATATATATATATATATATATATATCCGCATTTGAAGATAAACTATATTTATAATAGTCGGAAATAAAGTACAATTAAATACCTTTGTTATATTAACGAAATCGTTTGTTAATATATTCCGAAAATTGCGAATTAAATTGCGGTAATGGCAAAGCGATGTTTCGTATAGTAATATTTATTTGAATTAATTTCTATATATTTTAATTGATTTGGAATTGTGTAGCAATGTAGCAATTATTAAATCAAGACTAATATGTAAAATACTTTTACTATCAATGTCACATGGCGCAGTGGTACAAGCGTGTGACTGTAAACGCGACAGGTTGCCAGTTTCGATCTCCACTTCTGTAATTGAAATATTTAATATTTTTTATTTCTCCACTCTCAAAGCGCCGCGTTGAGTTCCGCTTCTCAACAAGCAATGCTTCATATTTGGCGCAAAGTGGGAAATGATCGGAACGGAGTGTTTTAACACTAGGTTCCACAGATCTCTCTGCCTATATTACCATGTGTCTGATACAGTGTGGAGTCAAAATTTAAAAACGAGCAATGTTCTAATATTATGCTATTGTTATATAATTTATTTTATTTAATATGTTTTATCTTCTTCAGTCTGACTCTTTATTACTTCTTTCTTTATTCTCCAAATTGTCAAAGCTTTATTGAAGTTGAATGTTGATTGTTTGCGAAAGCTAATCTTATTATAGTTTGAAATTTTTAACAGTCTTTATCAATTAATCAGATAAATAAAAAAATATATATGGTTACGAAGCGGCACTGAATGCCAGCGTTGATTAGAAACGCGTCGTTTGCGGGTTCAATTCCCACACGCAGTAATCCAAAATTTTATTAAACAGGCAACGCGCATTGTCTCTAAAAATGGGCGATTTGTGTGGAAAGGAGTGACTGAACACTACGTTCCAATGCTATAAGCGTGATTATAATTTGTATTAAAAGATACATTCGTTACATTTTCCAGGGATATAAAAGCCGGTAACATACTGCTGGGCGAGGATGGTGCGGTCCAGATAGCTGATTTCGGTGTCTCAGCCTGGTTGGCCACCGGGCGAGATCTTTCAAGGCAGAAAGTTAGGCATACATTTGTTGGTACACCGTGTTGGATGGCGCCGGAGGTCATGGAACAGGTAATTGAGGAAAAAGTAATATATGCGTTAAATATAACCAATGTACAGGCTATTTATACTCTTACTTGAAAACATGGCTGAGGAGCGTTCGGGCTATTTTAACTACGAGTTAAATTAGTATTCTTTTACTATTAATATCAATTATTTAATAGGATGAAGCCTGTCGTGGCGCAGGGGCACGCGTGTGGTTGTTGGTTCTAACCCATTCGAGGAAATGAAATCTTTAATATTTTCATTTGCTTTGCTCTGGTGAGAAGGCAAAAGCTTTGTGTTCCGCCATTTAAGACGCAATGCCTCCACTACGACGGAAAGTGAGAATCGGAACGGAGTGTCTTAACACTAGATCGGGAATCTAGCACCCTGTCATGTGCGTGAAGCTAAAAAACGAGGTTGAATATAATTTTTTTTTTAGATATTTAATATCTTTTTATTTCTTAGCTCTGGTACAAGGCAAAACTCGGCGTTGGGTTCCGCCACTCAACACGCAATGCTTCAAATTCGGCGGAAAGTGGGGAACGGAGTGTCTTAACATTAGGTTCCCAAGTTCCCTCTGCCTAACCTGCCATGTGCGGGATACAGCGTGAAGCTGATTGAGCTGACTTTTTGATACAACGTATTGTTTTTCTAGGACCATGGTTATGATTTCAAAGCGGATATATGGTCGTTTGGCATCACGGCCATAGAAATGGCGACCGGCACGGCGCCATACCACAAGTACCCACCAATGAAAGTGCTTATGTTGACACTGCAGAATGATCCGCCTAATTTGGATACAGGTAATATTTGTTTCTTCTTTAGATAACATAAATTACATTTCGTCTTTATTTAAATAATAATTTATGTATTTTTTTTTATATTAATACATACTAGAGTTCTGAGTTATGTCCATAATAAATAGCACAGATTAAAAAGTTATTAAATATAATTAAATGTTGACATTGTCGTTTTTAAATATCTTTAAGCCATTTTAAAAGCAATTCACTGTTCAGCTTAGAATAGGATCATCCTTGTACTGATGGTGTTGTAAGAGGCGACTAAAGTACGTGGTAGAGTCGCATTGTTTGCAATAGTTAGTTAGTTTTGTTTTGATACCCAGCATGGGCAGACTCGACCAGATTATCAAAACCCTGGCATTTAAAACCGGCGTTAAGTAGTGCTTTGGTCACTGCGTTTCACATGTTCCATGGAGAGAGACTACCTCAGGTGGGTACCAGCAAGATGCTGGAGAATCTCTCGTTGAGCCTTTGAACTGAGCTTGCCTGTAGAATTTTCATTACACAATGCAAACGAGGCGTTACGCTCCACGGCAGCCTCTGCCACTCCTAACGTGAAGTTTTCCAACGTCAGGTGTCTACGCTCTAATCTGAATGCAAATGTTTACCACTTCTTCGTCCATCTTGAGACGGCACGACCGGCCTTGTTGTTATTTCTGACGAAAACTCAGATTGTTATACCTGACCCCGTTTACAAAATAAAACATAATTTTATGAGTTTAGGCGCCTATTTCATCACTTACTCAGTGGCCGTAATCCCAGACTCTTGAAAGAGCGCTCTTATTCGCCCGATCCCAAAAAAAGGCTGTGACTCCGATCTAACTAACTGTAGGTCTATTGCTGTCCTCTCTCTGTTCTCGAAAGTTATGGAGAGTGTAAAAAATAGCCAGCTCTTGGTTTATCCGGAAGATCACCGATTATTTAATTATGTACATTGTTATGTAAATGATACCACTGTGGACTCTATGTCTGGTCGTACAAGTCTTTATCAGAAAGGAAAAAGGAAATGTCGACCAGTGTCGAGATCAATTGTTTCTTTTGTTGAAGCATCTCTCGAGAATGTCTCTGTATGGGGTGAAAAGAACCTGATTTAATTCAACCCCCATAAGACACAAGTCTGCGCATTAACAACTAAAAAAAAAACAATGGGCATGTCACCAGTTTTCGTGGAAACACTTCTTATAACCGCTCCCAGCATCAGTATATTGGGTCTCAGGTTTTTCAGCGACTGCCTGTGTCGTGGAAAGGAAGGCCAAGTTGGCCTCGAATAAACTAGGTGTCACCTGGAAAGGAAGGCCAAGTTGGCCTCGAAGAAACTAGGTGTCATTAGCAGAGCGTCACAGTACTTCACGACAAAACACCGTTTGGCCCTGTTTGGTTTGTTTCGGCATATGGAGTACTATTATCACCTCTGGGCTGGTGCACCTAAGTATCAGATTCGCATACTCTATGTTAGAGTTCCGTTCGAATTGGTGGGGACTCAATGATCTGTGAGGGGCTTGACACTGGCTTTGCGTAGAGACGTATCCTTGTTATGCGTTCTCTACCGCATTTATCAAGTACCACCCTTATCATCTAGGTACTTGGCACTCCATGTTGTGCGGTTTCGTAGGAATCCTTCCACGCATTACAAATCTCTGGAATGGCCTATCTGCGGCAGTAATTTCAGGTTGATACGACATGAGTACCTTTAAAAAGCCCGTCTGCCTCTACCTTAAAGGCCGGCAACACACCTGTAGCTCCCCTGGTGCTACACGAAGCCGTGGGCTGGCACAGTCTTTTCCATAAAATTAATAAATAAAAAATAACTTTTTTTTGTATAACTGAGAACTGTTACATAAAGTCATATAAAGCTAACAAATTTAAAACTTTAAGTGGAAGTTATGAACTAAGTGCTTAGTTATATATTAATAAAAAAAAATGCTTTACAGAAAACATTTGAGGCCTGTCGTGGCGCAGCGGCACAAGAGTGTGACTGTAACCGACAGGTTCTGGGTTCGATCCCCAGTCGAGGAAATGAAATATTTAATATTTTTAGTTTAAAATATTTAATGTTTCATTTCTTCGCTCTGGTAATAAGACAAAGCGCGGCGTTGAGTTCCGCCCCTCAACACGCAATGCCTCAAATTCGGCGGAAAGTGGGGAAAGGAAGTGGAACGGAGTGTCATAACACTAGGTTCCACTTCCGTTCCCTCTGCCTACCCTGCCTAGTGCGGGATACAGCGTGAAACCGAAAAAAAAAAAAGAAGAAAACATTTGATATATCCAATTTGTGCAAGTTATTATTGCTCAAGAAAATTTAATATTTTATATTTTGATTTCTTCAATCTGGTAACAAAGCAAAGCGTGGCGTTGAGTTCCGCTACTCAACACATAATGCCTCATATTGGCAAACGGAACGGAGCGCCTTCACAATAGGTTCCTAGGTTCCCAAGTTCCCTCTGCCTACCATGCCATGTGCGGGATACAGCGTGAAGCCGAGTATAATATAATTATTGTACATTTTAAGGTGCTGATGAAAAAGAACAATACAAAATATACGGAAAAACATTTAGGAAAATGATAATAGACTGCCTACAAAAGGATCCTGCTAAGAGGCCAACCGCAACTGAGCTTTTGAAACATCCATTTTTCAAAAAGGCCAAAGATAAGAAGTATTTAACTCAAACTCTAGTCGCTATCGGCCCTAGTATGGAAACTAGGGTGCATAAGGTCAGTTCATATTTAATTTTATATTTCTAGTACACTACTAATTGGTGTCAAGTTATTTTAAGCTTGCAATCTGCCCGCGGCTTCGCCCTCTTGAATAATAAACAGTGTTGTCTCTTGCCAAACGATAATTCTTACGAGTTGTCTCTGGGTAGCGGAAATTTGTAAAAATCTCCCTACAGAGATGCTAACAACATAAGTTGTAATAAGCGTATAAGAATTTCGATGAAGCTTGGTGAGAACGGATGGCTTAGTTGGTCAGAGCGCTTGAACGGTTTTCCAGAGGTGCGGGTTCAAATCCCGCTTCGTTCAAAATTTTTATACGCTTTTTAAATTTAAGTTTAGTATTTTCTGTCCTAAGTGTGGAATAACACTTTAAGAAATAGTAAATATATTACTTTATTCTATTTACTACACTCAAGTACTTTCATGTTCTAATAAAATTATCACTTTTAAGACAATATCAGTACATTGAAAAGTAAAATTTCTGTTAAATGTATAATAAAAATTGTAACAATTTTGTCCAAATTAATATTTTAAATTCACTTAGTTTTATAGTTTTTTAACCGATTTAAATAAAATAAATACTAAATATAAAAAAAAAACTGCATTTAAATCTGATTAGCCCCTACTGATATTAGCGCACAGACAAACAGACAAATATTTAAAAATGCATATATTTCACTAATAAACAAATCCTATAACTTTTTTTATTATATCTCTACCATGTACAAGCAGTCATCGAATTATAGATTTATTTCAGGTTGTTCAGCTTTGGTTTTCCATTCAAGACGAAATTCACTTACATGGAAAACATTATTTAACATAATATATAATTATCGATCATACATTTTTCAGTATAAAATTGTTTATATATATTTATTTAATGCATTTACTACTTCTCAAACTGTATAGTTTTTAGTTATTATATTCAGAAAGCTTTGTTTTGAGTACATTAAAAGAAATGTTTTTTTTTTAAAGCAGCTGGCAAATTATTGCAATTTCGTGCCCCGTAAAGGGTAAACCATTTTTTTTTCTAATTTGAATCATGGTTTTCTAATTTATGAACGTTTTGTTGTACATTTTGGATTTACTATTCTATATTAATATGGATTGAGTTGCCTTTTATTTTTTTTAACAAGTAAGCACATGCTGTTAACATACAATTGTTTCAGAGTCGCTATATTGGTTACTTTATATAAAATTTATAATGAAAAAGTATTTTATTAATTATTATTATTTTTTTTTTTTTTCAGCTTCACGCTGTATCCCGCACTTGGCAGGGTAGGCAGAGGGAACGGAAGTGAAACCTAGTGTTATGACACTCCGTTCCACTTCCGTTCCCCACTTTCCGCCGAATTTGAGGCATTGCGTGTTGAGTGGCGGAGCTCAACGCCGCGCTTTACCTTATTACCTTTGCCTTATTTTATTAATTATGTTTTGTAAAATTTGGATATCGGCTAGTCTTGTTTTCGCGGCGTTTCCCGTTATTAGTACTGTCGAATAAAACAGCTTACATTTTACTAAAGAATTATAAATAATATAACGTTAGCGTCGCGAAATTCACCGGACGATTCGTCGAATTGAGCCCGTGAAGGAAGACCATTTATTTCGTATATCGGTCTGAACATTCCAGGTTAAGCCACTAAATATTTTTCAAAAGTTTTCCGTGTAATATAAAAATAATAATAATAATAATAAAGCCTTTATTTCCGCTCTTGGATAATTTTCAACAATATTTATAAAACTATAAACTACATCCACTATAACAGGTCTCTTAGTGCGGTGTGCCTTATGGCAAAGGCCTCCTCCAACTCTTTCCATTGTACTCTGTCTGCCGCCACTCTTGTCCATAGGAGACCTAAAGTCATTTTCAGATCATCCCCATCTTCTCTTTTTACGACCTCGACTCCTAATGCCGTCCCTTTGATACGAGATTGTCACCTGTTTGCTCCATTTCTCCTTTTTACACCTCAGCATATGTCCAGTCCACCTCCACTTGAGTTGATCAATACGGACCAGGATATCAGTCAATTTCGTTTTATGCCTGATGTCTGTATTTCTTTCTTTATCTTTAAGTTTTATTCCTAGCATGCTTCTCTCCATGCTTCTTTGACATCTAGCGAGTTTATCCCTATGGAGTTTTGTCAAAGCCCAGGTTTCGCAGCCATATGTGATGCAAGGTAGAATACAGGTATCAAAGGTCTTCTTCTTTATTTTAGTGGGTATTTCTTTGCTTTTTGTGATTTCTTTCAAAGCCCAGTATGTTTTCCATCCTGTTGCAATTCTTTTCTCTATTTCTTTCGACATCTGGTCCTTAGGTGATATTATCTGGCCGAGATATACATATTCCTCTACATATTCCAGTTTCTGTCCTCTAACTGTTATGTCAACAGGAACTGAATTCGTCATCCACTTAGTTTTGCTGGAATTCATCTCTAGGCCTACTTCTCTACTTTTATCTGCTAAAGTTTGTATCATGTACTCCAGTAGTTTTGGGTCTTCTTCCAATAGGACTAGGTCATCGACAAATCTAAGATGATTTAATCGTAACCCATTTATGTTTAGACCTAGACACTCCCAATCTAACTTCCTGAACATTTGTTCTAACACTGCTGTGAACAGCTTTGGTGAAAGTGGATCACCCTGTCTGACACCTCTTTTTCCGTGTAATATAATATTTTATTTTCCGTGTAATATAATATTTTAAAATAATCATTTGTTTAAAGTGCAATGTTCTCGGACCACGGATTAACGAGACTTTCTTAAATCTTATAGAAGACTTTTACTAATGTAATAAGGTAATCTCAAAAACGTCTAACCAAAAAATTTAGATGCGAAAATCACTATTATGTTTCGAAAGGCGTTTCACAACATTTACTGATAATTTTATTTCAATCGGTTCAAAATATTAAAGTATGTCATTAGAACAAAAAAATATTAAAATGTATGATTGAGGCCTGTCGTGGCGAAGCGGCACAAGCGTGTGGCTGTAACCGACAGGTTCTAGGTTCGATCCCCTGTCGAGGAAGTGAAATATTTATTATTTTCAATTTAAAAAATATTTCATGTTTCATTTCTTCGCTCTGGTAATAAGGCAAAGCGCGGCGTTGAGTTCCGTCACTCAACACGCAATGCCTCAAATTCGGCGGAAAGTGGGGAACGGAAGTGGAACGGAGTGTCTTAACACTAGGTTCCCGGGTTTCCTCTGCCTACCCTGCCTCATGCGGGATACAGGGTGAAGCTAAAAAAAAGTATATTAAACTTTTATGCTCTTATATCGTTCTAGATAGGTCACCTGGTGGTACAAATGACCCATAACATTTTCAACATGAGCCTGTAGTCTACATTGATTGTTAACGTAATTCGTAAATCCCCAGGCCAGTAAGCGTCAACCAGGCGCGTCAGGCCGCCTCCACCGCACTGTGACGGGCGAGTGGGTGTGGAGCGAGGAGGAGGACGAGGGGGAGCCCGCCTCTGAGGAGGAGGAGGCGCCAGACAGGCGGCCCATGAACGAGCTGCAGAGGGCCGAGTCGAGCGGCAGTGACAATGATGAGGTTTGTTCATCTCTTAGAGGGTTGTGGGTTCGATCCTTAGTCGAGGAATTTAAATATTTATCATCATACAATGGCTCATTCGGCGGAAAGTAGGTTCCTAAGTTGCCTCTGCCTATACTGCTTTGTGCGGAATACAGCGTCAAGCTGAAGAAAAAGATTATGTATGTATTGTGATATGATTACTGGGTAGGTGAATGTGTAGCAGGCGGTGTATGGTGATTACCGGGTAATCGATAATCGATTAGATGCTATTTAATAATTATCTGAGTAATCATTTTGAATTTTTGACAAATAGAAGTTCTTATGATGATACATTGTTAAAGATGTATATGGTTATAGATTTGATGGGAACCAAGCAATTCATGGAATTCCTAGAGAAATCTCAGTAAAATTAATGTTTTAAACACAAAATATGTTTTGATATGAAAAAATAAAGAATGTTAGGATTTTCTTCCAAAAGCAAACCTATATCATTGGCAAACCTTTGATTATTTAGACGTCTACCAACGGACTTATATTGAGGTCATATTGTCCCTAGTTTTTTCTAAAAATACTCTTTTGCGTAGCTTTGAAAAGTTTTACAGCCGCAACCCCCCCTCTTTATATGAAAGAGATCACCGTATGCTTCCAGTTCTTTGCGCTTCTTACTTTTCTAATAGGTAATTTAGTGAATATAATAGTGAAGTTGATGTAAGTATCTTGGACTACGTGCTATCTTAATGTAGTCCAAATACAAGAGTGATTTCAGCCTGTCAAATGCTTTGCTTTAGTATTAAAGCTATTTTTTATGAATCATTGTAATTTTATAAGATTTGTTTTGTTGCATGGATATGATTGATCTGTTGTAATGTTTTCTAAAACCGGCCTGTTCTGCGCTCTGGTTCTCTTCTAGAGTTTGAATAAGCCTTTTTAGAATTATTCTTGCAAATACTTTGTATACATTAGATATAAGGCCTATAGGCCTGTAGTTATCGATGTCATCTATTGGTCCTTTCTCATGTAGAAGTATAACATGGAATTCTGTCCATTGATTTTGAATAATGCCTGTTTTTAGTATGTTGTTGAAGATTTTATTTTCAAAAAAAATAGGGGTTAGTTCTTCCATTGTTCTCCTCAGTAGTCCTGGAGCCCGTTCTAGTTTATGGGAGCTGAAGGACTTCTGTAGTTCTTCCTACAATGTTGATATATTCGTTTCTATAATATAGAGTCTGTTTAGTATCATTTGTATTAATATTTCCCTCGAAGTAGAGGGTTCTGTATCAACTTTTACTATTTGCATTCTCTGTGTCATTATTATCTTCAATCATTGTTTTTTAGGTTGGATAGCCATTCTTTTCCGCGTTTTCAGAGTTCTTTTAGACCTTTGTAAGTTCCTTCCGTTTTCTGAATTACTCCTTTTAGTTTTTTGTTTCTTTTCGCAGTTCTCTATCTTTTGTAATACTCTCTCGTAGAAGAATTTTACTAAGAACTGAAATTTGTTTTGGGTTACGTTTGTAGTTTTATTTGGTCACTAATAAGTGTTCTCCTTTCTTCTAGCGGTTACATTAGTTTTTTTTTGTCACTAAGTTGGTTTTCTTCTGTAACAATATTTATATTCTTTAACTTTTATTCAAACTGGTTGTATTTTTACTTTTTACTTGCTGCTGCAGCCAGCTTAATGGGACACGATCACTCATCTAATGCCTTCTGGTAGAGCTCTTGTGGAAGTAATCTTGTAGTTACTATATTCTATCTGGATTTTTTTATGGCAACGTACCATAGGTGATAGGAATTTAAGTTCAAATTCTGTAATGCTAGTGGTCATTAAAACATTTTACTGTACTTATTACAATAAAGTCAATTTCGTAAGATTGCAGTAAAAATTCTATTAATTTATGTCCATTGAAGCTTCTTTTTTCATGATCATAGTTTCCAAAGTAGTGTAGTAGTGGAACGGAGTGTCTTAACACTTGGTTCCCGGGTTCCCTCTGCCTCGTGCGGGATACGGCGTGAAGCTAAAAAAAAGTTAATATATCCTACTAATATTATATATGTAAAAGTTTGTGAGGATTAAGACCCCAATTTCAAAATGTACTAAATGGTTTTATTTCAATTTGAAACTAATATAGCTTTTATAATTTATAAAACATAAAATGAAATATATATATATATATATATATATATATATATATATATATATATATATATATATATATATATATATATATTTATATATATATATATATATATATATATATATATATATATATATATATATATATATATATATATATATATATATATATATATATATATATATATATATATATATATATATATATATATATATATATATATATATATATATATATATATCTATATATATATATATATATATATATATATATATATATATATATATATATATATAATATATATATATATATATATATATATATATATATATATATATATATATATATATATATATATATTCTAATATAATAGGAATCAACGCAAAAAGAACCACGTCAAGCTGCGTCTGCGGTACAAGCTCCACAGGAACCGGCGGTCATCAACTTAGTACTAAGGCTTAGGTGATTATTCATATATATTATTAAATAACTTTTTATTATAGATATTTATATGTTGTTTTGATATATTTAGCATAGTGTATAATGTTTGTATATTTATAAAATTGAAAGTTTCATTTGTTAAATATAATTGCAGTTTTAATAAGGAAGGAAGTGAGGCTGTAGTGGTGCGTGTGACAATAAACGCTACAGGTTCTGGGTTCGATCACCACTCTAGGAAATGAAATATTAAATATTTTAAAATTAAATAGTTCATTTTTTCGCTCAATTTCTGTGGAATGAAGGAAATGGAACGAATTGTCTTAGCACTAGTTTCCATGGTACAAGTACATGATTCCATGGTACGTGGTATATGGTAGTTCCTTAGGTATATTAGGTACTATGTGCAAAAAAAAAACATAATTTATAGTTTTATCTTACACATGGTTAACACAGATAATTCCAGAAATAAATCGTTTACAGAAACAATCGCAAAGAGCTAAACGACATCCGTTTCGAGTTCATAACTGGCAAGGACACGCCGGAGGGTATCGCGTCCGAGCTGGTCGGCGCCAGTCTGGTGGACCCCCAGGACTCGGTGCCGATATCCACGAACCTGGCGAAGTTGCTCGCGGCGCAGAGGATGCCGCAGTGTGTCAAGACTGTCACATTCCATTTGGTTAGTGTTTTGTTTTGTTTCTTTTCTTTCTTTTTTAAGATATAATTAAGATATGTTTTTTTTTTGAGGCCTCGGGTGTGTGAAAGTGTAAGTGTAAATGCGTCATGTTGTGGGTATCCATATTCGAGGAAATGAGTTTTTGATATTTTCAAGGCAAAGCGCGGCGTTGAGTTCCGCCACTCAATGCGCAATTGAAGCATTGCGTATTGAGTTTAGGTGAAAAATAAACATAGTGTCAAGATATGTATATAAATATATATTTTTTTGTGTTTGGTGATTCAAATATCAGCAATTATTGGGTGTTGACATATCACAAAATTTATATCGTGTGTATCTAGTTATATTAATTATTCATTTAATATAAACAAATCATGTTTATCTTAAATTTTAAATACTATTTCTTAGATTAACACTATCTTATATACAACAGGAGGATTTAGCAAGGCAGAATAATTTAAAAATATATAAATTAATAAATGATTAAAGAAACGTTACGGCAATAACATATTTTCAATATATATATTCTTTTTTATACGCTTTTTAAAATTTAAGTTTAGTATTTTCTGTCCTATTTGTGGAATAACACTTTAAAACATAGTAAAAATATGTATATTCTTTTCCAGAACTCAACTGGACCCAACGAGCAGTTCGACGACAAAACGCTAATAGGCTTCGCCCAGATTTCCATAGTGGACTTAGGTTAAAGTAATCTCATGTGGAATGTATGTAATTAAATGTACTTGTGTTTCTTTATAAATGGTGCTAGCGTATAGATTTGTACATGTAGTTTGTATTATTTAATTGTTCATTATACTTTTATCCAGGAGGTCTAATTGTATGGAATTTGTGTATTGGATGCAATAATATGTTGTTGGTAATATTTATAAAATTGTTGTTGATTCAAGTGAAATTTTCACTCGCTTAGATGGGACTTTTCAAATCGTTTTTTAGTTTGTTCAACCAAAAAAAAAATAGTATTGAAATAAGATTTTTTCTCTAAAAATATCAGTTTTTTTTGTACTAAGTGTAATAAAATAAATTGGTCAAAATAATATATTGTGTTACTTACATTGAATTAAATATATTTATATCGTAATTTATCGCTTTTTGGAAATTATTATTTCGCAAACGTTAATTGTTTAGTATTTTATAATATATATTTTATTAAAATTATGAAACAATACATTTTAATAAAATTGTTAAATTCAATACAAAAATTTCCATACAATTGTTTCTTGTATTAAATTTAATTTTGCATTCGGCGTCTATTATCGCTGGCCGTTAGTCGCCGAACCAAAGATAATTTAATTTTAGTGCCACAGAACAAAAATAATATAGAAATAGCGTTGATAATTCTCACTTGCTTACATTTCTGTTTCATTTTTGGAATGTCGGCGTGATTTATAGTGTAGTTAGTATATGTACAATAAATAAAAAATAAAAATAAGTCATAAGAATTGTATAAGAATTGCGATATAGCTTGATGAGAACGTACGGCTTAGTGGTCAGAGAATTTGGTAGGTGAACAAAAGGTGCGAATTCAAGTCTACTGCTACGTTAATATTTTTATAAGTGTTTTAAAAATATTTTAATGTGTTTAATGTGAAATAAACTTGATGTAAAATAAAAAAAATGTATTAGCTATTGTAGTCTCGATGTTTAAAATGCCACTTCTATTTTACTTCCGTTCTGTGGTAAATTTTGTGTAGTGACCATTATTTTTTTTTAAATTTGAGAACGTACTTACAAAATGTCATTCTTCTAGTCGTATTACATTCAATGAAAACATTAACTTTTAGATATGTTTAGATTTTTTATATATAATTTACTAAGGACATGCTTGTATATTTTATATATATATATATATATATATTTATATATATATATATATATATATATATATTTATATATATATATATATATATATATATTTATATATATATATATATATATATATATATATATATATATATATATTATATATATATATATATATATATATATATATATATATATATATATATATATATATATATATATATATATATATATATATATATATATATATATATATATATATATATATATATATATATATATATATATATATATATATATATATATATATATATATATATATATATATATATATATATATATATATATATATATATATATATATATATATATATATATATATATATATATATATATATATATATATATATATATATATATATATATATATATATATATATATATATAGAAATCAAGTGTAAACTTACCAAAACATACAAAAGCTAAAAAATATATACTAAAATGACTTTATCAGCTTCAGTTTCACGCTATATCATCCGCATATGGCAGTGTAGGCAGAGGGAACTTGGGAACCTAGTGCTAAGACACTCTGTTCCACTTCCGTTCCCCACTTTCCGCCAAATTTGAAGCAATTGCGTGTTGAGCTTACTAAAATGACCGTCATTTTATTTCATATAGTAGATAATATAAATATATTTTTGAAATTGAAATAACTTTAAATAATATGTAGATGTATAGCTTTTTAAAAATGTTTTTATGTCTTCTGAGTACTTGCTTTATAGTCTTTTCTTTAATGGTATTTGAAATAAGGTAGAAATCTGAACGTATCTTTAAATATATGTTTTTTTTTCAGCGAATTTTGTAAATACGTTCTTAAATTGGCTTTTTATTAATATGATTCTGAGTTTATTATTGTAACTATTGTATACAGGGTGGATACATTTTTTTTTCTAATTATCCAAAATGTTACTAAATCGATAATTGTAATATATATTTTTTAGTATCTTTTTTTTTAAAAAATGCCAGTTAGGGTTCCTATTTACATTGAAATTTTTTTTTTTTTTCACTGTGGCAAGAAGACAAAACGCGGCGTTGAGTTTCGCCACATATCACATAATGGTCGTGAAACTAAAAAAAATATAACCAAAATATTGTATCCACTCTTTATATATACATTAAACTTAATTACCGTGTGATCTGTATTTTTGTGTTATTTTGGTGCTTTAATAGAACAATGTGTAACTATGTAACTAATATAGCTTGTCAGTAGGAAACTAAGTGTCTAGGTATTCATTTTGATTATATTATATTATAGCACTATAATATTCTATAATATCACTATTCTGACTGATAACTATTAACAAAGGTAATATCGTATAATTATATGTTATATCATTGTAATACGTCTATGAGCAGGGATGTTACGGATGTTAAATAATAAGAAATATTGATTTTGGATGATTTCGGTTTGAGAAATCTATTAACAATGTTTGACAGTAAAAGCTCTTGTAATAAAAGTTTTTATCGCTATTTCTAACTAAACGCTGGTTAGTTTGTATCTGACGTATCTCTATGACTCGGCCATCTTTGATTCTGGTTTTCTGATATTTAAGATAGATTCTGTTGTAGTTACACAGCTCTATAACATCCCTGGCCTATAGTTTGTATTTTCACTTAATATTTATGTATTTACACTTATTATTTATATGTTATATTGTAAAAAGTAATAATGGCAAAAGTAAAAATATTTTCGGCTAAGTAATCTCATAGGTGCATTTAATTTTAGTATTTTTAAGATATGAATAAATATATTAAAATTAAATATGTAATAAGTATATAATTCTTATGTATGTGCCTTTGTAGTTCCGTATCATGTCACATATATATATATATATATATATATATATATATATATATATATATATATATATATATATATATATATATATATATATATATATATATATATATATATATATATATATATATATATACCTACTGTTTGCATTCCGTAAGTGCCATAGACATTTTGTCTTTTGCCCGAATATGTATAAATATATATCAATATCCTTTTAGGAAAATGTATTCACATGTATATATATATAATAAATAGGCCTACTATATATCTGTATCAAATCAGGGTTCATAATGAGAATTGAAATTACAAAAATTTTTAATTTATTTTTGTCGATTTATTACAAATTAATTAAAGATTTTTCTCATAATCGTAGTTGTGGTGCGCCGAATTTTCTTTATATTAGTGTTTTTTTTTTTTTAAATTTATACACACTATTGTCCCCTACAAAATGACCAAGAATGTAAGATAACCAAAAAAATTTAATATGGGGCTATCTATAAATTACGTGATACTTTAAGGAGGGGGTGGAAGAAAGACCGTGAAATGTAACAAAAGAGCTTCTTACTTTAGTGCCATCTCATTTTAAAATATATAGAAATAAAACTGGAAAAGGAATTGTTATTTTCATTAAAATTTATTACTTATAAGTAAATACGAATAAAATATTAATGTTGGACAAGGACTCTCAAGGAGTCTCCCTCTAGACATAGTTTATGGATGGCCCCTAAGAAAAGAAGAAATGAGATCTAAACGTATTTGTATTATTATATACAAATTAACAGTTTTGAGTGTTGACGGTACGCCTCATTTTGATAATAAATATATGTAGAATGATTCTTTTGTTCCCAGTACCCGTTAGATCACGTAGAATAATTGACTTACCGAATTTGCTCTCCTTATATGAGCTTTTTTCTCATCGAAATAAACGCTTTATAGATTATAAATATTTAAATAACTAATCCATTTGTTTCATTTGAAAATATATTAGAATTTTATTATAGACGAGGTTTTGACATATCACAGCCAGTTTAGGATATCCGGTGGAAGTGGTGTAGATATGCGACTTTTAAATTGAAAATAATGACTTTTGTTAGAAAATTTAGTAGTATGTTTACAAAATCAAGTATCTGTAGTAAGTTTAAAAATAATTTATATATTTTTTGTTTTTTTTTTTTTTGCATATACAAAGGAAATAGCATATCTGATTTTATAATTGATTTATATTAAAATTTATCTATACTTATTACTAATATTTGGGGTATATTTTAATGTAATATATATATATATATATATATATATATATATATATATATATATATATATATATATATATATATATATATATATATCTTTATAAGTTAAGAAAGCTAGTTATTTATAAAGTCAGATATGATAAATCTATACTGTAAGCCTAAATTACATGTCGCGATCGCGTTCATTTTTTGATCGTATTATATTTATGTATGTGTATTTTACAATTTTTAACATCGAAATGTACGTCATTAGGGCAGAAGATAACTTTAATATATTTATTATGGCTTATTTTTATATTTAATATATAATAACATATGAATAAGTATGATTTTATATTGATTTAGTAATAAAAATATTAGGAACTAATATAAACACAAAAAAATATTACACAGCTTTTATGATATTGACAATATGTTTACTATGATTAAGTCAAGTTTAACCACCGATATTTAATATACATATATATTTCAATGCGTATTATGTTTTATTAATATATTAATTAATTAAACCGTAAAATGGCGTTTTTAGTGCAATTTTCAGCGGAAATTGGAGAACAGAACGGATTGTCTTAACAAAAGGTTCCCAAGTTCCTTCTGCCTACCCAGCCATTTGCGGGATGAAATATATATATATATGTAAAAAGCTTTTCGATGTAATATTGTTTGTGTAATATGTAATACAAATCTAGACGAATTTGCCTTCCTCTTTGGCCTTCCATATTAACTTATTACATATATTATATAAATAAGTATAATGTATTTGGTCGCTTTGGTACTGAGAGTAAACTTGCATATTAAAATTTCATAACTCTTTTAATTATGGCTTAGAAATAATTAAGTAAAATTAATTATTTTGGTTCACCACCAATGCGAAGATATAGAGAGTCAAAGTCGACTGCCAATTCTTATTTATAAAAAAAAACATACATCTTATGTTATTGTACCCCTTATCTTTGCCAATTAAAAAGAATATTTATAATCTTTAAATAAAAAGAAAATCTATATAATATTGTGAAATGAATTGACAAATAATAGTAAGTAATTTAATATGTATGTAAATCGATAATCAATTTTAAACTTATATATATATATATATATATATATATATATATATATATATATATATATATATATATATATATATATATATATATATATATATATATATATATATATATATATATATATATATATATATATATATATATATATATTGTAAAATATGTATATTTTTATTATATATAATGACTACAAATTGTGTTAAAACAATCGTATTGTAAATAAATTTTTGTCTTGTGTTTTCTTTGTTTACGTTGCACATTGATGAAAGATTTTTCCGGCATTAACCAATACTAACTTAATTAATTTCAAGCCAGTTTTTTTCATTTTCCAGCGAATATATAACTTTGTGGGTCTACGTTCTACTTCGGGTGTTTTCGATATATTTTTTTAATAATGAATTTCCTATCAAGCTTGGCTTAATTATTGGTCTAAATAATTAAAATATTGGCGTAACTAATAATGTAAATAAACTGCATTTTATTCGATATTTTCAATGCTTTATAGAGTATTTTTTTTTTAATATTTATTTACAAGTATTACAATTAATTTAGTTAAAGTCACTTACTAACGTTAAAACGATTTATTTAATAAAACTAACGTAATCCACTTAACCCGATCCCTCTTTCTCTAATAAGAGCAATAATATCTTTCTTTTTTTTTAATTTGTATATTAATATGTACAAATATTTGATTATAACTGACTAAATATTTAATACAGATAATTTAAACATGTATTAAATTATTTTTAGCCTGTAATGGCCAAATATTTTATTAATAGGGCAGCATTTTCACGTGAAGCTTCAAATTCATATAAATAGTAGCTGAGATTTGACTGAAAGGCCGTTTGAAATAAAAGTGTGCCATTAATTAAGGTTTACACATGTTTCCAAGTATAAAATGATAGAAAAATATATTGAAATCTAACAATGATCAATTAATTTCATTATGCCATACAAAATAATTTGAAACATCAAATTGTAAACACGCAAGTTATATAATATGCTAAAATATAATATTAGCGTCATCGGTTGTATGAAGGTCGGAGTCTGACAGACTACAGAGCGATCGGAAGTTGATTTCGCGCTAACTATAAAAGATTTATATCGGAGCCTCGTGCCCATTTCTTTGCACCAGATGTTCTAATAAAAGCTCAGTTAATCCCTCAAGGTCGTTGCGAGGAAAATCGATATATATATACAAACACGCCTGGACTCGGGAGTTACCGGTGTTCGACATTTAGTTTAATAAATATTTAAACTTGATCTGGTACTTTACTTGCTAATTTTACGCACACGTTACGGAAACCCTATTTATATGATTATTATTTCTCGTTCTTCCGTTTCTATTGTTTGTCCGTAACGTTATGTACATAATTAATATATCTTCGAAAAATTATTAAAATTAAACAAAGTTTCTGGACTACTGCAAAGTGTTCGGAACGTCGGCTTTCGAAAAAATATACAATATTCACATACACGCGATTAATCCAATTAAATGTGTTTCATTTAAAATAAAATTATAAAGTATTCAAGTGTATCCAATTCGAACGCGCTAATCTCAGGAACTGCTCGATTGAGTGGAATTATCGAGACAATCAGAGATCGTATTTATAATATTAGTATACATATCTAAGTAATATATGATAGAACTTACTTGCCGGGATAACTTCATTAATGCGCTTTCATCTATTATTTTGAAGTGCAGCAAGTCAGGTTCGGGACGGTATCTATTGTTAGTTTGTAAGCCGATCAGGGTTATATAATAATTACTTTGTTTGTTTGTATAAATATTATAATTGATTTCTGCATTTCAACACGCTCTTATGGTTTGTATGGAATGTTGAATGATTCTCTGAAGTAAATGACAAAGATGATGATATACTGCCTTGCGTTTCTTAGAAATAACATCGATTCGCTGCGTAGACAACTGCTTATTTTTTTTTTCTAATTTTTCTAATTGTAATACGAGTATATGTATAGGAGGCCTGTCGTGGCGCAGCGGTACAAGCGTGTGACTGTAATCTATAGGTTGTAGGTTCGATCCCCACTCGAGGAAATGAAATATTTATTTTCAATTTAAATATTTAATGTTTCATTTCTTCGCTCTGGTACAAGGCACAATGCGGCGTTGAGTTCCGCCACTCAACACGCAATGCCTAAAATCGGCGGAAAGTGGGGAACGGAAGTGGAACGGAGGTTCCCAAGTTCCCTCTGCCTACCCTGTCATGTGCGGGATACAGCGTGAAGCTGAGTGAGTGAGTGAATGTATACATATATTATAAGTTTGACGTGAAATTTGTACTTGTACTTTCGTTTTGCTATCTAAAGTAGTTATGTAACAGGAGTGTACTTACAATTCATTAATCTGTATGCGTTGCTCTCACCCACGTTTGACCTCAATGTTATCGATTTATTAAGTAATTTTAATGTTTATAAAACAATATTGTTCCTCTTTTTTTTCATATGTTCCTTTTAGTCATTTACGAAACGTGATCGTTCAAAAACATTGTTTTATCTTTATTTGACGAATTTCAAGCAAAATATATATTAAGGGTTTTAATTTTTGTGCGCTTGTTTCGGCTAATAGTCTGTGATAATTTTTGTATCCACATAACATCGATATATTTAAAGTGTGTTACTATATAAGCTATACTAGGCTAGTCTATACATATTATATTCGTGTAGTTTTATGAAGAATTTGTAGTTAAGTGCAGTAACTGTATCTGCATTCGTGTTCAACTCAACGATTACTCGTTTATCAGTGATATAGTTAGAAATTAAATTAATATTACGCTCTTCCATACCTACCACGCTAGCTTGAGTCTTCAAATGAATATCGATTTTAGAGTTTTTTACCGCTTTAATCTCATTCTGAATAGTTTTTTTTAACGACAATTGTTAAAGTGATCAGTGTTTGGAAAGCCTTATGGGAATTTCCATTTTGACAGAATTTTGAACTTTGAAATTTTGAACTTTAAAATATAGAACAAATTTTGACAGAATTTCCCAGAAAACATATTTAGATATGATTTTTGGGAAATTCTGGAGTAGGCATAAGAATATTCTGGGGTGGACACAGATTGCCTGACCCGTTTCTTCGCCCATGGATAGCCGTAAGGTAAATACATCGAGTTTTATAAAAGTTGTTGTTAATATAAAAATACATGTCGAAAATAAAAAAGTTTTTGTTCAATTTTAGACCAGAAGATCGAAATGGAGTGTGATATACATTTAGTTAGCACTTAGATTACTTGTAAACTGTAGTTGAATTTAAGCTTTAAAAATATACATCTGTAGCAATTCATATTTCTTATCCAGCATGTCCTTTATAATCACTGCAACTTTACGTTTACGTCAAGAAATTATTTGTTCATAAGATATATGTAGGTATTTAAGTATGGTGTGATCAAAAACAATGTATGTATACGATGTCTTTAATTTGTCAAGGATGGAATAAATGTTATGGAGTTTAACAGTGTTTTCTTTGAACCTCATTCCGTTAAAAATACTTTAAATATATTTTGTTACCTTTTTCTTTTTTAATTATCTACACTTATTATAAATATGGAGCCGATCATTGTCTGTACATGGAAGATATATTTAAAAGAATCTTAGAGATTTTTTAATATTTATCTGTTTGTCCGTGCGTTTGTAAGCGCAATCGGCTAACCAGACTGAAATGTTATGGCAACTTTTCCTCAACATTAAGTGTTTGTATGTATTATTTAAATCGATTAGTTAATAAATAATAAAGTAACATTAATTTATAATATTTAGTTGGGCAGAATTGCTACAAATTTTATATTTACAAAGAAACTAAATTAATTAGTAAGTCGCCACGAAAACAATGGCATGCATAAAATAATACGTAAATATAAATATTATTTACTTATTTATTTATAAAAGAAGACATACAGTTTTACAAGTACTTGAAATAAAAACCAAATTTACATTCAATTAACCAATGAAGTCTTCACATAAAATAGTACAAAAAAAAATAGCTAGATGTACAGTTAATCAAGCTAGATGTACAGTTAATCAAATCAATTATGTTTACGATATTTTCTCAGTTTAGTAGAGTTTTAAACACAATAGCACATTTTAATGTTTTTGAAAGAATAGAGTAGTATATGAGAAGCATGTATTAAAAGAGTAGGTATACTCGTATAAAAAATATGGTACATAGTAATATTTGAACCCGCATCTCTTGAAATCTATCAAAGCACTCAAGCCAATTAAGTTTTTCTATACTATTGAAATATATTGAAGCCGTCGAGGCGCATGGGTACAGGCGTGCAAGCGATGGTCGCGGATTCATTTGTCGCAAAGAGGCTTTCCTTACAGTGGAAACGGGGAAAAGCGGGGCGTAACGTTCCACCACTCAACATGGAATGTCTCAATAATTCTGTGGTCTGGAAAGAGGGGAACCGAATCTGTTAACACTAGGTTCTTAGATCACGACATAGAGTTATACTAAAAAAAAATATTTTTCATGTCGTGGCGCTCTCGGAGAAATTAAACATTTAATATTTTCAAATGAAACATTTCATATTTTCAAATGAAACATTTCATATTTTTGCTCTGGCATCAAGGTAAAGCGCGGCGTTGAGTTCTATTCCATCTCAACAAGTTAAGCCACAAAAACAACGGAAAGTGGGGAAAGTTACGGAGTGTCTTAACACTAGGTTCCCAAGTTCCCTCTGCCTACCAGTGAGTAATATTTTTCATAACAAACACGTTCCCAGACAAAATGTAAACATCTAATCACAAATAGTATATAGCAACAAACCTGCATAGATTAGTATTTACTACATTAGCTATACAACTGGGTCGCAATTACATTTAATAGACTTGAAAATTGCAAGTTATACCCGCGAGAGCGGATCCACATTCTCACATTTATCGTTCCCGTTGCATAATTGTAACGGGAGATGCGACATTTGTATTATATTCTCATATACATATGTATATATATATATATATATATATATATATATATATATATATATATATATATATATATATATATATATATATATATATATATATATATATATATGTATATATATATATATATATATATATATATATATATATATATATATATATATATGTATATATATATATATATATATATATATATATATATATATATATATATATATATATATATATATTTACGTAGTTAGTAGATAGAGTTTACATACGCTTTATTTGGCAAAAGGACGAGGACACTCAAATACATAGACAATATATTTTTTTGTTCTATCTTTTTATTGTACTTAAAAATAAATACAGTAAAAATCATCGCCATTTACCGACAGATATGTCAGTACGATTCAAATTACTATTACATTCCGAAAACTGATACCGAAATACTTCTTAGAATCGAACGATGCTTCATTCCATACTATATTTTAACAATTTAGACGTTCTTTAATAATAAAGATCAAATATAATTCTTAATTTCTACACTCAAGGTTCATATCGCTATAGCTCAGTCATTAAATTATGGGTCACATGATAGGGGAGGTCTGTGGGTCATATAAAACAGTAAACAATTGACAATTGGCTACAAGGTCAAGAGCAGATCTGAGATGTAACGGCAAATATCGTTTTATAAACTTGATTTTATACTATTGTGTAAACAAAAAAATATTGGAATAGGGAAGTCAAGATATATATATATATATATATATATATATATATACATATATATATATATATATATATATATATATATATATATATATATATATATATATATATACATATATATATATATATATATATATATATATATATATATATATATATATATATATATATATATATATATATATATATACATATATATATATATATATATATATATATATATATATATATATATATATATATATATATATATATATATATATATATATATATATATATAAAATGTTGAAAAAATAAATCTTAATATAACAAAATTAATTTAGTTAAATAAATTAATAACATTTTAGCTTCAACACTGTTTTAGTATGAACATAATAGTTATGTCGCACTCAAGTTGAGGCTTTAAGTGATATACTGATGCTATCAAAAAGTTATCAGTATTTCCTTTACTAAGGATATTGACTAGGTGGATGCAAGTAAGTCATCAGCTCTTCTTCCAGAAATGACGTAAGCACGCCCATTCAATAAATGGACGCGATTCAATAAAGAATACGGTTAAAAAGAAGCTAGAATTTTGCAAAACACAAAAAGATAAATTGCTTAAATGATATATACAAACATTATCAAATTATTTATTTAATTTTATTAACTATCTAATATTATTTATATAATATAAATATGTCATAATAAAAACTTAAATGATCTCTATTAATAACATAATTTGCTTAATTTTATATTTATCGTCTGGTCCATGAACATCCCTACTTTGTATATATTTTATCATCTAATGTTACGTTAATCATATATAATATATTATAGAAAATCTAAATATTATGTATTTTTTCCTTAATATTTATCATTTAAGCAATTTATCTTTTTGTGTTTTGCAAAATTCTAGCTTCTTTTTAACCGTATTCTTTATTGAATCGCGTCCATTTATTGAATGGGCGTGCTTACGTCATTTCTGGAAGAAGAGCTGATGACTTACTTGCATCCACCTAGTCAATATCCTTAGTAAAGGAAATACTGATAACTTTTTGATAGCATCAGTATATCACTTAAAGCCTCAACTTGAGTGCGACATAACTATTATGTTCATACTAAAACAGTGTTGAAGCTAAAATGTTATTAATTTATTTAACTAAATTAATTTTGTTACATTAAGATTTATTTTTTCAACATTTTTCTTGATTATAAACAGCAGTATATACACATATCTTAACCAAAATACATAGAAATAAAAATTTGTAGAAATATTACCCATTTTTTTTAAATATATACTTTAGTTATCATATAAATACATAAACGCTATACAAGCGTCCTTTATAGGAACAGATTAGAATAAGCTCATTGTTGCCACTCGAGCTTTTATACCTATGAATGTATGTGATGATCCTCACGTAGACTGGATTATGAATACGGTCAACGTTGTAATTCTCTAATATTAATATCTAAATTGAATATATTTAAATATACATAAAAATTATCTGTATGTTTGAAATATTGATCTTAAAACGATTCAAAGACGTATATAGAGATTTGCTTTGAAGCTGTTGGACTATAGCGGCACAGCGTTTGACTCGCGTCTGTTGTAGGATCGAGTCCCTCTTATGGGAATTACTAGTTTTCGTTGCTTTGTTTATATATCTAAACAGAGCGCGGCGTTGAGTTCCGCTACGCCACAGAGGATCTTTATATTAGATTCTCGATATCTATATGCGAAATGTAGCGCGTAACTATAAACATAATTTAAAGAAATATTAAACAATAAACTAATTTATTAGTATAGAAATATTGAAAGGTAGTTTACATATATTATACTTATTTATAGTAAATACTAGTAACTAGAAAAGTAATAAATGTTTACGGCATTTTCATTACTTCCTTGGTCTTATTTTCTTATCAATCATAATTTTCTTCAGAAATCTAATTACGAACTGAAATATAAATACATATTTAACGTTTATTTCTTAAACATTACGTAACAAGTACTTTAAAAGTAATCTAACTGAATGACCTATTGATTAGAATTATCAGCAACTATCGCTTCACCTCGCGCCCGGTTCATAAGGGCTTCGAGAAAGTGACAAGAGACGGGGAAAATTCTTCTACATCAACTACGTACAGTTCGTGTAATAACTAATCGTGGGAAATTTTAATTTCCCCGTTTTGTTTATCAACAAAATGCTATAAATATGCGTGCTGGATGACGGTGTGGTCAGACGATACTCGGACTCGGGTTGGATAAGTTCTTTCACACAAATAAAAATGTTCAATAAACACGTTTTCGCGTTGGCTGCGCTGATTTTGATAGTGCCATGGGTAGCTGCTACCCCTTTAAAGGGGGGTTCTACGTCCCACTTAGAACGTAAGTGACTTTTTATTGAGCTGTGCCTTTTTTTTGCGATGTGTATTTATTTTTAACGATTTTTCTTTATTTTGCTTTGTGAAATGTGAAATAATTTAAAAATGCATATTATGGATATATGGATTTTAAAGTACTTTTATTTTAGGTAGATTAATTTTGATACAACTCAGCTTCACGCCGTATTCCGCACTTAGCAAGGTAGGCAGAGGGAACATGGGAACCTATTGTTACGACACTCCGTACCACTTCTGTTCCCCACTTTCCGCCGAATTTGAGGCAATGCGTGTTGAGTATTATATATTAATTTTGATATAATTTATTTTAAATAGAATTATTTAATAAATATTAATAATGGTCTACGAATAATCTAAATCCTAACGTATTTTGGTTTTTCGTAATTTAGAATATATATATGTTTTATAGAAATATCTAGCAATGTAAAAAGATTAAAGTGTATTACATTTTGTATACTGAAAAGCTGAATTATTTCAACATTAAATGCTTCCGTGAATAGCTTGAGAAAAAGGCTTCCGAGAAACGCCTCTCTTGAGATTTATTTTTTATTAAATTATACCGTTACCATCCTTAAGGTACTAACTGATGCAACCATTTTTTTTATTATTACTTACTTACTTTTGGTAGTGCCGCGTGTCTTTCAAGGTTAGGAAGGAAGAAATGCATTTAAATGTTGTATATATAATATTAGGCTCTTCTGTTAGCTACACGCTGTGTCTCAGACATGGCAGGTTAGGCAGGGGGAACATGGGAACCTAGTGCTTAGACGCTCTATTTCGCTCCACACTTTCCGCCGAATTTGTTAAATACGTAAATATTTAATTTGAAAATTTTAAATATCTTATTTCCTCGAGTGGGGATCGAACCCACAGCCCGTCGCGTTTACAGTCACACGTTTCTGTACCTGAGACAGGCCTCGAAGCTCTTCTATTAAAAATGTAATTATCTCGTATAGAAGTGTTTTCATATTAGTTAATTAGTGGACAGGATGTCAGAGATAGATGGAGATCCCCGCATTTATACTAAACATATTCTTGATCTAACCGGTAACTTGTATCGTAAATTGTAACTAATGTATATTTATTTATATAATTTTTCGATAAGCATTTACCACTCGAGGAAATGAAATATTAAATATTTTCAAATCTTGCTCTGGTAAAGCAAAGCGCGTATTTGAATTCGGTCACTCAACACGCTATGCCTCATATTCGGCGGAAAGTGGGGAATGGAACGGAGTTTCTAAACACTAGGTTCCCAGGATCCCTTTGACTACTCTTATTGAGGATACAGTGTAGAGCTAAAAATAAGAAGTACGATTTTGATAACTAGAATTTATATTATTTTCGTCAAGTTAGTGAAGCAAAGAAAAAATAAGTTCATTGGGTTCGATTTCCACCCGAAGAATTAAATAATTTTCTATTGAATTAATATTATGATTTTACTATCGAAACATAGCGCGGCGTTGAGTTCCGCGACTCAACGTAACACTAGGCTTGCAGATAAAAAAATGACGTAACTTGATATTCACGTAATTTCCATTTAAAATAATATTATTGTATACAGTGTTCATATTTACTAAGCTTAGAACTGATTAGTATAGTATCTTAATTAAGTATATATAAATACACAAAATTTGTATGACGTATTGAAATATGTACTTCACCTTATCTTCTACCGATTTTGAGCCATTGCGTGTTGAGTGGCGGAATTTGATGAGAATAAACATTTGATTTGGCAATTTAATATATTTTATGTCATCGAGTGGGGATCGAACCTACTGCCTGTGGCATTTACAGTCACACGCGTGAGCCTCTGCGTTACGACAGGCTAACCTAAC
Source organism: Eueides isabella (assembly GCA_019049475.1). Taxonomy (NCBI): domain Eukaryota; kingdom Metazoa; phylum Arthropoda; class Insecta; order Lepidoptera; family Nymphalidae; genus Eueides; species Eueides isabella. The sequence continues at coordinate 14,319,100 of CM032383.1, forward strand.
CTAACCTAACCTATACTCCAACGTTAGCGTATTAAAACTTTAATAATATAAAACGATATACGTATTGCTAAATAGTATTGATTCAGATTTATTTATAAACTTAACGTTTCCGCTCGTTGCCGTAGTAAGCTCCAGTAATATTAACGATTATTTCAATGTCAAACAGTAAACAAGTAGTAAATCTATTTGGATTTATCTATACTTATAAAAAAATCTGTAAATCGCTGTCTGTACATGGGAGATATATTAAAAAAAATCTTATACTTTTATTAATATTAAAGGGCCCAAAATAGTGACATTTTTATCTGTTTGTCTTTGCGGTTTGTACGCGTTAATCTCATAAATGTTGAAGAAGGATTGCTAAATAAAATTTTTATTCATTTAGCTTAAATTTTAGCCAGTATAGATATTGCCTTCAAAACCATGAATAGATTGTGAAAGTTACTGAGGATAGTAAATAAAAAAGGATAGTTTAGGCGGGAAAAGCTTTAGTTTAGAACAAGAAAAGAAGAAAAATAAAAAAAAACCTTATAGTTGTTATGAATATCATGGAGATGTCGAGGAACAGTTAGCTTTGTGCAGTTACAATTTCATCTAGGAACCAATATTATATAATATATATTATATAATACAATATTTGATATTTCATCTAGATAACTTAAAGCATCGGTACCATCCACAATGCACCTGTAGCTCCACTGGCGTCACACTGTTCCGTGGGCGGCAGTGATTACTCACCATACGGTGATCCGTATGCTCTGTTGCCTGGTCTTTTCCATGAACAAAAAATCTTGGCAGAATCTCGATTTTTTTTTATGGAAAAGACGGCAAACGAGCGTACGGGTCACCTGGTGGTAAGTGATCACCGTCGCCCACGGCCCCGAGTAACTCCAGAGGAGCTACAGGAGCGTTGCCGTCCTTTAAGGTGGAAGGGCACCGGGGCCCGGCATTACCTAATGCGAAGCGCAGTGGCCGAAGCCACTACTTAACGCCAGTCTTAAAAAACTATGAAAGGGTAGTAAATTAATATAATTTCCTCGCTTTAATAACAAGATAATGTATGTATTTCCGCCCCTTAACTGTTGTTCTCCTTAAATATTGCGTTCATATCGAAAATTAATACTAGGTCCTTTTGCCTACCCTAGTGTATGAAAAAAAAAACGAAAAAAAAGAACGTTGTAAAACGCTAACAAGGGAGTGTAGCCTGTCGTGGTACAAGACCTCACAAGCTGCTGTAAATACGACAAGGTTCAATCCAAACTCGAAGAAATGAATCATTTAATATTCTCAAATGAATTATTTAATGTTTTCATTTATACTGCCACACAATGCCTCAAATTCGGCGGAAAGATGGAACGGAACGGAGTGTCTTAACACTAGGTTCCCAAGTTCCCTCTGCCTACCCTGCCATGTGCGAGATACAGCGTAATGCCATAAAAGTAAACAGTAGAGTGTATTTAATATTTTAATTTTCATTTATAAACGATCGTTATTAATTCTTCATGATTACTTTCTCCTATACACATGTGATCTTAGTTAAAATAATTACAAAATAGATACAAAAACGTGATTTCCCACTGTATAATAGATTAAATGAAATAAATTGACATAACAATAATGATATTTAACTAGATGTTACAGTTTATTTAAATGATTATACATACAAATATAATACTATTATCGTAATTATACTGTGCGCTCTTTGTATAGAGGGTGGGCGGAAGTTCTCATGAACAGCATCCGGTCCTAGTCACTTTGTAAGGTATACGTACGAGTATGAAGCATAATTTGATTACTTGTTATTTATTATTATTAGCAGCTTATTATTTACGAGGCCGTCTTGGTGCAGAAAAGAGAAAACAGTGTTTGGCAAATGGTTGTGGGTTCAATTCCAATTGTAAATATAAATTGACAATTTTTTTTTTATTCATACAGCATAGAATTTCTGGAATAAGAATTATATTGATCAAATACCAATTAGGGAGGCCTATCTGAGTTAGTTCGAACAAAAAGGTTGATAAGTAAAGATATTGTTATGAGTCGCACAGATATATGTATAATTGAAGTTGATATGAACAAGTTCCTATGAATAAAAATTCTAATAATAAAATTGTAATTAATATATTTTAGGCATTTTTTTACAAAATTACAAACAAAATATCGATTTTTTATATACAAATAATCGATGTATAAGTCGATGTATCCTTAAATGTATTTTACATACGTTCTTCGTATGGTTTAGTTGGTCAGAGCGCTTGGACAGTTGCCAAGAGGCGCAGGTTCAAATCCCGCTATGTTAAAATTTTTATACGTTTTTAAAAAAATATATTTTTCTTTTCTAAGTGTGGAATAACACTTTAAAACATAGTACATATTTAAGATATATAACTAAGTTGTAGTTAAATTAACAAACGATTATTGCTGCCTCCTATGTCCATTTGTATTTAATCTAGCCTTTATGTTCATATATTTGAGTATTTAAACTAAACTTATTACTATTGCACTTATTTAGAAAACATATCAAAAATTTAACGTAACAATATTTGAACCCCCGCTTCTTGGAAACGTTAAATTTTTTATATGTTTTCTAAACAAATTCCTTCCTAAAATGTGGATTAACACTTAAAAATCAAGAATAAACTCATAACATTCCAGTGGTGAGCATTATAGAGTTAGAGGAACCCTGCGTAAGGCAGGGCGGCATCTGTCTACGCACTGAGGACTGCGACCCCGGCAACTTGGTGCGGATCAGTGGAGTGATACTGTGCCCCGCTCAGAGGCATTTGGGAGTTGAATGCTGTTATGTAAGTTAAATTCAAGAATTATCTATTAATATCTTATAATTTATATAGGCGAGTGTTCTGGAGAACTGTTTGCCTTGGTACCTGTTGCTGAATTTTCCAACCGCACAGTACGTCACAAACTAAAGTACCATCCACATCATCTGGACACGTGGCACTCGACTACGGTGCGGTTTCGAAGGAATTTTCTTCCACGCGTCACACATCTGTGAAACGGCCTACCCGCGGCAATATTTCCAGGTCGACACGACATGACCTTCAAAAAGCGCGTCTACCTCCACCCTAAAGGCCGGCAACGCACCTGTAGCTCCCCTGGTGTTACACGGGGCCGTGGGTGACGGTGATCACTCACCAGGTGTACTTCCTGTATATCTTGCGCATTGCCACAGGAGCTCACTGGTTCATGTGTAACATAGATCTATATCGAGCCATCAATCTCGTCTCCATTCAAAAGCATTGCAGAAAACTGTCCAGTAGCTACTTTGCTCATCAGGTGACGCGTACGCGTTAATTATTTGAAGATTTTTAATTCACGCTGATATCAGCTGGGCACCTGGGCAAATAGTATATCGAAGTTAACCTTGAAAAGAGTATGTCAGTATTCTTCCCCATTCGCCGAACGAATGGCATGCCTCATGTTCTTCTGCAAGACAAAATCATACCTCAAGCACAGAGTGCCAAATATCTAGAAGTAATTCTGGATAACAACGCAATTTCTAAGAGCACTTAAGATACGTACGCCGAAAAACGCAAACGTACTTCTTCTTCCTGGAATTAAGCCCGGCTTGCTGTGCCAGAGTCTACCTTCCTACTAAGCCTACTCCACTTAGCACGATCTTTTACGTCCTCTGTGGTTAGACTATTGGCTCTTATCTCAAGCGACGCTCTTGGAGCTTATCCGCTATGTCACGGACTCCAAGACTACCTCAAATGAATGTGTTATGTATGCGGTCATACCGCTTTACGCCGTACATCCGCCTCAGCATTTTCATTTCCGTGACATGAAGCTCCTGAGTGTGCCGAGATAGTACTGGCCAGCATTCGCTGCCGTATAAAAGAACCGGTCGAACGGTGCTCTTGTATATCAGCCCCTTGAGTTTGGTCGGTATTCTGCTATCTGTGCCAAATTTAAAATGTCTTTAAGAAATAAAAACCACCTGTATATCTTGCGCATTGCCACGGGAGCTCACTGGTTCATGTGCAACATAGATCTATATCGAGACATCAATCTCGTCTCCATACAAAAGCATTGCAGAAAACTGTCCAGTAGCTACTTTGAAAAGTCCTCGTCCCATCCGTACCCCCTGGTGGTAAAAGCCTGCGATTGTCCGCTCCCCGTAGCTAAGGGAAAATTCCGTAAGGTTTGTCGTAGACCACGCAATGTTCTATTCGATAAAGCTGACCCCATTACAGTCGCGAATAAAGTGAAACGAGTAGGTAGGACTACACATAAACGCAAACGCACACGATACACATACCGTCCCCGCCGGTGGAGACGAGGTCCCAGTTATACAGCAGCCCAAGCGCGCCTAGGCGCGAGAGAGTTCCAAACATAAATTCCAAAAGGGCATCCACAGCCCTACCCAGTAGGCCTAGTTCGGGCTTGCGAACTTCGCAAGACGAGGTTCGAGTCTTGCAAGAGGCCGCCTTGCAACTTCGTAGTATCTCTTTGAGTCACTCAATCTGGTGACAAGTTCAAGATCATAGCTCTTCCAGCTAAGCCTCACACAAAACCGGTGACGCTGTAGAGATCGCTGGGCCAACAGCATACTACCCCATCGAAAGAAAAAATAGATTTTATATTTTACATTATTTATCTGTGGACAAAATTTTTAATGTGAAAAGAAAACCGAGGCGAAAAAAAATAGACGGTTCAACCGATTCAGGACAAGGGGCGGCTTGCATATTTCAATTTAATTTCGCATTCTTCAGATGTGAAATCTACACTTAGAAAGGTAGTTCAGGGCGTTCTAAGCTTACGTTTTATTTTTTTTTTGTATTTTCTCAAACGTCCTAATCAAAGCCCAGGCTGCCCTTGGGCCGCCCCTCGCGGCCTGCCGCCCCGGGCTATAGCCCTTCTGACCCTAGGGTAAATACACCCTTGCATATACTTAGAATATCATATGATTTCTCGCTATAATTTTAACGACTTCTTGACTCGACTCGACTCGACTCGACTCTGCCTACCCCACTGGGGATGTAGCGTGAAGCTGAGAGAAAAAGGCAAGAATTTAATAATATTCTAAACACTGTCCCTACTACTAAGATCCTCTATTCTCCTCGCTTTATACCGAAGATTTTGTAATTTCTTTGTTTGTCTTTACAGGAATAGAATTCATTATCTCGATTTAAGATCCTGTCGTCTTTGAGGCATCTCGTGGTGTGGGGACTCAAGCGTCTGACTGTAAACAGGTTGTGGGTTCGATACCCACTCGAGGAAATAATTATTTAATGATTTCATTTCTTTGCTCTGGTAAAAAAGCAAACCACGCGGCGTTAAGTTTAGGCGCTCTACACGCAATGATTCAAATTTTCCAGAATTATAGGAACGAAGTGTCTTAACACTGGGTTCCCAAGTTCCCTCTGCCCAAAGTTCCCAAGTTCCCAACTTCCCTCTTAGTACAGCTTGAAGCTGAAAAGATAGAGTTGGGATCGAATCCATTACCCTCTGATCAACAACGCAGTTTAAAGTTATTTGGTATCCCATATAAATTAGTTAGACATATTAAATTAACATTGTTTTTTTTTGTTTCAGAATTAATTACAATGGTAGATCCACATAAAAATCCGCCTTAACTTAAATGATGACGAGGGTGAAGAAAGCATTAAATTAAAATAGTTAGAGACGATGTTTTAAGATTATTTATTTATTTTTATTGTACACATCACCTATGTATAAGTTACTTCTACGTAAGATTGTGAACATTCGTTCCATTATTCTGCTCTAAGCTAGTGTGATTGTAATTTTGTTATTAAATCAGTACTTAATTACAGATAGTGTTTTATTTATTTATATAATTATTTAAATCTGGTATAGTATGGTTCTTTGATTATGACGTTCCGAGCGTGCCAGTTGAGCACAAATCACTTCGCCAATGTCACGTTGGAGAAGACAAGAGGTTATTATTTAAACATAATTGTTCAATTGCAGGTCATCCATCCCCTTTTATAGCAGGGTAGTGTATATTTACTGAAAAGTCAATCAGTTTTTTAATATTCGTTCATACTTCATCGTGTTTAAAGTCAAATACTAGACTACTGTGTCAGAGAATACATATTTTACTAGAATAATAGCTCAACTTAACTCAGCTTCACGCTATATCCCGCACATTGCAGGATAGGCAGAGGGATCTTGGAGACCTTGTATTAAGACACTCCGTACCAATTTCGTTTTTCGTATTGAGTGGCGGACCTCAACGCCGCGTTTTGCCTTGTACCAGAGCGAAGGAATGAAAATATTAAATTATACATTTTTTTAGCTTCACGCTGTATCATGCACGAGGCAGGGTAGGCAGAGGGAACCCGGGAACCTAGTGTTAAGACACTCCGTTCCACTTCCGTTCCTCACTTTCAGCAGAATTTGAGGTATTGCGTGTTGAGTGGTTTGCCTTATTACCAGAGCGAAGATATGAAACATTAAAAATTTCAATTTAAAATATTAAATATTTAATTTCCTTGAATAGCGATCGAACCCACAACCTGTCGGTTACAACTACACGCTTGTGCTGCTGCGCCACGACAGGCTACTAGAATGTTAACAGTTGTTATATAATTTAATTATATCAGCGAACAACATTTAAGCAAATTTCAACATATTTCGAATATCAAGCGAAATAATTCTATAAATAGCTCAATTGCATCAATTCTGTTTAATATATATAATTATAACGTCCTTCATTAGCGTGTGAGTGCATACGTAAGAGATAAGAGTCGCTCTTGACTCTTGGCATCGTGATTGTCCGAAACATTCGGTAAATATTTATTGATCTCACTGTAATAACACAAATATTGTTGATACTTATATGTGATTTTACTTATTTACATATAAAAACAAGGACTACATTTTAGTGATTACGTCGAGCATCTTTAAGATTTTTTTCTCAGCTTCATGCTGTGTCTCGCATATGGGAGGGTAGGCAGAGGGAACTTGGGAACCTGGTGTTAAGGCACTCCGTTTCGTTCCCAGCGTTCTGCCGAATTTGAGGCATTGAGTGTTGAGTAGTGGGCCTTAATGATTTGTTATCTGAGCGAAAAAATCAAGACATAATATATTTAATTTGAATACATGGGCAGATTCGACCGGATTGTTACCACCCCCGGCATTTAAGACAGACGTTAAGTAGTGGCTTTGGCCACTGCGTTTCGCATTAGGTAGTGCCGGGCCCCGGTGCCCATCCACCGTAAAGGACGGCAACGCTCCTGTAGCTCCTCTGGAGTTACTCGGCCGTGGGCGACGGTGATCACTTACCACCAGGTGACCCGTACGCTCGTTTGCCGTCTTTTCCATAAAAAAAAAATCGAGATTCTGCCAAGATTTTTTGTTCATGGAAAAGACCAGGCAACAGAGCATACGGATCACCGTATGGTGAGTAATCACTGCCGCCCACGGAACAGTGTGACGCCAGTGGAGCTACAGGTGCATTGTGGATGGTACCGATGCTTTAAGTTATCTAGATGAAATATCAAATATTGTATTATATAATATATATTAAAAAAAAAAAATTAACGAGTGGGGATCGAACCCACAACATATCGCGTTAACAGCCACATGCTTGTGCCTCTACGCCACGACTTGTTCATTTTATATGCAGAAAGAATTAAATGATTCATAATAAATACTATTTTATTATTATTTTTTTGTTTAATTAATTCAAAATTCTATAGTATTTTATTCATAAAGAAAAAAAATGCCAGTAAGTCTATATTTTTATTAAATATATATTTCAATATTTATTTATATATCATTTAGTACGCCTTTTTTAAGTATATTAAATTTATTGAATCGATACGAATATACTATCGATATTTTAACGCGTCACGTCTCGAACTTGAGATATTGGTTGTAGGGCCGCTGGAGGATGAGGATTATGTCTTACCAAAGACTCAGCCAGGCGTTATAGAGATAACTGGCCTGGTTGCATTATCATATATAGGAACATTACCCAGAGTGAGCCAGAACTTTAACTTTCAACAAATTTATTTGTGTAAAGGTTTTTTTTATCTTAATTATTAAAAAACAAGTTATTAATAATAAAATTTATGGGGTGGGCACAAGACCGTTTTGGAGTGGGCGCGGCCCACTCGGTCCCTCATTTTCCTATCCCCATGTCTGACTGTTAATTTAAGTAGGCTAAAGTTCTTCCATAAATTAATTGGTTATAATATATCGCTATGTGACAGATACGTTGCGCAAAAAGAGACAAAAAGAAAATACTTATTCAATAATTTTATGATAAAAAAATACAAATAAAGTATAAAATCAAACGCATAAACTAATTAATATGTGTCATTCATATCATCTGTTAGATTCTCTGTATAATTGTATCTGTGAAAGTTTTTATAGAACACAAAGAGATGTTCGACACGCCTGACTCCTCTGTAATAGCAATGTTACATTGCAGCTATTCTATTAACCGCAAAGCTTCAGGCGTTATTAATTAGCATTGCTTTATTAAACGTCATACATTGTTTACGAACCGCTTTCTGGTTTTTTTTATATACTTACATATTTTTATAATACAATATAAAAAAAATATCGTGATAATGTTATCGAATTATACGCGGCTTTATTTACTTTAGAAGCCTAGAAGTCCGTCGTGGCATAGCGGACAAGCGTACGTAGACACGACAGATTGTGGGTTTGATTCTCAATCGTGGAATATAAATATTTTTTTTTTCTTTGATATAAGTTAGATAGATTTTACTTAGATAAGTTAAGAGCAGTTATTCAATTAAATTAAATTATTCATAATTATTAACTTAAATTTGGTGGATAGTGGGAAACGAATACCTAACACAATGTTTTTAATTTATTGTTTGTTCCTCTACCAGTTATTTTTAAATAATCTGATTTAAATTAATATAGTAAATATAAGTGTCAATATTACAATATCTACACAATCAATAGCTTTTTTAATATGTATACTTCACTGTTATCTTTTGTTTACAAAGTCGATAAACGTATTACTATGATCACAGCCCTGCTAGTATAAACAAGGCAGGTTTTGAGTTTGAACCAGACTCCAGAATATTAATTGTGATATTTTCATTTTTTCGCTTTGGTTATTATCAATTTCAGGTTTATTTAAAGCAAAAAGTAAATATTAAAATAAAATGGAGAACGGATGTAAGAATTAATGTTAACGGAATGTCTTAAATGTAAAGTTTTAATAGAAAAAGACATGTCCCGTTGAGTTTCTGTCGCCGGTTCTTCTCAAGTTTGAGGCAGTACGTTTAGAGAACTGGTGGTAAATTGTTTGATTTTCAAAAAATTGTGCTCGCAACTTCTGTGATGCCAGGTAAAGCTAACAATAGAAAAAAATAAACGTATTACCTGCCTACATATGTACGGTTTTATCTAATAAAGGCAAATTACAATCAAAAATAAAAGCTCTTACAAACGTCTATGAAGTCATTATCTCATATAGCTATACCACATGATATAGGGCATTTTATAACATAACGCTGTATATAAAAGTGAGATTGATACCTTTAGAAATTCCGTGTAAGCACTTAGTAAGTAAAGCTTTGCATAGAAACTAGCAAAGTCAAAGTTAATTATTTTGATTCAGCACGAAAGCATTATACCGAATGTACTACCTCAATTTTAATTGTTGCTTTATTTTAGATGCGCCACTTTAAGATAATTGGGCGGGAAATATAGGGCAGAAAGGCGGCATACGTTTTCATTGTTATATTATGGCAACATTCCGTCAACATTTAGTGTTTGTTTTATTTAAATCAAGTTAATAAATAGAAAATAGGTCAATTTAAAATATTTAGTTACAAAATTAATTCCTTTTTTTTATTTAATTAGCTGAATCTTTAATTTTCAATGCGTAAATATTGTCTTAAAAGTAGTAATTTTACTGGAAGCAAATAAAGAAGTAGGAATTAGTAAATAAAATATTGTAATTCAATATTAAATTTACCTATATCATTCTAATAGGCAATAATTTTCTTCACAAATAATTTTGTTACAGCTTCACGTTGTATCCCGCACGAGGCAGGATAGGCAGAGGGAGCCCGGGAACCTAGTGTTAAAACACTCCGTTCCACCTCCGTTCTCCACTTTCCGCCGAATTTGAGGTATTGCATGTTGAGTGGCGGAACTCAACGCCGTGCTTTGCCTTATTACCAGAGCGAAGAAATGAAACATTAAATAATTAAATTGAAAATATTAAATATTTTATTTCCTCGAGTAGGGATCGAACCCACATCCTGTCGTTTACAGTCACACGCTTGTGCCGCTGCGCCACGACAGGACTTATTTTTTTATAACACTTTTTAATATTACATTTCTTTTAGTTTTAATCTATCAAATCGATATTTCGTATATATTTTTAATGGTGACAACACTGAGGACTAAATCTACGCCATACGGGGAAAATTATGCATTTTCTTTCTACGCCATGATAGCGTGCTAATAAATTCATCTGCACATTTTTTTACGTAGAGCTGAATTCGTTACTTTAATTTTTTTTAAAAAGAATCACAAATATTCAAACAATTATAACTGGCGTCGTAATTGTTTGAAATGATATTTAATGAACCTATTGTTATTCAGCATTGTGTACACGACTTGTTTTGTTTCGCGTTTCAGTGAACAATGCTTGTAAAGTGCACTAAAGCGCCGCATTTTCATTAATTCATTATATAGCTTTCCTGTGATTGATGTGCTTTTCTGCGAAGTTCTGTTTGAAGTAGGATATATTTTATCAATTAACTTTCAATAAAATATAAACTCAACAGTCGTTTGCCTCAGTGATTTGATATCACAAAAGGTTTCGACTATTGGGTGATGCGTGAAGAACAAAATTTTAACGCTCCGTTCACTCTAGTAATTACCTATTATATTCGAAAAAGTGTTCATTTGTTTTCCGCGTTAATTATTATTGTATATAATTTTGAGATTTAAATCGAGCGCATTATTATGACTATGTTAATATTCACATTCGGAGATGTAGAATAAGGGAGGTAGAAGAGCCTATTTCTTTGAAGCCTGTCAGTCAGTCGTCAGTCGTTCGTTGGGCTCGAGATATTCGTTGCGTTGATGGACTTGCCGCAGCGAGAAAATTAAAATATTTAATTGCCCTTTTGAAAATCAAAAACACAAACATTACGATTATAGTGAAAAGTTAGAAACGGTCTCGATGGACCAGCTTTTAGTCATTAATTTTACGTATCTAAAACAAGTTAAACTATTGTAGATGTTGAGGTAGCAGGAATGATGTTTTTACTATGTTTTAAAGTGTTATTCCACACTTAGGACAGAAAATACTAAACTTAAATTTAAAAAGCGTATAAAAATTTTGAACGAAGCAGGATTTGAACCCGCGCCTCTGGAATACCGTTCCAGCGCTCTGACCAACTAAGCCATTCGTTCTCACCGAGCTCCGTCGAAATTCTTATACGCTTGTTACAACTTATTTATGTTGTTAGCATCTCTGTAGGGAGATTTTTACAAATTTCCGATACCCAAAGACAACACCTAAGAATTATCGTTTGGCAAGAGAGAATACTATTTATTTTAATATTTTTACTATGTTTTAAAGTGTTATTCCACACTTAGGACAGAAAATACTAAACTTAAATTTAAAAAGCGTATAAAAATTTTGAACGAAGCAGGATTTGAACCCGCGCCTCTGGAATACCGTTCCAGCGCTCTGACCAACTAAGCCATTCGTTCTCACCGAGCTCCGTCGAAATTCTTATACGCTTGTTACAACTTATTTATGTTGTTAGCATCTCTGTAGGGAGATTTTTACAAATTTCCGATACCCAAAGACAACTCCTAAGAATTATCGTTTGGCAAGAGAGAATACTATTTATTTTAATATTTTTACTATGTTTTAAAGTGTTATTCCACACTTAGGACAGAAAATACTAAACTTAAATTTAAAAAGCGTATAAAAATTTTGAACGAAGCAGGATTTGAACCCGCGCCTCTGGAATACCGTTCCAGCGCTCTGACCAACTAAGCCATTCGTTCTCACCGAGCTCCGTCGAAATTCTTATACGCTTGTTACAACTTATTTATGTTGTTAGCATCTCTGTAGGGAGATTTTTACAAATTTCCGATACCCAAAGACAACTCCTAAGAATTATCGTTTGGCAAGAGAGAATACTATTTATTTTAATATTTTTACTATGTTTTAAAGTGTTATTCCACACTTAGGACAGAAAATACTAAACTTAAATTTAAAAAGCGTATAAAAATTTTGAACGAAGCAGGATTTGAACCCGCGCCTCTGGAATACCGTTCCAGCGCTCTGACCACTAAGCCATTCGTTCTCACCGAGCTCCGTCGAAATTCTTATACGCTTGTTACAACTTATTTATGTTGTTAGCATCTCTGTAGGGAGATTTTTACAAATTTCCGCTACCCAATGACAACTCGTAAGAATTATCGTTTGGCAAGAGAGAATACTATTTATTTTAATATTTTTACTATGTTTTAAAGTGTTATTCCACACTTAGGACAGAAAATACTAAACTTAAATTTAAAAAGCGTATAAAAATTTTGAACGAAGCAGGATTTGAACCCGCGCCTCTGGAATGCCGTTCCAGCGCTCTGACCAACTAAGCCATTCGTTCTCACCGAGCTCCGTCGGAATTCTTATACGCTTGTTACAACTTATTTTTGTTGTTAGCATCTCTGTAGGGAGATTTTTACAAATTTCCGCTACCCAAAGACAACTCGTAAGAATTATCGTTTGGCAAGAGAGAATACTATTTACTTTAATATTTTTACTATGTTTTAAAGTGTTATTCCACACTTAGGACAGAAAATACTAAACTTAATTTTAAAAAGCGTATAAAAATTTTGAACGAAGCAGGATTTGAACCCCCGCCTCTGGAATACCGTTCCAGCGCTCTGACCAACTAAGCCATTCGTTCTCACCGAGCTCCGTCGAAATTCTTATACGCTTGTTACAACTTATTTATGTTGTTAGCATCTCTGTAGGGTGATTTTTACAAATTTCCGATACCCAAAGACAACTCCTAAGAATTATCGTTTGCCAAACGATAATTCTTAGGAGAACATACAGAATTCAACAAACTCTCAGAGGAGTTAAATTTGCTCCGAACTCAGAATAGCTCGATTGCTACAAACGTGTGTTCCTAATCTACACACGGCAAAGTGTCGTTTGTACAACGCCAAACTTCTACCCCTCCAATAAATGTTGCGCCAAATATTGCCCGCTCTTCAAACTCAAAGAAAAGCGGTGAATCTGGGCTTATGGAACAGATAGGGATGTTGATAGAGCAAAAATTAGCAGCATTTAAAGCAGAGATTTTTCCTGATAGAGCTATTAGGCCTCCTTTAAGGCAATCCATTTTCGCCTCGCAAACTCCAGCAGCTGTTGATGCTAATGTTGAAGAACATGCGGATGTTCAACCAAGTTCTAAAAACAGGAAAAAGCGTGGGCCGAAAAAATCTGTACACCCACAAATTATTGATCTACCACCAGTGTCTGTTTCTCAATAAATACAGGCATCAACTTCACAGCCTTCGACTCAAACTTGGGCGACAGTGACTAAGAAGAAGGCATATCCAAAGACAAATAAAAAACAAAGTCGAAGGCCAAATGAACGCTCAAAGACACATAATCGGCAGTTACCTAGGCTACCAGCCTCTGCAGCAATTTCAGTCACGGTACCCGAAGGCGCAGCCTTAACATATACCGAAGTGATGACAACAGCGAAAAGTAAGATTCGTCTGAGTGACCTTGGCATCGAAAATGTCAAAACAAAGAGGGCTTTGACTGAAGGCTTAATCCTAACAATAGGCGGCGTGGACAATGTAATCAAAGCCGACTTGTTGGCGAACACTATGCGTAACAAGCTTGCTGATCTAGGTGTGATGATAGCTCGTCCAAACAAAATGGGCGAACTCCGCATTTTGGATTTGGACGACGCCGTAACCCCACAAGAGGTTGCATTAGCGATGGCTGAATAAGGTGGTTGTTTAGTGGAAAACGTGAAAGTTGGTGAGATTCGTCGGTCACCCATCTCACTGGGGACCGTATGGGTGCGATGCCCCGTGACTGCTGTCCGAAAATTGGCAGAGTTAACGCGACTTCGAGTAGGCTGGATTTCGGCACGAGTTGAGCTCTTAGAACCAAGACCTCTCCAGTGCTATCGATGTTTGGAAAAGGGCCACGTTGGACGAATGTGTTCTAGTGGAATCGATAGGAGTGACCGTTGTTTTACATGTGGTGAGCCTGGTCATAAAGCCAGAACATGTAGTGCGAAATCACCAAAATGCCTTATTTGTGCGGATTTTGGAAGACGTGCAGACCATAGAATGGGCACTAAACTGTGCTGTCCGCCAAATAAGAAGCAGAGAAAAATGAAGACCTCAATTGATACTAATGTGACGAACGCCAAGGCTACGACTTTATCGGAGTCCAGGCAGTTGGAGACAATGGAAGCATAGCAATGACTGCCACTGCCGTAACGCTCAGCATCTCCTCATGCAGAGTATTACGGAGTGGTCTGTTGGGCTTGCTGTAGTTGCACACTCGCTGGTTTGGGGATGAATCTGGTACCGTAGGTATATTTTGGGGTGGTGGAGAGCGTGTTCCAACTTGCTCGCTTCTAGAAAAAGGTCAAGGATATGTAGCAATACAGTGGGGTACTTTGGCTGTAGTAGGCTGTTACATCTCCCCTAACACATCTCTTTCCGATTACGAAGAGTACCTGGATAGACTGGACAGTTGCGTTCACAGATGTATACTCCGTCCGTTGATTGTCTTGAGAGACTTTAATGCCTATGCTAGGGCGTGGGGAAATAGCAGAGATAACGCAAGAGGAGAAATAATTCTTGAATGGGCAACGAGTCTAGATCTACGGCTATTAAACCGAGGAACAGAAAGTACTTGTGTGAGGTGGCAAGGAGAGTCCATCGTGGATCTAACTTGGGCAACTCCTGCAGCCCTTCGCTTGCTGTCGAATTGGCGTGTGGCAGAAGAACTAGTAACCCTTTCTGACCACCGCCATATAATTTTCGATGTGTCCATTCGACGGCACCTCAACCGCTCTACTTATTTACGTAGGACAGGCGGCGCATTGCATCGATGGTCACTTAAGAAGTTAAATAAGGATTACCTCCAAGCTGCTGCCATTGTTGCATCTTGGCCAGTAAATAATCCAGAAGTTTTTGCCGACCCCGAGGGTGAAGTTGCTTGGTTTAGGGATACAATGGTGTGGGTTTGTGATGTGGCGATGCCCAGAGTAAAACAAGTCAACTATAGAGCAGAGTATTGGTGGTCATCGGAGATCGCCCAGTTACGTGAGTCTTGCTTGCGTACTCGGCGCCAGTACACCAGGACCCGAAGATGAAAACCAGTCATCCCAGAGGAAACAAGCAGATATTATGAAGCGTATCGTGGAGCCACGCAGGCACTTCAAGTCGCCATTTCAGAGGCAAAGGCGCGATCCTGGAGAGAGCTTCTTGATGGTTTGGATAGAGACCCGTGGGGGCGCCCATACCGTATGGTTATGGGCAAACTTCGGCCATGGATGCCGCCTTTGACAGAGACTCTAGACACGGATGTACTAAGAGGCGTCATTAATACTCTGTTCCCTGTGATCCGGTCGCATTTTCCATTATAACATTTTCCCCTAGCTTGGTCTGATGAGTTATGCGTAACTGAGTACTCGTAGTACTGCACCAGGTCCTGATGGTATACCCGGAAAAGCTTGGGTTTTAGCCCTACCTGCCATGGGAAGCAGGCTAAGAATACTATTTAACAATTGTCTTCGTTCGGCTACATTCCCTAAGGCTAGGAAAGAGGCGAATTTGTTACTTCTGAAGAGGAAATCTATTAATCAAGGTGCACCCTCTTCGTATCGACCTATATGCTTGTTAGATGAGGTTGGCAAACTCTTTGAGCGGATTGTTGCTAATCGAATCAACGAACACCTCTCATGCGATGGTCTTAATATATCGGATAATCAGTTTGGTTTTCGACAGGGGCGCTCAACTATCGAGGCTATTCTGCGTGTCCGCTTTCTTACAACGGCAGCTGCATCCCAAGGTAGAATAACTTTAGCGGTAAGTTTAGATATTGTTAATGCCTTTAATTCTATCCCTTGGGATACGATTAGAGAGTCATTAATATACCATCAGGTGCCGGTGTATCTGCAGGCGATAATTAGGAGTTATTTGCGAGATAGATACATTTTATACACAAATCAACAGGGTTACAGGATTCGTAGAAGGATGTATTGTGGGATCCCGCAAGGATATGTTCTAGGGCCGCTATTATGGAACCTTGCTTACGACGCTGTTCTACGTATAGTACTTCCTAGGGATGTTGAAGTTATTTGTTATGCAGTTGACACGTTAGTGCTGGCATCTGGGCCTACTTTTGAGGATACTAAAAGGCTTGCAGAAATTGGTGTTGAAATGATCGTCACAAAAATATGTGAGTTGGGATTGCGCATAGCGGTGCACAAGACTGAAGCATTATGGTTTCATAAGCTACCGAGAAGTAGGGAGCCGCCTGATTCGTATGTTCGTGTAAGTGATCACCAGGTTCACGTTGGTCAGCATATGAAATACTTAGGGCTCACATTAGACAGCCGCTGGGGCTTTGAAGAACACTTTGACCGCCTAGTTTCTCGGATAGACAAAGTAGTGGGTGCTCTGTACAGACTACTTCCTAATCTAGGTGGACCGACAGAGGAAGTTAGTTTGCTTTATGCTGGTGTTGTTCGATCAATGATCCTATATGGTGCCCCTATCTGGTCTCACAGACTGTCTATTCGGCGATGCAGAACTAAAATTTACAGTCTACAGCGCAGAGTGGCTATCAGAATCGTACGCGGTTACCGTACGATATCTTATGAAGCAACGACATTACTGGCATGTTTCCCGCCTTTAGGTATTCTAGCATCTATGAATGCGAGAATATACAGTGAGATCCGAGAAACGGCTGGATATTCACCGCTAACCACGTTTGATATAAGACGACGGGAAAATAATGTTGTTTTCCAGACGTGGCGCTCACGGCTTTGCGAAGAGCATTATGCTCGCAAGCGAGTCGTTCAAGCAATACTTCCTTCCTTCGAGGCATGGATGAGACGAAAACGTCGAGTTACGTACTGTCTTACGCAGATTATCACCGGACACGGTTGCTTCGGTGATTATTTGTTTAAAATTGGACGTCAGACTGCGGCGATTTGCATATACTGCAACAAGGACACTGATTCTGCCCAACACACCCTTGAAACGTGTCCCGCCTGGGACATGGAAAGGCGGGCCCTAGTTCAGAAAGTCGGGTGTAATCTTTCCCTTCCCGCAGTAATAAGACAAATGTTAGCCAGGGAATCAGCGTGGACAGCTGTTGTCACATTTTGTGAGACGGTCATGTCTCAAAAAGAGGCTGCTGGGCGAGATCGGGAGAGGGCTGATCCATCTCTTCCGAGAAGACAGCGTTGCCGTGGACGTGTGCTTGCCAATCGTCCTGGTCTCCCAAATTAGTTTTTTTTTTAGTTTTGACCATTGGTGTGCAGTGTGGGGGAATCTGCGCACCGTCTTTCTTATAGAATGGTATTTTAAAATATAAGTGAGCTCTGGAGAGGAGCGCGCATCTGAGGAGGGCTACGGACGTGGTTCTACCAATTTCCCAGGTCCTTCCATTGTGTCGAAGTCGGCAACCGCAGGGGTTTTCGTGGGTAAAAATCCTACATAATCTGATCTTCCCCAAAGTTTGGATATCTTTTGAAGATTTCCCCTGCGAAAAAAAAAAAAAAAAACGATTACCTTCGTATTTTAACCCTATTAAAATAGCCAGTGAGGATAATATTGGTATATAACAACACGTGTTTTCTGATCCTGGACTAAGCCCACTACAATGCAACTCGGCCGCCCGCCCTTGTTCCCAAGCGGCGCCCTGAGGGGGCTAGCCAGTGTCTTATTACGCCTGTCAGACTAACTCTATTGTCATGTTCAATAGTAAGCCGGTGTTTTATTTAAATATTATATAAGAAAATATTATATATATAACAAGTAGTCAGTTATAGTTATTTTGTATGTTGGTATTTCTTTTAATTTGTAAGAAAAAACGATTGAGATTTATTTCATATTAAATATTGTGCGGGAGTAAGTTCCCTATGCCTCACCTGCCTGCCCAGGGTTGCTATTTAGGAACCTAGTGTTAAGACACTCTACTTTCCGCCGAAATTGAGGTATTGTCTGTTGAGTAGCGGAGCTCAACGCCACTTTTTACCAGAGCGAAGAAATGAGACCATTAAATATTTAAATTGAAAATATGAAATATTTCATTTCTAGGAGTGGGGATCTGACCACTTACAGTCACACGCTTGTACCGCTGCGCCACGACTGGCCTAATATTTTTACATAAAAGATACGGAATCCCAAAAATATAAAAGTATTATATACTTCTATATCTATATATCACAGAACTAATCAACCCTGTACAATAAGACCATGCAAAATGCAACTCGCTAGACGACATTTCCATTTTCTTGCCCCTATGCTGTACAATAAAATAAATAAAATATTGAACATTTATCCCAATACGTTACTACAATGTAAGTCACGAGTGACTGAATGGCTACTCGGTCTGACCTACGATGAGACCGAAGACTTGATCGCATCGGTTATATGAGTATGCTACTTTTACTCACACCCATTTAAGAGCAGGTGCACAAACAAACACACACAAACACACCACGCACACACCACACACACACATGAAACATACACACGCAACACACACTCACCCATGGAATACTATACAAATTTAATGTGAAGTTGTAATAATAAAAATAAATATGAAAGGGAATATTGTGAACCCAATCCGGAGGTGGGCGTTAATGACTGCGATACAGTGTTTCACTAATGCGTACACTACCGAACACAAAGTTTATGTTTCTGTACTGTTCTTCCCAAATAAAGAATTTATTATTATTATTATTATTATTATTCTCAATATGCAAACACGTCACAAAAACTAGGCTGGAAATTAGGAATAGAATGTTTTATATCTAGAAATATTTCTTGTCGGGTAAAATGCAATTATAAATTCAATAAATATGGGGTAAAAATGGACAACAATAGTGGAGTGGGGATGGGATGCACCGTGCTTAAAGCTCTACAGCTCTACGTCAGTCGTCCCCGCCGCTTTGGCTAATACGCTAGCCTGTTCGTGTAATACTCGCGCGCTCTTGTTCCAGAACTTCCTGAGTTTGGTAAGAATAATTATAATTTTTGTTAATTTTAATTTATTTATGATTCCTTTTCTTTGATTTGCTTTTCTTTTTTTTTGTTGTTTTTAATGTCTTTCATATATTGTATTTTTTTAATATATTTTTTTGAATAATAATAACCAAAATTAATTATTTAAGCTTCGCGAAATTTCTCTTAGTTCAACAGTTTATTATAAACGATTGTGTAACATTTATACATATCTGCTAAGCGCGGTATTTAAATTATTAGCGATATAAGATTCTATTGGCGCTTGCATTCAAAATATTCTATATCAATGTGCTAGCTTTATATGTATTGATAATTTTTTACATTAAATATCAAATAAAAATAAATTAAAAAAAATACATAATTTGAAAATTTGATAATCCACTTTTTTCCGACGCATCCGTTATTTTTCGAGACGAGATATTTAATTCGAGAAACCGTGTTGAATGGCAGATGTCAAAGTCGTGCTTTGACTTGCGTATTAGTCATGATTGAACCCATAACCGCCGGTGTATGGTCAGACGATGTCCCACTGTGCCAGGATGGCCTTTACATTATAGACAGCCGGCACGTCGTACAAAATGTTTGAGCAAATGATTATATTCATTTATTTTTTATACTATCGACCCGCCCGCGGTTTTGAATCCTGTATTTTATTTACTAATCGCAATTACATTCTTGTTCTAATCAAATTATTATTTTTATGACAATATCTATGCATTGAGAACTAAAAATTGATCTAAATGAATAAAAAAATTGTAGCAGTTTTGTAAATCTTAAATCTGGTATCACTGAGATTAACGATTATAAATGCATTGACAAACAGATAAAAATATAAAAAATCATAATCTTGGGCCCTATTTCATTAATAATATTTTTTTTTTTAATTATTTCAATTATATTCTAGGTCAAATATCTTACATATATAATGTCAGGGTTAGTTGTCTTCTAAATTGCTTAAAAAACTCATGGTAAACTTTACATATTAAAAATAGAATTAAGAATTCTTCTGAAAAATTAAAAATGACATGGAACATACTAAATTGTGAAACTAAAAAATGTAAGAATTATAATAGTTATTTTAAATCAATTGACAAGCGCATTACCAGCTCTGATCAAGAAATTTAAGTTTGAGTGATAGCTTCCACAACCGTCACTGAATCATTACTGAAAGAGAGCTCTCACAAATGTAATGTCGATTTCAAATTTAATCTACTCAACCCAAGAGACATTGTTGAGACATTTAAGACCTAATTAAATTTAGTAGTACATCAGATCCTAACAGTTGAGTGCTGTGTGTGCAACATTGGTCATGAAGCTACACCATTATGCTATAAGAAGACGTACAATCAAGCTTAGGTTCAGAAGATTGATGTGAATGACAAGATATTTCCTGGATCACCCACAGTGGGTCCTACAGGGATCTATTCTTGGTCCTTTTCTCTTTTTAATATATATTAATGATTTATCTTATTTAGTTGAAAGCAGCCATGAGACATTTAAATTGCAAAGGAGACAAAAAGTATATGACGATGTAAACAATGCTATTTCTAAAATAGTATATAAAAGTAATAGTACTATTGAACAGTGAAAAAAAAAAAAAATGCTTGATATTCAGAACACCTAACATGAAAATTGTTAAACCGTATGAATGGTAAATCCGTGGATCCTGTTGATTCTACGGTATTTCTCCATATCACCATTGACTCCAAATTACAGTGGGGACCTCATATTGTTAGATTGGCGAATAGACGGAGCTTTGCAGCTTTCGCGTTTAAAAAAAATCAGATTATTAACTGACGAGGAAACTTCTTGCTCGCCTTGTTTACTTTAGCTACTTACTACTACTACTTATAGTATAATGTTCTACGGCATTTTACTTTGGGGTAACACAGCCGGTTTTACACCGCCATATAATATTAAATGTATCGTATTCGATCTCATTCATTTTCAACTGAAGAATGTCTCAAGATTCTACTATTGATAAATGTTGATAAAAAATAATATGTAAGTTGTTTTTCTTGTAGTACTTAAAAGTTATCTTTTAAACGTTAATGTTATATAGGTTAAGAAAATTTGTCTTTTTAATATATAACCTGCATAGCCCGCTGGGTTCTAAAGAATTTTAAACGTTCGTAGTAAATTCAAGAAACAGAACAAATATTTGAGATGGCTTTAGTCCTCAGATATACATCATTAATGAATGCCATTGTTACTTCAATCGAGAATAATATTGGTTACTTTTTTAATAATAAAAGACTTTTTTAACATAATGCTAAAGACAATAGATGAAGAAGAAGTTTAGGAATCTTAAATTTTACCGTAATTTTGAGTACAAAAAATATTACTCTGTTTTTAGATGAAAAATATCACTTAATTTACAAAGTGACTGTAATTTTATTTATTTTATTTAATATTTAATTACTGAAGATATGTTTAAACTAATTTTTATATAAAATTTTACATAGTTATTTTGTTTTTGTTGTAACATGTATCACCATACCATATCATTTATTTAAAGATGTTGATAGCATTTATTTTTATATAAGGTATATATTTTTAGCTCACAAATTTACATTTAAAATTTTACTGCCATGAAGTATTACAACCTAATAAGTATATGAAAAAATATATCATTGATTACAAGTAAATAGTATTAGGGTTCCGTATCTGGAGAGAAACCAGGCTCTATAGGATTACTTCGTTGTCCATCTGTTCGTCTGTCAAGACCTAGCTCTAGATAACCTTCAGATCTAAAGCTGAAATTCATGAAGTATGGGGCACTTTTCGTGGATTTACAATGACAAAATTCGGCACAACGTGATAACTTACTATACAAATGAAGGAAAAGACCGAGAAATGAAAAAAAAATGATATTCGGAAAAAAAATTACAAACTTATATTTGTTAATTTTGTAGGAATGAATAAATTCATTGTTTTCTAACTTTAATAACTTTTACGCGTAACACAATCTATTGATCTACAATCTTGATCTGGTCACAAATCAGCAATAAATACATTAAAAATATGTTTTTTTTTCTTTTTTAGTACGCTGTAATTTGAAGTCACGCCTTTTTTGTCTTAACCGATAATTAAGTATGGATAACTGGGTACTCAATGTTACTTACTGGAAAATTCGTCTACTTTTGGCGAATAAAAATTTAAAAAAAATATTTACAATTTATAGTATATAAAATAAAATATTTTTAATTACAATCTGCTATTGAGGCCTGTCGTGGCGCAGCGGCACAAGAGTGTGACTGTAACCGACAGGTTCTGGGTTCGATCCCAGTCGAGGAAATGAAATATTTAATGAAGCTGAAAAAAAAAAAAAAAAAAAAATCTGCTATTATTAAGGCGTCCATTAGGTATAGCCTACAAACGGTCCTTACAGTGTCCTATCAAATTCGCGTGGATTTCTTAGCCATGCTTTTTTCAAATGCTGCTCATTGTTATTAAAACATGCAGCAAGTAGCAGACAAAAATAAACTAATGTAGATATACTCCGTTCTCTACTTTACACTTAAACTGGAGTATCTTCTCTAAGTTGTTTCGCAATAACATTCCTGCGTCCACTTGTCAGATACACTATTTTTTAAGTACGGGTGTTCTTCCTTCCCGCCCGTGGGCGGGGGATCGGACTCAGGGCTTTGAGGCCCTCTTCCGAGGTCTCTAACTCCGCTCGTCACTACGAGCGCGTCGTTGGGTGGGCAATGCCCGGGGGATTACAAGCGCCTGCGTTTTTACTCGCAGGCGCAGGGGATAGTAGAATCAGACGGGATGAGCTATGTGCCACCTGGGCGGTCAGCCCAGCCGGGTGAGACCCCCGGTTGCCCGGGGGAGGCCCAGCTTAGACGACCTGCGACCGAGGTGGCAGCTCAGGAATCGGAACTATTTTTTAACGGTAACGATTAGAGCATGACATTGCAAGTTGGACAGCATAACTCAAGAAAGGCACTTCTACTTATATATATATATATATATATATATATATATATATATATATATATATATATATATATATATATATATATATATATATATATATATATATATATATATATATATATATATATCATTCCCTATATGGTGCTTACCATGCAAGGAGACATTGTGAAATTTTGTAAAAGATCAGACTAAAAGTTCTTACTTTTAGGACATAAAATATAGTATATAAAATAATATACTTTTAATGACAATCTGCTATTATGATAAATAAATTTAAATATTAGATTTTATTGTCAGTTTCATACATCTGGGCTTTGTTGTCGTTTTTTAATGTTAAGTAATAAACTAAATTATTAATGTAAGCTTCGCGAAATTTATCAGCTTCAGTTTGTTATAAACAATTGTATATATAACTCGCATATATCTGCTAAGGGCGATATTTAAATTATCATAAAAATATTATATTTAACTTACCTTACCGCGAGATTAAGTCCGGCGGGAGGAGACATTAAAAAAATTATAGAAATATTATAAATGCAGTTTCTCAGCTTCCCGCTGTATCTCGCACACGTCAGGGTAGGCAGAGAGAACTTTCGAACCTTGAGTTAAGACACTCCGTTCCACTTCCGTTCCCCACTTTCCGCCGAATTTGAGGCATTGCGTGTTGAGTGGCGGAATTTAAAGCGCTTTGCCTTGTTACCAGAGCGAAGAAATGAAAACATTAAATATTTAAATTGAAAATATGAAATATTTCATTTCTTCGAGTGGAGATCAAACCCACAACCTATCGTTTACAGTCACACGTTTGCGCTGCTGCGCAACGACATGCCTCAAATAAATAAATACAGTTATTATGTTATAAATGTATTTATTATGTACAAATATCATTTATTGATTGAAATTTCATTACGCACTACTTTGCAACCTTTATTTTTCGAGATGAGATTCCACTATCGATAAATATAGATAAAAAATAACGTGAAACTAATTTTTCTTGTATTATTTAAAAGCGTTTTAACCGACAATGTATGTAACTGTATATTATTATTATTATTATAGCTATATTTCCATACATAATGTTTACATTTTAAATGTACTTAGATAGTATTGTTAAGTAGACTAGTTATTTTGTTTTGCTTGTATGGTCCCTTTTAAGGGTAAAAGCCTCCTCCATCTTCTTCCATTTTTCTTTGCATTTTGCTATTTCCATCCAGTCCTTGCCGGCTACCTCTTCTATGTCATCAGCCCATCTTTTCTTTTGTCGCCCCACATTTCTCTTTCCAACCGGACCTCGCCATTTAGTTACCAGATTTGTCCATCTGTTGTCTGTATATCTAGATATGTGTCCTGCCCATCTCCATTTTAGCTTTAAAGCATGTTGGAGAGCATCTGTTAGCTTTGTTTTCTTCCTTATCTCTGAGTTCCTTGTTTTTTGAATTTTTCGTAACTTTAGGATGCTCCTCTCCATCGCGTGTTGACAGGACAAGAGTCTTGTTCTTTATTTTCTTAAGAGTCTTGTTCTTTATTTTTTTAGTATAAACCCATATTTGACTTGCGTATGTGAGGCTGGGAAGAATACAAGAATCTAATACTGTTTTCTTCATCTTTAGACTATAGTTTCCTTTCAAAATTTCTTTTTGGGCCCAGAACTTCTTCCACGATGTATTGATTCTTCGATCTACTTCATTCTCATTGTTGTTTGTCCCAAAAGACACTAGTTTGCCTAAGTATGGATACTTTAGTACATAATCTATTGGTGTGCCTTCTATTTTAATTGGTATCTGATGGCCATTCGTCATGATTTTTGTTTTTGTGGCATTCATCCCTAGTCCAACTTTTTATAGGTTAAATAAAATATGTCTTTCTAATATACAGCCTGTGGGTTCAATTGGGTTAAATTGAAACATCGGGTTGATTTGCAGAAGTTAAAGTTGTGTAAGTCAAAATTGGCTATGAGTGATCATTGAAACCAAAACCGCCGCTTTATAGTAAGACGATGTCCCACAGAGCTAAGATGGACTCTACATCATAGACGGTACCAAATCCTACAGTACTTACTAAATATTAGAGCAAATAATTTTATTCATATATATTTTATACCAGCCTCCCGCTGCTTTACCCGCTTAAATACGCTACTTTATTATACTAATCTCAATTATATCCTCGTTATAAAAATATTACTTTTTAAGATAATGTCTATACATTGAAAACAAAAAGTTCAGCTAAATGAATAAAATTGTAGCAGTTTTGTCGAAGTAAATATTTTAAATGGACTTAACTTTATTAATTATCATCCGGTTTAAATAAATTTTCATTAAAATCGTTTAAAGGTTTCTGAGAAAAACCGCAGTTTCCGTGTATAAACACACAGGCACATGCAAACCGGCAAACATACATTAGACGAACAGACAAAAATTTTAAAAATTACTGTCCATTTTCATTCCTATCCTTGGGCTGATTGGCGCAGTAGCAACACGTCTGACCATAGATGATCATCATTAGTTTTATCCTCACCCTGGGGATAAGTAAGAATATTACTACTCTACTCAGCTTCACGCTGTATCCCACACATAGCAGGCTGGGCAGAGGGAACTTGGTAACTTAGTGTTAAGACACTCCATTCCACTTCCATTGTGTGTTGAGTGGCGGAACTCAACGCCAGTAATAATGATAAGTAAAAATAATTATATTAAAATGATTCACGCCGTCACACAATATGCCATGTATCGTATTGGATCTCGTTCATTGTCTTGTCTAGGTTGTCTTTGCTTAAACTGAAGAAGTTCTCAAAAATATACTATCGATAAATAGAGTTAAAAAATAGTAATTTTAAATAACATTACTTTTCTGTTTTAACCGATAATGTATAACCGTATATAGGTTGAATAAAATATGTCTTTCTAATATACAGCCCGCACAGTCCGCTGGGTTCTAAAGAATTTTATATGTTCGATGAAGTAAATTCAATAAACAGAACAAATATTTACGATGGCTTTAGTCCTTCGACATCATTATTAAAAACGTTATTAATTCAATCGAGATATTTTTTCTTTTTTAAGAATAAAATATATATTTTTAACACAATATATATTTACATTTTTATATATATATATATATATATATATATATATATATATATATATATATATATATATATATATATATATATATATATATATATATATATATATATATATATATATTCTTTTTTAAGAATAAAATAAATATTTTGCGACTATAATATTTTGGATTAGAATATTTTGGATCATTACCACCCCCGGCATTTAAGACCGGTGTTAAGTAGTGGCTTTGGCCACGGCGTTTCGCATTAGGTAATGCCGGGCCCCGATGCCCTTCCACCTTAAAGGACGGCAACGCTCCTGTAGCTCCTCTGGAGTTACACGGGGCCGTGGGCGACGGTGATCACTTACCATCAGGTGACCCGTACGCTCGTTTGCCGTCTTTTCCATAAAAAAAAGTGTATTTAAAATTACAAAATAACTGACAATGCAAGTAAAGGAAAATTGAAAAATAAAAAATTATGATATGCAGTAGAAAAAATTGCAAACTTTTATTTGACTAAATAAACTAATTGTTTCCTAACTGGTACGCGGACCACAATCTATTGATACTCAATCTTGATCTTGTACGGAACCTCGAACATGTTCAATGTTCGACTCCGACGACAAATCAGCAATAAATACATCAAAAATGTATTTCTTATTTATGTAAAAACGTATTTCTATTAATGGGTCCTCAATATTCATAAGTGGGAAATATCTGTATATTTTGACGAATAAAACATAAAAGAAAAACTATTTATATAAAATATTATTGACTTAAGTGGTTTCGCAATAACAGTCAAACCCCAGCCCACATGTCAGACAGCCTAAGCTTTTAATGGTTTTCATTTTTGTGTACCTTTTGGCCCTTGACTCGGGGGCACAAGCGACTGTAAACGCGATAAGTGTAGTAAATGTGGTTTAGACGAAATTAAATATTTAGGCAAAGTTCAAGACAAGGCGGCGTTGAGTTCCGCCACCTAGCACGAAATATTTCAAATTTAATGGAAAATTAAGAACGGAGTGTCGTTTCTTAACACTGGTTTCTCAAATTCCTTTCGTCTTCCCTGCTATGTGTGGGATACAGCGTTAAGCTGAGTAGAATATTATAACATATTCATATATAGCTTGGCTGAACTACTAGAGTTGTTCATCAGGTGATCAGATATCTAGATGTCGATTGAAAATGTTAATAAGGCTTTACAATATCTGGTATAGCAGTGTTTCAATAAGATCTATAGTTGATTATTCGTTATTAATATAGTTGATTGTCTTAGAAAATGTAGACCTCGCTCAGACCATAATAATCTGTTATAAGTAGTGTGTGTATAGTACCTACAGTACTATTAGTCAAACAGACGATCAGATGGACTGGTTAATGGAAGCATACAGGAATGTAAATTATATTTCTCCTAAGAAATAAATAATAAAAAAATGCATTACTTTGGTATTGTTCCAATAGCAGTTATATTTATAACAAAAATCTTATTAAGAAATTCAGTTGTTATTTAAAAAAAATATTTCAGTCATAATTATTAGCATCAGTTCGATGTGGACCTCAACTAGTACTATATTTATTAGAAGACTCCAATTTAGAAACTAATTTATAAAAAAAAAGTTAAAGTTTTAAGTAACTTTAATTTAATCACTATTTACAACTTAACTTAAATAGTAAGAAAGCAACGAGCGCTTATCAAACATACTCTATGCATTAGTACTGCAGAGCAAATACGCGGGATCTTGTCGCTTCATTTCCGGTCGGAATACTTTACATCAGTGCGTGCTTCAAGTCGGTACAAAATCAATATTGAGTACTCTATAAAGTTATATATTTCGATGGATTTCTCTGATATGTGCGTGACACCGCTTGAAGCTGAAATCAACAAGTCGTGGACTGTGAAACTGCAAAATAATATACGTATATCTCATAGTCAGGGCCGCCGCTAGGTGTTCGAGCGCCCGCGTGCAATACCGATTGTGCCGCCCCGTAACTACATATGCTGAGAGAAAAACATTAAAACATATTTTTGTTTACTGAAATGTAAAACTATATTATGATTATCAATAAATTTGGTATTGTCATTTTGGCGGGCAGCGGTTAAGTGACCCATCAAATTGACCATAGGAGACTAAAAGACATCGAGGGCAGGTGCTCGGGAAACACTTGCTGCTATCCTTCCATCTTCTTTATATAAAATTATGGATATTATGAGAAATGGTTTCTCATGCGATCCGGCCAACCCCCCGCGCCATGAGGTATCTGGGCATCATGGTATGAAATTTGCTACTGAAGACTGCAGAAGTGAGTAACCAGGCTCCTGTACGAGAGACCGCTTCTGAAAAACGATTTGTTCAACTGGTATTCCACCTTAACCTTGTTACAAGATCGAGAAGCTCGTCGTTGGGGAGCATACCTCAGGCAGCGACAATAAATACAAAGCTGCAGAATAAACATCCTGAAGTCCGAACAACCAGACTGACAGACTATGAGTCTCTGTAGATAGAAGCGAAAAAGGAAGCGAAATTAGATTTAGCGGGTTACCCATTGATACCAAAGATGCTGCGGAAAAGCCAAGAGAAAAACGGCCTGGTAAGCTACCAACCATTATATTATACGGAATTTAAGACCTTATTAAACTTGTAGAATTGTTACAGACCACCGACACATAATACACAGCAGAAACCAATTAAGAATAACTTGTGTAGACACACCGCTATACAAAAACGTCATAACACTAGTTCGAAGTAAAGTACTAAAAGTACACATTGTTAATAGCACTATGTGGAGTTGTATAGTGTGGATTTTTTAACGATCCTCTAGTAGCGTAGATCTTTTAAGTTAACAATGTGTCCTTTATGTATTTTATTTCGAACCGTTGAAGGAATCGAAAAGACTGGTAACAAAGTCTTTGGTAAAATCAAAATTATTTAAATATATCTACCACCAGTTTGTCACAAACATTACCTCAATTTCCAAGATGCCAACAATACGGCCACTCCAAGAATTACTGCATGAGACCTTATCACGCAGTAATAAAATGCGCCCAGGGACACAAAACAACAGACTGCCCAAATAAAGAAGGTAACACACCAGCACAATGATTCGCATAGTAAGAATCCCAATAATCTCAGCGGCAAAAAACGAGAACCAAGCCAACCAAAACTATCCCCTTAGTTACATGACCACATCCTGAAGAATTGCAGGAAGAACAACTATACTATGACATATTGTAAAATAAAAAAAATAACCCAACAATTACAACTAGTATAAACATTAAAATAGAAGAACTGCTAATCAAACAGTCGGAAGAATTCGACATTATCTTTACAATTTATGAGCCTCATAGTCACCATTGTTGAAAAAATATCAAAATGACTGCCCTAAGAGTGGCGACCTGGAATATCAATAGGCTTGCTTCGAACAAGAATGACTTAGAAATCTTTAAAAACATTAACCAACGTGACTTATTATCCAGATGGAACGGGTCATAGAAATTCTATGAAACATCAAGTGCTCTCGGAGTATAGGACAAAGCACATCTAGGTTACGACTGTAGCAGTGGAAGGTAACAGCGGCCCACTGAACCTTTCGGCAATCTATATTTCGCCAATTGGTGAAACTAAATTTATAGAGTTTAGTTTGGGAAGGGGTCTGAGAGTACATCGAGGAAAGTATTGATATAAAAGCTTGCTGGGTTAACACTCCTCTTGAAAAATAAAAAGGTTAACAAGCTGTTGCCAACTTACCTCTTGAGATAAAACTTCAAACACTAGAGAAAACAAGAATACCCAGGATATGGCACCAAAGTAGTGGCACAAGTGACATATGTAGGTATCCATATAGTAAAAATGATATGCAAGCCAGAAAAGCCACCGGAGAACGCATCCTCATAAAGACCTTTACTATCGAAGTTGCTTGAGAGAATCCTCCCGAGCAGAGTATTACACATAACTAACAAAGATATAGTGATACCCAAACATCAGTTTGGTTTCAGGCAACATCATTCTACTGTAGAACAGTTACATTGAGTCTGTGATAAGATTAGATACTCTTTCGAAAAGAAAGAATACTGCTCTGCTATGTTCTTAAATGTTGAATGGCAGCTTTCGAAAAGATGTGGCAGAAGGGTCGGCTCTATAAAATAAAGATGTCTTTACCACATACCTACTACTTCTTAATGGAGTCATATCAGATATTGCATTGATTTTTGGATCATTATTCAGATTTTCTGTAAAATGCAACTTTAATGCAACGATTTCATTAAACAAATCAATACTGTCAATGCTTGATTGACTTCTTGAATCATCTTTAAATTTTAGAGCCGTACGCTGACGCTGACGCTTTTCCCATGCCATAACATTTCTCAAGCTGTAAGAGGGATAACAATTTATTATCAAAAGAACTTTGGATATTAATTGACGATGATGAATCACTCGGTTTGCCGCCCCCACGGACGTGCCGCCCGTGTGCAGTGCACGCCTTGCACACCCGCTTGCGGCGGGCCTGTTCATAGTACAGTTCACGCTGTATCCCACGCATAAGTAGGGAGATCTTGAGAATCCGTTCCGTTTCTTATTGTTCGACAAATATTATGATTTTCTTTTTGTCGTAATTTTCATTATTTTATTGTATGTTGAGTGGCAGAAATTAATGCTGCGCTTGGCCTTATTTTTTAAGTGCCCTCTATCTAACTTAATGAAGGTATACCGAAAACATCGGTTCCAAATCATAATCTAATGCAAATATATGATTCCATTTTTCCAAATACCCATTGGAATAATATATATGCGGAATAAAGAGATATAAGAAATTTATTACGATACAAATAATTTTCTTGGCCCTTCATAAGGTATAACACAAACAAACACTTCGTTCCGATTTTTAATTTTTTATTATATTGTATGTTGAATCGGAACTTGTCCTTGTTACCAGAGCGAGGTCTTGAAAATATTAAATATTTAATTTCTCAAAGTCAGGATCGAACCCATAACATATCGGGTTTACAGTCACACGCTGGTGCTTTGCACCGTGATAGGGCCTTTTGATATACTTTGAGGTATATACGTATCAAAAGGTAAATATTGTCAATGACAGCTTTCGCTTTGTAACGGCCATATTATTTGCCAGTTTCATGTTTAATTTGTAGTTCCTTTGACAGACTGTTTACCTACAGGTTTTAAATTTAATGTTATTAAAATACTCGGAAGTAAAACCAAAGCTCTCAGTAATCAAAAATATTGTACAATCAAAATGTATGTATATACCTATTCTATACTGAAAGTTAACATAACTTTCTAAGTTTTCTTTAGAGGCACCTCAAGGATGGCTCACCTGCAGTCATTCTCTTAATCTGCATAATATTTTTCTTTAGCTGTATCACGCACAAGGCAGGGTAGGCAGAGGGAACCTGGGAACCTAGTGTTAAGACACTTCGTTCCACTTCCGTTCCATTTGAGGCATTGCGTGTTGAGTGGCGGAACTCAACGCCGCATCATAATTTTCCTAATTGAATATTGAATATTAATACTTCTAATATGCAACCATCATTATTTTAATTAAAATGAAAATTTGAAATTTTCATACAAACTTGATATAAATTAATCGTTTTATCAAAAACGATAAATTGCTTTATACACAAAATAATAGTTAAATTTAATTTCCATATTGCGTTAAACGTTTCGGCTTGATAAAGTGTTAACAAAATCCATTATATTGACAACAGTGTTCGGAGACGCGGGTGTAATGATGCAATTATAAAGGATGTCGGAAAACAAAAGGTACACAGGGCCTCGTATGAAGCTTCGCGCATTTGTGAAATATTTATTCTAATTTCGACTTAATATCAAACAATTACGTATCATAATTGAATATCGATTGGACTTTTAAATAACTGAAAATATCTAACGGAATCGTATGTATTTTATTGAATATCAATGAATTGAGGATTTCATAGAAAAGTTCTGATTTCTCTGCTTCTGAAGAGCGAACATGGATTTATTACTCACTCAGCTTCAAGCTGTGTTCCGCAGATGGTAGGGTAGGCAGAGATAACTTGGGAACCTAGTGTTAGGTTCCCAATTTACTTCTGCCTTCCCTGCCACCTGCGGGACATCCTGCCATCTGCCATCTACACTCCGTTCCACTTCCGTTACCGACTTTCCGCCGAATTTGAGGCATTGCGTGTTGAGTGGCGGAACTCAACGCCCCGCTTAGCCTTATTACCAGAGCGAAGAAATGAAAATATTAAATATTTAAATTGAAAATATAATATATCATTTCCTCGAGTGGGGATTTGTACCCAAAACATGTCGTTTACAGTCACACACTTGTACCGCTGCGCCACGACAGGCCTCACGCTCGGTACTTATGTATTTATTTATGTTATAAATTAAAACTATGTAAAACACATAGTTTTAAATTATGACACAAATCAAGCTAAGTACTCCCTCCATATCTCAAAACTAGATAAAGGTATCATATAGGATCAGTTTTTGTCCGTCTGTTAAGTTCATTTATCACAAGAGCGGGTCGAGGTATCGTTTTCGTTTAAATACCAAACATACTGGGTCTACGGTCTCAGTAAAAAGAGAGCCTGTGAGTCAACGAAGTTCTGAGAGTTTATATTACATACAAAGGAAACAATTTAAAAAATGGTTTTTTATTGTTATATCATAGAAAATGAGTGCATACGCCTGTATACTTAAATTTGACTTTTTTCACTTCAAAACCTAGTGCTTACAAATAAAAATTAATACATTTATTTAATTCAAAAGTTAATTTGTGCATAATTTACCAATTTGACGGCTTCTGTCACTATTGTTATTGAGTATTGCTTAAAACTTCCATCAAAAAAAGCAAAGAACAGATACTTGAGTAATAAGTTTTCCATATTTCTTCATTCAGCATATTTCTAATAGCAATCGGTACTTAGCTGCACGCTATATCCAAGGGTGTATTTACCCTAGGGCCAGAAGGGCTACAGCCCGGGGCGGCAGGCCGCGAGGGGCGGCCCAGGGGCAGCCGGTAGGCTTTGGTTTGGACGTTTGAAAAAATACAAAAAAATATTTTAAGACGTAAGTCTAGAAGACCCCTGAAACATCTTTCCACGTGTACATTTTATATCTAAAGAAATTCGAAATTAAATTGAAAATTTATCCTTAACCGGTTGAAACGTCTATCTTTTCGCCTCGGTTTTTTTTCACATTTAAAATATTGTCCACAGAAATATTATAAAATATAAAATCTATATTTTATTTTCTTCTCTTATTCCTCTTTTTTTTTCTTTCGATGGGGTAGTATGCTGTTGGCCCTGCGACCTCTACAGCGTCACCTGGTTTTGTGGGAGGCCGAGCTGGAAGAGCTATGAACTCGGCCTTGTCACCAAATTGAAGGACTCAAAGATATACTACGAAGTCGCAAGCTTGCGAACTTCGTTTGTACTGGGGCCTCCAACAACAAAAGAAGTCGCAAGCTTGCGAACTTCGTTTGTACTGGGGCCTCCAACAACAAAAGAAGTTCGCAAGCCGAGGTTTGCTTCGCTCGGCCCGAGCTAGGCTGTGAATACCCTTTTGGAATTTATGTTTGGCACCCTCCCGCGCCTAGGCGCTCTTGGGCTGAAGTATAACTGGGACCTCGTCTCCAACGGCGGGGACGGTATGTGTATCGAGTGCGTTTGAATTTATGTGCAGTCCTACCTACATGTTTCACTTTATTCGCGACTGTAATGGGATCAGCTTTATCGAATAGAACATTGCGTGGTCTACGGTAGACCTTACGGAATGTTCCCTTAGCTACGGGGAGCGGATAATCGCAAGCTTTTACTACCAGGGTGTTCGGATGGGCCGAGGCCTTTTCAAACAGTAACAGTTTCCTGTAGTGCTCTTGAAAAGAGGCGAGATAGACGTCTCCATGTAGATCTATGTTGTGCATGAACCAAGGAGCTGAAGAAGAATTTGTTTTGCATAATTTAAAAACTACGGAGGCTAGTGTGTGCGAACACTACACTGGCATATGTGAACATTGTCCTAGTACAGGTGGTGTATAGGCGGATTTTATTTCTAAGATATATTTTATATTTGGCACAGGCCAGCGGGTACAGGCGAGAGAGTATGTACGTCACTTTTTGGCGTACGTATCTCAAGTGCTCTGAGAAATTGAGTTTGTTATCCAGGATTACTCGTAGATATATAGCACTCTGTGCTTGAGGTATGATTTTGCCTGGCAGAAGAACATGAGGCATGTCGTTCGTACGGCGAGTGGAGAACAATACTGACGTACTCTCTTCAAGGTTAACTCCGATACGCCATTTATTGAGACAGGTGCCCAACCTATTGGTGGTCACCTGTAGACGATCGGCTAACAGAACTGAATTGCGGGCATACGCCATAAATGGCAGTGTCGGCCGCATGTGTGTACAAACTGTACAGAAGTGGCGAGAGCACGAAGCCCTTAGGAACACCGGCTCTTATAGGGCGTCTACTGGATAGAGTACCTTCGACCCGGAATCTGATAGTGCGATTCGATAAATAAGCTCGTATGATGTGCTCGAGTCCATCTGGTACCCTTTAACCTATGAACTTGACAATCAAGCCATTGTGCCAGACTTTATCGAACGCCTTTGTCACATCTAGGAAGAATTCTTTCATTCCTTGATGGGGTGGAAAGTTACAGTAGCCTGAGGCGCGCAATCTTAAAATACGCCCCTTGGCTATATCCCTGGCGGGGTAGGCAGAGAGAACGGAGCGCCAAAAGCTACGGTCTCGGCATACCTCTTTCGCCTCGACCACTGTCATCAACCTCATACATACATGCTCTCCGACCTGACCTTCCTACGACGTTTTGCCGTCTCAACAATGCAGCTAATGCACGCCGTTAACTCTGTTACCGGCAGCAATAAGCCTATCTACGTCCATTTCGTATCTTCCGTCTTTGCCAAACATACTTCCTACAACCATATATATATATATATATATATATATATATATATATATATATATATATATATATATATATATATATATATATATATATATATATATATATATATATATATATATATATATATATATATATAGCGAAATTATGAATATCACTCTGAGGAATTCATTGTTTTTATTTATTTTCGAAACTAATTCTACCAATCCAGTTAGCAGTTAGAATGTCTCAAAGTGGGGAACGTAATGTCTTACTTCTAGGTTCTCTCAGTCAAAAGGCACACAGCTGCAAGGACATTAACGTGCATCAATAAAAGAAAATTCTAGTAACCGTTTCGCATTTCCCCGCCTCCGACCAATCGCGTGTTAGTTCGTGTATTGCGTCACATTTCGCCCCCGTGTCGGCCGGAGCGGACGTCTCTCTGGCCCTAGTTGATATAGTCGCGATATTTCTAAGTTACGTTCGCTGTGCAACTT
This sequence comes from Eueides isabella, assembly GCA_019049475.1. Lineage (NCBI taxonomy): Eukaryota > Metazoa > Arthropoda > Insecta > Lepidoptera > Nymphalidae > Eueides > Eueides isabella. The sequence goes on from CM032383.1 coordinate 14,354,772, forward strand.
TTGGGAATTACGGTGAGTTTGAAGGTTTTACTACTATTGCAGTTATTTTATATATATATATATATATATATATATATATATATATATATATATATATATATATATATATATATATATATATATATATATATATATATATATATATATATATATATATATATATATATATATATATATATATATATATATATATATATATATATATATATATATATATATATATATATATATATATATATATATATATATATATATATATATATATATATATATATTCTTGATTCAGCGATTTTTTTACATTATTATTCATTTTTATATTTATTAATTTAAGTATACGTTAATATCTTTTTTATTTGTGTATTTGTGATTTGTTAAAAGCGTTTTGTTGCAATCAATTAAGATTATGGAGTATTTATATATAAGGAATAATAAGCTATGGGTGCAAAGCGAATGGGTTAAATTTATTGCATATATATATGTAAGATTAAGTAATTGTTTGGTTTAATATTTTTACTATGTTTTAAAGTGTTATTCCACACTTAGGACAGAAAATACTAAACTTAAATTTAAAAAGCGTATAAAAATTTTGAACGAAGCAGGATTTGAACCCGCGCCTCTAGAATACCGTTCCAGCGCTCTGACCAACTGAACGAATGGCTTAGTTGGTCAGAGCGCTGGAACGGTATTCCAGAGGCGCGGGTTCAAATCCTGCTTCGTTCAAAATTTTTATACGCTTTTTAAATTTAAGTTAAGTGTTTGGTTTAATTTGCTACTAAGGCCTGTCGTGGCGCAGCGGCGCAAGCGTGTGACTGTTACGGACAGGTTGTGGGTTCGATCCCCACTCGAGGAAATTAAATGTTTAATATTTTCAATTCAAATATTAAATATTTTCATTTCCTCTCACTGGTACAAGGCAAAACGCGTCGTTGACTTCCGCCACTCAATATGCAATGCCTCAAATTCGGCGGAAAGTGAGGAACGGAAGTGGAACGGATTGTCTCAACATTAGGTTCCCAAGTTCCCTCTGTCCTGCCATGTGCGGGATACACCGTGAAGCTGTTAATTTTGCTAACTATCAAGAACTATGGATTTTAATTAAAAAATACTTTATTTAATGAAAATCGGTCAAGTGCGACTAAAACCGCAATTAAATCATACAATTAAATCATAGGATTAAGTCAACTGAAAACACAAGAGATAAAAATTGACTTTCTTAATTTTGAGGATGTTTGCATACATTTTGTTTGAGATTAACTATAATTATAAGTTTGTAATTGTAATTTATATTATAAATTCATAAGAGTTTCTTACAAAATCGATGTATGAATGCTTGGATCTTTTCCTTTAAAGGACGCTAGGCCCTGGATATATGATAATTTCACGGATAATAAAGCGATTCTATTAGGATTCCAAATAAACTATGAATTGCTGGATTTTAAGTTTTTAATTGTACATTTATTTAAAATTATTGATAAAGATAAAGGCTATCGAGACAGGCGACAGCGTTTGATTGCAAATATGATGATAATAGATTAAATTTTCACTCGGAGAAGTAATAGTAAATTAATTACTCCTGTTACTTCGCTAAATTAAGACAAAACGCGGCTTTAGAAACCACTACACCAGGTCACGTGAAGAACGAAGTGTCTTATCGCTAAAGTCCCTATCTACCCTGTTCGCCATCAGTTTGAGGCCTGTCGTGGCGCAGCGGCACGAGCGTGTGACTGTAACTGACAGGTTGTGGGTTCGATCCCCATCTGAGGAAATGAAATATTTAATATTTTCAAATTAAATATTAATATTTTCATTTCTTCACGCTGGTTACAAAGCAAAAGCGCGGCGTTGAGTTCCGCCACTCAACACGCAATGTCTCAAATTCGGCGGAAAGTGAGGAACCTCAGTGGAACGGAGTGTCGTAACACCTGCCGTGTGCGGGATACAGCGTGAAGCTGAGCGAATACATATGATAGTTTAACTAAGATTTCATATTAGTTATTATTAATATTAAACGTTAAAAATTATAAGAATTAATGAAAATATCTTAATAATTTTTAGCTTCACGCTGTATCCCGCACGAGGCAGGGTAGACCGAGGGAACCCGAGAACCTAGTGTTAAGACACTCCGTTCCACTTCCGTTCCCCACTTTCCACCGAATTTGAGGCATTGCGTGTTGAGTGGCGGAACTCAACGCCGCGCTTTGCCTTATTAGCAGAGCGAAGAAATGAAACATTAAATATTTAAATTGAAAATTTAAATATTTCATTTCCTCGACTGGGGATCGAACCCAGAACCAGTAGGTTACAGTCACACGCTTCTGCCGCTGCGCCACGACAGGCCTCACCTTATCTTAATAAATGTTATCAAAAAAATACTTTAACGCATTCAATCTGTATTTTGCTGCTGTTGACAGCTATCTTGTTGACAGCCACCTTACACGTGGACTGTCTTACTACTCACAAAGATATAAATATTACAAAGATACTATTATGACAAATTTGAAAAATCTCTTCCTATTTTTCTGTACATTTCTTTGCGAAAATTGTAGGCTTTATTATTTAACATCATTTAGTGTGATGGAGAACATATGTAATTCTTTTAACCTTAGAATGAGTTAACTCATGATATACACTATATACGGTACACTCAGTGTATACATCGAGAGACTGTACGGACACCAATATTTCTATTTGCAATTTTATTGCGACAACAAACTAACACTAATCAGATACAAAAGTGTCAACAGTATATACATTATATCTGAAATTTATGTCAGAATTTCTATCGTAAACTTTAAATCAAAGTTAGTTCGACATATTATATCTGTCAAATTGCTTTTTGCTTTGTTAATTGTGTATCTATATTATATGCCGCTAAAAATAAAAATAAAAATTATTGTTTAAGTAAGAAATTGCCTTATTAACCTCATGTACTACATAACATTGTTACTTTTTGCTAAGACACTCTTTTTGTATTGCATAACCCGGTAGATTCTACTCTACGTTGGCTATTTCTAGACATTTATAAATAGAGAACGTTATTATAAAAGTGAGAATACTTACAAATGGAAAGTTAAACTTGTTTAAAAAATAAAGCTTGTTTTTCTATTTTTAAAAGTTTAATTTTATTCATACTAATATTAGATAACTACACGGTCAGCCTGTGAAACTTGAACCTCTCACTTGTCCAAGCTTTTTTATAAGTTTATAAACAACAGACGAACCGCGTAGTCATTTAATATTAGTATGAATAAAACTAAACTTTTAAAATAGAAAAAGAAGCTTTATATATAAACTTCCCATTAGTAGGTATTCTCACTTTTATAATAACGTTCTCTATTTATAAATGTCTAGAAATATCCACCGTAGAGTATAATCTACCTGGTTATGCAAGACAAAAAGGGTGTCTTAGCAAAAAGTAACAATGTTATGTAGTACATGAGGTTAATAGGGCAATTTCTTACTCTGTTAACTTTGTTACCGTCCATTTTTTTAGAATAAAAACCTTATGTACAATAATTATATATCGTGGGCCTGTCGTGGCGGCACAAACGTGTGACTGTAAACGAGACGGGTCGTGGAGTCGATCTCCATTAGAGGAAATGAAATATTTAATACTTTTAAATGAAATATTTAATTTTTCTTCGCTGTGGTAACAAGGCAAAGCGCGGCGTTGAGTTCTGCCACTCAACCCGCTATGTCTCAAATTCGACGAAAAGGAATGGAGTGTCTAATTACTAGCTTGCTAAATCCCCTCTTCCTCCACGGACGAGATACAGCGTGACGTTGAGAATATATATAAGAAAATGCAGTACCGGTTAAAACATTTTTAATACACTTATTTTATAAGCGATTTTTAATACACGCCATTGTGTTGTCTAATTAATATTTGAATAGAAATTTTGTGAATTCAGCCGAGACCAATGTTTATTATTTCAGGCAGCTAAAATATCATGTTGCAGATCAAAGTTCCTTATATATTTTGTAGCCTCAAGCTTTTAGGTTTTTTTTACCATAGTGGTAAGACACACATTTTGCCCAATTTTCGATATATAGTATTAAAAATAAGTTTTAAGGATAGTTAAAAGAAACCACATCCACTGTACTTATACCTCCTCATATTCTGTATTCCCTAGAAATAATATACAAAAAATAACATTTCAATTGATGGTTTAATTAAAATTCAAACGCAGACATGACATCGCCTCGAAAATTTAAAATTCAAACGGGCATGAAACCATTTACAAATTTATAATTAAAATATTCACCAATTTAATATTTACACTGATCATTTCTGCCTGATTGTTAGCTGTATCTTTGTTTACTCTTGTATATGAATATGAATCGATATGTTGAGAAAACTTTTTGTATACATTTGTTTATGTTTCAAAAACATTGAGAAATACATATAACAACGTAGTTGTATGAAACAAAAAACTATGGCTAAGTTTATTTTTCATACAATTTGTTTTTAAGTATAAGTACATTAATATTTCTGTATACATTATCAGATCTCCCATATTTAAAATTCATAAATTAATATAAAATTTTAATGTAAATACATATGCGATGCGTTTCCGCCTCGAGCGATGACTACATGACTACATTGGCTGTCGAATCCGTATTACGCGTTAATATCGTAAAAATCTGATTATATATATATAATTCTCGTTGTATATATACCTAGCTGGTAGAGTGGAGCGCTTAAGGCAGATTCAAAATAATTTTCGAAATGATTGTTCTGTAGATGAGGGCCTCCGGTGAAACGGTTGGCTTCAGGGCAATGCTAGGTGTTCCTTAATAACATGGTTGCCTGCGGCCACAGCGTCGCCTCCAGGCCGTATACCCCCCGCGAGCCCCGACCACCCCCTGCGGCGCTTGCGTCCCATAAAATAATATTTCCACACCGATGCTAAATAATAATAATTCATGTGGTACACTTCATACATACCCGTGCGCACTGCCAAAGGCGATGAGAATCGTGACTTTTTGTTTTTCATATCTCGATCACCCAAAATAATTATAGTGAAATTTTGTTTAACGGTTCTGCTCTGGAGGTACTTGAACTTAACTTTTAAGGATAACTTATGAACTTATTGTAAATGATATGCACATGTAGATTGTATTTTAATTTTGTCATCTCTTCTAAGTTTAATAAATAAATATTTTATACATGCGGAATTCCGTTAAGAATTCGGAGATCTGTGGTGAGAATGAGAAGGAATCTCAATAAGGAACAGAGTGTCTCAAACTTAGGGTCCCAAGTTTTCTTTGCCTTACTTGCTATGCTAAAATAAATAGTATTTTTTTTAGCCTAGCAATACAGAGTTAAGCTCAATAATAGTTTCAATTCAATTCAATTTCGCTTCATAACTTAAGACACTCCGTTTCGCTACCTACTTTCCGCTGAATTTGATGTATTGCATGTTGAGTGACGGAACTCAACGCCGCGCTTTGCCTTGTTACCAGAGCGAAAAAATAAAACATCATAAATTTTACTTGAAAATATCAAAAAAATCATTTTTATGAGTAGGTATCGAATCCACAATATATCGCATCCACGTTTGTGCATCAAGAAAACATAAACGGGATAGTATTTTTATATTGAGAAATATAAATATAAATAAATAGCATATATCAATCACATAAAACTGAAACAAGCAAATAAATTTCTATTTTGAAGGGAGTGAAATAGGGATGAATTGAAACTGCGGACAACATTCTGTGAGTAGACCCAATAACATAACCAAATAAAATTCATATAAGTTCTGTCGTTTCTTGAAGCTCTTTTAATCATGATTAAAAATTAATGGCATAATAAAATAATAAATAAATTGTTACCAAAACGAAAAGGCAGGCTTTCTCTTTAGAAGCTGCCTATATATATATATATATATATATATATATATATATATATATATATATATATATATATATATATATATATATATATATATATATATATATATATATATATATGTATATATATATATTATAATTGAACTATAACTTGGGAACCTAGTGTAAAAACAATCCATTCCACTTCCGTTCCCAACTTTCTGCCGAATTTGAGGCATTGAGTTTTGAATTCAACTCATGTGGTTAATTAGAACTGACTGAACGGTTGGGTGTAATGAGAAATTTTAAGTGTCCTAGTAACAGCAAGTACTGTGGAATAGTAACAGCAAGTATTTAAGCGATCAATTAAAAAAAAATCCTTATTATTAGCAGGTTTTTATATTGTTTGCAATTTTAGCTTTATCAAAATATACTATATTTGATTATTTGATATCCTTATTCCAATTCATTGAAAGCACATAGTGTTAAGACACTCCTTTCCGTTCCCCCCTTTCAGCCGAATTTAAGACATTGAGTATTGAGTGGCGGAACTCAACGCCGCGCTTTGCCTTGTTACCAGAGCGAAAAAATAAAAATATTAAATATATAATTTGAAAATATTAAATAATTCATTTCCTCAAGTGCGGATCAAATCCACAAACTTTTACAGTAACTCGCTTGTGCTTCTGCGCCACGACTGGCATGGCATATATGAATATAATTTCGAATAACTTTATAATTTATAAAAACTATCGTTTACATATGCACGTTTCGATAGGCGCGTCCGTCTATATATCATTTAAAAACTAACAGGCAAACACTTCATTATTTAATACTTTAATCCTTTTACGAGTGAATATTTGAATCGACGACGATTGTTTAGGCTAAGACGGTACTGTTGAGGCCTGTACGGCCCGCGGCGTCGCCTCAGGCCCAGCGTCGTATAACCAACGCTTTATTGTACTCTGTACATAACGAAATTAAATCGTGTATATGAATATTATATACCGACATATGTACACGTTGAAACTATATGCTTTAGAAATTATATTCAAGCAAAAAAAAAATCATAAGCGCGTCTATAAGTAAATAGTTTATGTTCAAATATGGTCAAAAAATGCCACGTTCTTATATGAAAAGAATGGTAAGGCAATGAAATCATTGATCGGAAATAAAATGATTGTTCATGACTCTCAGAGGATATTTTCTATTAGCAGAGGTTTTAACACTAAAGAGGCTATAGCGGCACAGTAGAAGCGGTGGATGGTTATATTTAATTTACTGTAATTTTCTCGCTTGGGCCAGATAAGGTTCGACTCTGAGTACCGACGCTCAACACACACTATCTAGACCAGTGTTTCCCAAAGGCGGGAACCATTTTGGCTATTGGAGGGGGAATTAATGATTTTACCAAAGAAAAATTACCCCATGGCTAAGGTATTTTAAGTCAACGCTTGGCTTAGAAAAAAGTTTGGGAAACACTGATCTAGACAATGTGAAAGGAATATGTATACACTATGTTTCGTTTGTCTGCTACCAGGAATTAATTATAGTATTAAAGTCAGCAGTATGTTGTTTTGTGGTGGCCAAAATTGTCGTGTAAACTTACGAGTATTACTATGCGGTAATCATGATAATCATGCTTTTTCTAGTAAATGATAGCAAAAGTACTTATAAAAACTTGAGAACTTATTATTAGACTTCCCCTAATGAAATCCCTTGTAGCCTACACAAAAATATAAATAGTGCTTTAAAATTAAATATTATGTAAATTATCAGTAAGATTGACGAATACTCATATTGTTTACCGCCAGAAGCCACTCTGTTATCATAATTTAGCCTAATAGTTACCTTTGACATATGTATGTATGATACAATAATTTCCTAATGAAAATTGAATGAATTGAATATACCTACATATTGACAGCTAACCTTAAAATTACTTTCTTAACGCGATAAATTACCGCTTTACATAAATATCTCTTTCTCTCTCACTCTCAGCTTCACGCTGTATCCCGCACTAGGCAGGGTAGGCAGAGGGAACGAAAGTGAAACCTAGTGTTATGACACTCCGTTCCACTTCCGTTCCCCACTTTCCGCCGAATTTGAGGCATTGCGTGTTGAGTGGCGGAACTCAACGCCGCGCTTTGCCTTATTACCAGAGCGAAGAAATGAAACATTAAATATTTAAATTGAAAATATTAAATATTTCATTTCCTCGACTGGGGATCGAACCCAGAACCTGTGATTACAGTCACACTCTTGTGCCGCTGCGCTACGACAGGCGCTTAAATATCTCTTGATTTTTTAAATTCCAACAAAGTGAAAAAAATTGTTTAGTTCAGTTCTTTGAGTATGACATTGTGTCAAATGTGTCAAGAAAAACTTTGTTGTGACACGTTGTAATTAACGACATATGCAGCCTGTAGGTGTCTGAATGTGGCAGTTATTGCTAACGGCTTCGCGGTTAGTATGAACAGCCGTTACATTTGTCATATAATCGTTGTAGCAACAAGTACTTTACGCGAATACCATCTTTCTATTGAAAAAAATATGTGCTCTTTTAAATTGATTTTACGTGAAATTTAAAAATAAATAAAAATTACTCACTCACTCAGCTTCACGCTGTATCCCGCACACGGCAGGGTAGGCAGAGGGAACTTGGGAACCTAGTGTTAATACACTCCATTCCACTTCCGCCGAATTTGAGGCATTGTGTGTTGAGTGTCGCAACAACATGAATAAAAATTAATAGATAAAAATTGAACAAGACTAAATTAATTATCGAAATAAAGTCAGCAATATGTTGTTTTGTGGCCGCCATAATTGTAGTGTAAACTTAGAACTATGCTGGGACTGTTACCGCAGCAAATGGATTGTACGCTGCTTTATACATATATATAAATACATATAGGTATTATTACTAATGATTCGAAACTCCAAAATTAATTTGTATGTAATAATTTGATCAATTCAAGAAATTTCTCATATTACCAATCAGTACAATATTTTTAACGTTAACATTTACCGTTACAATAACTATGTAAATAAATAAATTTATGAGTATTAACAATAATATTATTTTAGCAATCTTTGATATTATTTTGGTCTATAGATTTTTCATACACACTCAAGATATATCGTAAACACTTGCCGTTCCCCGTTTTCCGACTAAATTTGAGACAGTGCGTGTTAAGCTGTTCTCAACTTAAGTACACGTTTTTTAGCTTATAGTTATAATATATTTATTTTATTATGAAACTGTTCCTTAAAAAGTTTTTTTTGAAGAGCCGAGTAAAGTGCTTGAGAATAATCTAGTTCTCAAGTTCTCAGCCATATTAAGACATTGTATAATAGATGGCTTGACATTTAGACCTCAGGAAGGAGCTTTTATAATAGGTTAAATATTATTTTTATAATTCTAGAATTTATCTTGTATTATTTAACATGAAAACTTATTGGATCAATGAAAATACTTGGAATATATTTGAAATTCTTTCTTTCCCTTTCTTTTATATAAAAAATATGTTTCATCGCTTATTTAAAATAATTTTACGCTCGAACGTCGTTGCTGCAGCGACAGCGATTGATTGTTTTCATTTTCATTTTCGATCGATATCGATAGGTTGGATTTGAGGACACTAGTTTTAAATTTTAAAATTGCTGAATTGTACATATTTATTGATTTAAAATATAAAAGACAAGTCAATATATTTATTTACGACATCATTTTCTTAATGGATGTTTGTGAAGAAGTTGTTTATAGATGAAAGCTACAATTGTCAAGGCGAATTCAAACAAATTTACATATAAATACGCTGACAATTTTTCTTAGAAAATGTAGTGTGAAGGAAGAAGTTTCCAAAACTCTTCAAATTTGAACCTGCACTTCTTAAAAATCTACGCATGCTCTGACCACTGAGCCATACGTTCGCATCGTGATTTTTACAAAGTAACATAATATACTCAAAGGACCGAACCATACGAATTTCGTAAAATGCAAGAATTACCTTAAAATTAAAAAAACAACTTTATTTAGTCCATCTTATAAATGACATCGTGGCATTCTACGCAATACGCAATGTCTCATGCCCCCTCTGTCTACTATGCCATATGCGGGATAAAGCGTGAAGCTGAGATATATTTCTAATTGTATAATATTAAAGTAATTTCATTGTACATCGCTAGCAATCTTAGCCTTGCCGAACACGTGCACAATATTGTAGCGCAGCGATATTGTTTGAAGGAAAGCACTTTTCTAAGAGGCTTTAAAAAATTAATACGGTTTATAAGAAGCTTAATGCTGCTTATCGATAAGCCCAACAAGATAAGATAAGAAAATTTTAAATTGCCATATTTTTCTTTTACAATAATAAATTATGCAACATCATTATGTACAAACTTTCTAGAGATCATGTCTCAATAATTCACATAATTGAGTTCACAATGTGCATCGTGATAGAATATTTTATAGATCTGCCCTTGCCCCGGGAGCTTTCAAGCTTTTTTTTACGCCTGTTTGCTGATATCTTTAACACTAGAATGGTAAGAGAATATTTATACGATGTAGCAGCGAAATTTGCTTTGCTGAGTTTTTATTTATCTTGAAATATTTATAGTAAAAGTAGAGTTAGATTATAAATATTCCCTATAAAGTTAACATTCAATAGAATATATTAAAATGCCAACTTTCTATCGAATAGTAAAATTTTAGATACACATAAACTATGCTTCAAAATAGTTAAAATCATAATTAAACGGCCGCGTTTTAATTAAAATTCAACTTCGCCCTCGTGTTAAAGAGAAATAATAATATGCAATAATGTATGTCATTACAAGCTATCAATCTATTCCTGAATCATATTGTACTAAATTTTACATTAATTATTGCTTGGTATAGAGGATGAAAAGCCTGTCGTTCAAAGGCCATAGGTCCATTAAAACGATTATTTATAGACATAATTTAGTAATACAGTAAATTCATGCAGGCGAAAATCAAATTAATAACCACAGGCTTTGATAGAAAATAATTATTATTAAGCTAACGGAGGTGGGATTATTTTGTCAATTTTCCGTCCATATGGAAATAGTTTCTGTGGAGGTACCTATCAATCTTGTTTATGTTTTTTGACCATCACTTGCCACACGCTGTATCCTGCACATGGCAGGGTAGACAGAGGGAACTTGGGAACCTAGAGTTAAGACACTCCGTTCCACTTCCGTTCCCCACTTTTTTGCCAAATTTGAGGCATTGCGCGTTGAGTGGCTGAACTCAACGCCGCTTTTTGCCTTGTACTAGAGCGAAGAAATGAAAACATTAAATATTTAAATAGAAAATATTAAATATTTCATTTCCTCGTGTAGTTGCGAACCCACAACCTGTCGATTACATTCACACGCTTGTGCTGCTGCGCCACGACAGGCGCTATAAAACAATTGATTTTTAACATATTAAAAGTGATATTCCACACTTAGGAAAGAAAAATACTTTTATTTGAAAACATATAAGAAATCCAACTAACAACTATGCCATCTGAACCCGCGTTTCTTTGAACAACGTCCGTCGCAATTCTTAGATTTAACAATATAAAAATTGTAAATAGTTAAGAACGAATGGCTGAGATAGTCAGAGCGCTTGGATGATTTACAAAGATGTGCCGGCTTCAAACCCTGCTACGTCCAATTATACGTTTTCCAAAAAATAACGATTAGATTAATAAAGTGTATTAGAAAACACAACTGCTTTCCGTAATATATCCTATATAATAATTTTTTGCAATACTTCTATAACAATAATTTTAAAATGTTTTTGAAATTAATAAAAACGTCATTCGTTAGAAAATAAGTAGGTACTGGTTTAAGGTTTGGAAACTTTCGATACATTTTGTACTGATATGATTTAAATAAAATTATATATACTAAATTTAAATTTAAAACGTACCTTGATAAGAACATATGGCTTAGTTGGTCTGAGCGCTTCAACGGTTTCCAAGAGGCGCGGGTTCAAATCCTGCTACGTTCAAAATTCTTATACGCTTTTTAAATTTAAGTTTATTATTTTCTGTCCTAAGTGTGGAGTAACACTCTAAAAAATAGTAAAAATAAAATTATATATACCTAGTTTGATTGTAAAATTTCCGTGTACTAATAAATAAGTAAAAATATTTAATATACTCGTATATATTGATATCTTTAACACTAGAATGATAAGTTGTTAAAAAACTAAGTCATCATACTAATTAGATGTAGCAGAAAAATTTGCTATGCCTTTGCTGTTTGTTGATGCAAACAGGCGTAAAAAAAAGCTTATTAAAACTTGAAAGCTCTCAGGGCAAGGGAAGACCTGCCTTTTCCATAAAATATTCTATCACGATGCACTTTGTGAACTCAATCATGTGAATTATTGAGACATGATCTCTAGAAGTTTTGTACATAATGATGTTGTATATTTATTGTGAAGGAAAAATATGACAATTCAAAAGTTATGGAAAATTCCTCAAGTCAACGCTAAAGTAACTAAATTTTATTATATTATTAAATATATTATAACACTATATTATAAACGGGTACCGCAAATTCTACAATTAATTTGTAGTATGTACTTATTTTGGAGAGTTTAAATTTTAGCTTCGCGAAATGACTCGCGTTTAGCAGAGTGGGCAGAGAAAATCTAATATTAATTAAAAAGTCACTCGCGACTTTTGAATATTTTGCAGATCGAGTGGCGTAACTCAACACCGTGTATTATATTATTACCAGAGAGGGTAATCATATATTATCTACTCCTATTCTCTCCTCGTCTTTTACTGTGACAACTCAACTCACAACAGTTTCATCTATAGTTAGTCTCTGTGCCGCTGTGCTACGTGTAAAGCTTTTTTGAATAGAAAAACACTATTTTTATATAATATTTATAATAAACAAAATAATTTCTATATACATTCTGTGATTTCGTAGTAGTTATTAGTATAAAATAATCCACCTTATGATGATTATACATCTTATCGATAAGCAGCCTTAAGCTCTTTATTAATCGTATTAATTTTCTAAAGCCTTTTAGAAAAGTGATTCTCTTTATACAGTATCGCTGCGCTACAATATTGTGCACGTGTTCGGCAAGGCTAAGATTATTAGCGATGTACAATGAAATTACTTTAATATTATACAATTAGAAATATATATCAGCTTCACGCTTTATCCCGCATATGGTATAGTAGACAGAGGGGACATGAGGTATTGCGTGTTGAGTAGCGGAACTCAACGCCGGGCTTAGGTTGTTACTAGATTAAAGTAATGAAAGTATTAAATAGCTAATATGAAAATATTATATATTCAGTCCTAAAGGAGAGATCGCCCACAACTTGTTTTTTCAGTCACACGTTTGTGCCCCTACGCCACGATTTCACGTATAAGTGCAGGTTCAAATTTGAAGAGTTTTGGAAACTTCTTCCTACACACTACATTATCTAAGGAAAATTATCAGCGTATTTATATGAGAATTTGTTTGAATTCGCCTTGACAATTGTAGCTTTCATCTATAACACTACTTCTTCACAAACATCCATTAAGAAAATGATGTCGTAAATAAATATGTTGACTTGTCTTTTATATTTTAAATCAATAAATATGTACAATTCATTATTTTAAAATTTGAAACTAGTGTCCTCGACTCCAACCTATCGATATCGATCGAAAATGAAAATAAACTATCAATCGCTGTCGCTGCAGCAACGACGTTCGAGCGTAAACTTATTATAAATAAGCGATCAAACATATTTTTTATATAAAAGAAAGGGAAAGAAAGATATTTAAATATATTCTAAGTATTTTCAATGAATTCAATAAATTTTCAAGTTAAATAAAACAAGAAAAAATCTAGAATTATAAAATTCATATCTTGCCTAGACAATGCTCTTTGCTAAGGTGAAATGTCAAGCCACCACCCACCTGTTATACAATATGGCTGAGAACTAGATTATTCATAAGCTACACTCTACACTCAGTTTAAAAAAATCTTTTTTAGGCACAGATAAATATGATAATAAATATATTATAACTATAAGTTAAAAAACTTGTACTTAAGTTGTGAACAGCTTAACACACACTGTCTTAAATATAGTCGGAAAGCTGAGAACAGCGTGTGTTGACTCTGGATTATTTAATATTTCCAACCCTATTTTAAAGTATAAAGAGATAAACTCTATCTCGTTTCTATAGAATTGTTACTAAGAACTAAGATATCTACATACACGTAAATCTTTACTTCTTTAAGTTTATGAATCGTAAATGTATTCAAAGTAATACTCGTACTCGGGGCCTAAGGCGGCGACACCCGCGGCTAGGCCGACCGCCGCGAGCGCATGCCTTTTGAAAAAACTCCCAAGTCTAGCCTCAGGGACTCGCCATACAAAAATACGTACGAATTGTATAGATATAGTAGATGTCTGCGGGGAATTTACCTATCTATAGGATATATCTATGTATAGAATGACTTCTGAATTTATTGTCATTTTTATAAATAACTGTACACATTTTATTTTTATATATAATGGTTGCACACTACAAGTGTTAGACACAGTATATATCTAAAGCTTTTTCCTGTATCCTGAATATTACTTATCATACATATCCTGTTCGATAGGCAAAGAGATCCTACTATTCGTAAGTCCAGAACACTTCGTTCTAAACTTTATACCGTATTATAAGTGTGCTTTGCCTTTGTAGAGTGAGAAAATGAATATGCTGAATGATTTATGCTCCTTACTTCACTTCACTTGCTTCTGCTACGACGGTCTCAAAATAAAAAGATAATTTAAAGCAAATAAATATAAGTATTACACCAAATTCTGGGCAATAGTCATTAAGTGTATCAAAATAATTAATTAATTGATTACAGAATGTTTAAAATTGTTTTCATTAAGATACAAAGCTTTGTGTGTATAAAATAAAGTACCATGACGCTTTATTTAAGTAGCGTAAGTTCCCCATTATTTTTGAAATATAGCGCGTTGTATGGTGTAACTCAACGCCGCGCCTTGAAACAAATCATTCCTCAGAGGAAGAATCGAATTGACAACCATCGTACTCAGATGCCATCGCTCTGCGTCACATGAATGTGGAGATATATAAATAAAATGTAAATATCCTTTTTAAATGTCAACTCTCCATTGAATAGCCGTACTTGGCGTTCAGTTAGTGAGTAGCAAATGACCCAAGGCATATTTATAATAAACCCGACATTGATGGTTGTCGCCAGCCTCTAGCCTACAGGCGCTACGTCCGAAATACAGAAGCAGACATTGGTATATAATTATAGTATTTTTTACGTACCCGTTGGTGCACCTACTGTACTTTAATTTTATACTTGCGGTTTCTTTCGCCTGAACTACATAATTAATTGCCTATTTGTAGGATTTCGTTTTGGTGGACTAATTTATTTAAAAGATTATCTGTTTCACGCTGTATCTCGCACATGTCAGGGTAGGCAGAGGGAACTTGGGAACCTTATGTTAAGGCACCTCGTTCCGTTCCTGAAAATATTAAATATTTCATTTTCCCGAGCGGGGATCGAATCCACAACCCGTTTACAGTCACACACTTGTGCCTCTGCGCCACGACAGGCCTCAATTATTACATAATGTATCATTGACGTATATATTTACAGGTGTAAGCTATTATTACATATATATTTAGGCTTGCTATATAATTACAATTATGATACCATTTCCACACGTATCGCTACACAGCCACGCTTTAATTACTGTGAGACTACACGCTTGTCGTCGCCGATAAATATTACCTACATTTCAGGTATAAGTCAGCAGTCATAACCAAACTAGATTACTAGATTTAGTTTTTAAAAACTAAACTAAATACTTGTAAGAATACAACGCTGTTAGGCCTTTTACAATTTATAATAAATGTACTTAAGATATATTTATTACCTATACTTCAAATATATATTTGATTACCTCATAGATCAAGATAAATTAATTTAATTTTTTCTCTACGTAAAATAGAATGGACTCTACTAATGGTACTTGTTCGATTATATAGCGCAGATTGACGATATCGTAGCGCTACTCCGCTACTGTACTACGATACCCGTATTAGTAGGGGTAACTAACTAACTGTAGTGCGTTAAACACGGTATGGATATCATCTTCTTATAGGAAAATGATTACAATAAAATTGTATTTATTTTTTAATAAAATAAAGTGCAAGTTAAAATCCCCCAGTAAAAAGCGGTTCGATAACAAAGAAAAACGCAATATACTTTTCAAAAGAATGATTTCGCAATCATACAAATTATACAAAACGTGGAAAAATAAATCCGGCTTAATACCTTTGCGTTTTCACCGGCAAAAATATATCTGAACTAATTGCTTCTTTAGCTAATATGAATATAGTATGGTATATATATTTTACATATCTATATATATATATATACATATATATATATATATATATATATATATATATATATATATATATATATATATATATATATATATATATATATATATATATATATATATATATATATATATATATATATATATATATATATATATATATATATATATATATATATATATTTATATATATATATATATATATATATAAATATATATATATATATATATATATATATATATATATATATATATATATATATATATATATATATATATATATATATATATATATATATATATATATATATATATATATATATATATATATATATATATATATATATATATATATATATATATATATATATATATATATATATATATATGTATATATAATACCGAAAGATTTTTTATTAATATATTATTGATTTTTACAGCTTCCGTAACATCCGTCGAACCTCTACGCCACTTTGCTAAGCGAAAAGCCCGGCGGTCACACCGCAACCAACTTTCATCACAAAAAGGTATCTTATTTGGATTCTGATTTAAATGACATTATTTCACCGCCATAAAGTTATGCTACTTGTTTTTTTTTATTTATATATTTAATATATATTTTAAAATTATATGATAAGAAAATATAGTTATACATAGCCGGTTCGCAGATTATAATTGTCGTTCAATACATTTTTTATTACAGTAATTGTTTTAAGAATTCAAAATAGAAAAGTGTTAACATTAGATTTTCTGATGAGCAAAAATTATCAACGTCTAGTTTCTATATTAATTAATAATAAAATTCATGATTAATTATAATATATTCTATATTCATTTAAAAAAACGAATAAAAAAATTAACTCAGCGAGATTTAAACTTTTGAATTTTTCTTTCCTTAATGTAGATCACTCTTTAAAAACAGTAAAAATGTTCTATTTCACAAAGCAAATATTCATTATTTAATATAATAACGTATCGTATATGGAAATATATATCTTTGTTTCGTTATAATTATTATATACGAATATGTATGCTTAATATGTCTTGGATAAAACATTTGAAGTATTTAAATATTTAATTAATTATTTTATCTTATTTGTAATATATTATCTGTTACTTTGTAAATATATATACGAGTACTTAATTAAAGTATGGTAATTTTTAATATCGATAAGATTATCTATACATATACACTCGCTCAGCTTCACGCTTATCCCGCACATGGTAGGGTAGGCAGAGGGAACTTGGGAATCTAGTGTTAAGTCACTCCGTTCAATTTTCGTTCCCCACTTCACTGAATTTGAGGCATTGTGTGTTGCTCGAGTGTTGATCGAACCGTTGTTGTTCTACATTAAAAGTGTGTAAAAATTTATTCGCGATAGATAACTTAATACGGTGTCAAAACAAGAAGAATATTTTATTTACTATTTTTTTTAAATATTAATCCAATTTAAATAATTTTGAACAAAGCGAGATTTGAACCCGCGCCCCTTGAAAATCCCTTAAGCGCTCTGACCAAAAGCAGAGACCAAAGGGAACATATGACTTAGGGGTCAACTCCTGCTATGTTCCAATTTTTAAACATATTTTAAATACATATGCGTTACATTCTGTTTACTTCATCCTCATTACGATCATGCTTAACACTGAAAAATAACTGACAATTAATTTAAAAATAGTATGTATACCTATTTTTCAAGCCTGAACCACTTCATGAACATGCAGCACATCAAGCTCACCTCCCCGAATGCTCCTGGATTCTACGACAGAAAGCCCCAACTAGCAATACCACGGGTAGCCATAACGTCTACCTTTAAAGCCCCCGTCCACATTGACGTGGGCGGGGTCATATACACTTCCTCTTTGGAAACTCTTACCACGTAAGTATTTTATAATATAAGTCTATACTTAAAGTTATAAGGCCTGAGAAATTATTTTGTTAAAAGCAAAAGTAATTTCTGGAACAATTGATCTGAGTTAATTTCTTGTGTTGAATATTCCATTTTTAGTTTGTTGTGTTGAGTAGTGAGGAACTTAGGAACCTAGTATCTGAAATCCAGGTTCCTGAGTTCCCTCTGGTTACCCTACTATGTGCAGGATACAGCGTGACGCTGAGAGAGAGAGATAGAGTTGGGTAGAGCGTTGATCGTCTCGACTATCTATATGTGGTACGAGTTATCTTCGGTACTTAGACTTTATCCTGTGTTATTATATAATACCTAATTGTCATTTTATTAATTACATTACAGTAATGTTATTATATTTGAAGAAATTAAATATTTAATATTTTCAATTTAAATATTTAATGTTTTCATTACTTTGCTCTGGTAACAAGCCAAAGCGCGGCGTTGAGTTCCGCCACTCAAAACGCAATACGTCAAATTCAGCGGAAAGTGGGGAACGGAAGTGGAACGGAGTGTCTTTACGCTAACGTGAAGCTATACTTTTAAAATATAATGAGTATCTATACAAAGGATTACAAATTTTAACTGTATTCATTTTGAAAATTATGTAGAAATTTGGTCAATAATGGCATTCAAAATTGAACACAATTAATTTTAAATCGCATTTGTGTATTACTGTCTAAAATGCAATTAGTTGTCTAACTAATGTTACTAATAATTGAAATTTTCCACTGTAATTGGTGTTCAAACTTCCAATACCATAACAAAGTCTGATTATTCTTTTCTGTTATACAATATGTATTCAAAATTATTATTTAAATATTTCATTCAAAATGAGAAGTTCATTTTTGAACGACAAACAATTTACCACCGTTTCACTAAAGATACTTAACTTAATATTAACATGTTCACATTCACTATTACTGATAGTGATACATTTGAAATAGACTGGAGCGAGCATTTCATTTCCAAGGCGTATTTATAATTTTTACTTACTTATGACGTTGAATTCGACAACATGGGTGCCTTAACTTCTTAAATGTTTCTTAAATAAAAGATTTTCGTTAATTAAAAATAAATTTATTGATGTAGAACATTATGTTACCAGCAAAGTCTTATATATAAGTTTATTATTATATTTAATAGTTCATCATATTGTATGAAATATATTGCAATGATTAACACAGTAAATTTTAATACGTTATATTTGTGATTAAATCCGAATTACTTAAGAAAAACGAATAAATCTGTATAGCACATATTAGAATAAATAATATAAATAATATGAAAAATATACAAATAAATAATTCAGTTATTTCAAAAATACGTAAAAGTAAATAAAAATATAAATATTTTTAAAGTGCTCAGTAATATTATTATAAATTAATCTTCTAAATTGTGAATATTATAAAATGTAAAAAATATGTATTATTAGTAGTAACTAGTTAATTTTATCACGTCATCTGGAATATTTGAGGTGTTCGCATTTTGTGATTTCCGCTTGCTCCTCTAGCATCACCCTCGGGCAAGTGACAATGAAATTGTTAATTTCGATAGCTTTACCTAGGCAGTTATTACTTGTTAGCGGCTGCTTTAATGTTTATTATATATTGAAAGATATATTATTATATATTGAAAGAAAAAAAAATCAAAACATGTATTAGTTTAGAGTATCTATGTATGAGTTCTTTTTGAATGATATTTTAGGCTTTCGAGCAAGTGAGATATATATATATATATATATATATATATATATATATATATATATATATATATATATATATATATATATATATATATATATATATATATATATATATATATATATATATATATATATATATATATATATATATATATATATATATATATATATATATATATATATATATATATATATATATATCTAAAGAAGAAGAATAGAGTCACGACGATCCTATAAGTTTTAAATTAGATTTATTCCAATTTGGAGAATACCATTGGATGTGTTGATTTAGATGTTCCTTCACGCGAATTTTCGTAGAAATAAAATGCAGTACGCTACGTGCGTATGTGTATGTGTGTATTTTGGATGTGTGTATATAATAATAGGTAGAAGGTATTGAAATATTATCGATATACCGAAATTTTTAGCCAATATAATAATAAAAAATAACCGATACCATACAAAAGATTTTATTTTTCGATGTTATTATTTTTGTTCTTATAGTAAATTTATCTGCGAGAATCTATACCCTTACCATATTAATTCGCAATAAGAAGAACCTACCTCGTAGGGTAGGTAGGTAGGTCGTATAAAATTACGATAGGTAATAAATATTGAGTCATAAATGTTATAACATATTTAGAATCAATGATTTTATATATAGCTTAGCGCTAACCGTTCACTGTTTCACTCGCTTGAGTTACATATGTTTTGAATACGAATATATTATCACTTTTGAGACATATCTATATACTCAAAACTAAAATTTCAATGAAATTAATAAAATATCTATAGCATTTTTTTTGGAACTAAACTATTTAAACTGACATTACTTTTTTATTTATACACGATTTGAATAAATTAAAACTTCATTTTGAAGAAAGATTGGCAAAATATATAATAATCAAAACTGCATTTAGATCTGGTTAGCCGTTTCTGAGATTAGTGCGCACAAACGCACAGAAAAATATACAAACAAACAGATAAATATTTCTAAAATTACTATTTTGGGGCCTCTTACGTTAATAAACGGCACTTATAATTATTTTTAATATATTTTCCAAGACACATTAATTCGTTCTCAGTTACAGATTAATTATAAGAAACAACATATCGATAACAGTAAATCCAACATATAAATACAATTCTATTCTATTCTATTCGACAGCTGTCCGAGACGGTGGCGGTTTTCTGTTATATGATAATAGACAATAACAATCTTGAATTTTAAATTAGTTTTTGATTTATTATAGATATAATAAAAAACTACCGATAGTCAAAGCTCAACACCAACAATATTTCTATTATATGTGAATATTATTTTATTATTTCGTTTAAATTTTGAAAAGTGGATACTGCAGCATTGTCGAAAGGTTTATAAAAACTGCACACGTCAATGTATAAAGAAAAACACTGTAAATACAATGTTCAACGCCAACAAAAAATCCGGCAGGATCAACAAACATAAAAAGACTTTAAAACATTGAAACTGAATCTTGCCGGGTATTACACATCTTTTGTATGAAAATCGGTTAAATTTGTATATTAGTTCCTTTTTTACGAATACATATTCTGAGATATGTTTCTTTAGATTATTATATTTGAATTACTAGAGCTTTTTGCCTTGTAATTAGAGTGAAGAAATAAAAATATTAAATATTTCATTTCCTTGAGTGGGGACCAAACCCACTACCTGTAAGTCGTATATTTGTGACCTTGCGCCACGATAAGCATCAATATTTTCATTTCCTCGCTTTGATAACGAGGTAAACCGCGGCACAATTCTGTAACTCGATGCAAAATGCCTCAAGAATTCAGCGGAATGAGAGTGTGAAAGGAGAAAACAGTGTCTAAAAACTAAATACTGATATTCCCTGTACCTATTCTGTTTTGTGCGGGATCTGTGATGCTGTGAAATGTAAAAAATACATCTATAGGCTCTAATTACTTTGAAAAAATATGTACTTGCAGATTTTAAAATATGCAAATTTTATGGCATTTTAAAGTAAACAGGCTATCCAATATATAAATAAATATAAATAAATCTTTAATCAATTATGATATATATAAATAAAAAAGAAATATTATTGTATATTGAGGGCTGGGCGCCTGTTGTGGCGCCGGGGCACAAGTGACTGTAAACTTGACAGGCTGTGAGTTCAATCTCCATTCGAAAAAATGAAATGTTTAATATTTTCAAATGAAATATTAAATGATTTCATATCTTTGCTCTGGTAACAAGGCAAAGCAAAATGCCTCAAATTAGGCGGAAATTGGAGAACGAAATGCAGGGTCCTAAAACTAGATTTCTCATTACAGCGTGAGGCTGAAAAAAAAGTATAATGAATAAAGAAAAATAAAGGAATATTATATAAAATTTATTTGGAAGTCATGTTTTGTGGGCAGCATGTAGGTTGGTTGTAAATAAGCTTGTTTTATCTGTGTCGGGCCCGTGGTGCCACAGGCAACGCTGCCGGCCATATTATACTGAGTGTCCCGCGGCGCTGTACCGCTCTTTTAATCAGCCACCTCGAGGGCATGAAAATATATCTCGACGATTGTATACAAATACAAGTTAAATAATCTGTCGATGTCGATTATTTTATGAATTTCTGTTAAAATACGCGTCATGGTGCAATGGAAACTGCCGATGTACGTATTTTCAATATTTTTGTAACTTCAGTCTCGAGAGACAATGCAGGCGTTGCGTTTTGCCTAGTACAAAGTATTAACTATTTGGGAAGAAAGTAGAAAGACTTGCTGTTACAGTATGGTGGATAAGTCAAGACCGCCTTGAAATTAAGCCTTTTGAAGTTTCGCGTATACAGAAAGAATGAAATGATAAAGAAACCTGTAAATAAAATCTTTACTTACAATAAATTTAACTTGTAACTCATTACTATGTTATATTTATGATAAGATGTATTTAAAAAAAATATGGAGAACGTTTATTAATGCAATAGAGTCATAGATGTGATCTTTAAAATTACTGTTTGTCTGCGCGTTCGTATGCGTTAATCTCAGAAAAGGCTAACTAGCTTAAAATTCAATTTTCTCTACAATACGAGTATTTTGCCTTCATTACCCTTTCAACAATTTGTGTCTGTTTTATTCTGCTGTTAATTATTATTCTGCTGTTATATGTAGCTGAAATTTTAGTTTTTAATATCTATAATATTTTCGTAAGAATGATAATATTATTAAAACAAGAAAGAAATAGTAAATAATATAGTATAATCTAAGCAGGGGAAAGCTCGGGTGGGTCGGTGGTTAGTAAAAAGAAAGAACTTTAATGCTTTGTAACAGATAAATTAATTCTGTATATATATATATATATATATATATATATATATATATATGTATATATATATATATATATATATATATATATATATATATATATATATATATATATATATACATATATATAAATAAATATTAGATGATATATGTTGTGTCCATTACATTTTGTCCAGCTGGGACTGTACAGGCAGGTTATGAGTTTGGTTCTTACTGGAGAAAATGGAACATCTTCTTTTTTGGTCTGGTATCTAGGCAAATTGATGCGTTGAGTTCTGCTACTCAATACGTAATACCTCAAGTTCAGCGGAAAATAGGAAGAAAATGGGACGGAGTGTCTTAACACTAGGTTCCCAAGTTTCCTCTGCCTACCCTGCTATGTGCAGGATAAAGCGTGAAATTAAAAAAAAGCATGTAAAATACTGAACTCAACAAGAAGAGGCATGAAAAATATATTTTTTCATTACAGCTACCCGGACTCCAAATTGGCAAAAATGTTCCGAGGCGATATCCCCATAGTGTTGGATACATTGAAGCAACACTATTTCATTGATAGAGATGGTGAAATGTTCCGCCACATTCTGAACTTCTTGCGCAACCATCGTCTCCTGATACCCTTCGATTTTCCTCATCTGGACTTGCTTTTGGCCGAAGCCGCTTACTTTGAATTGCATGGTAAGTTTATATATCTTATATTATGTACCAAAAAAGGCCTATAATATAACGTTTTTTTTGTTTACTTTACTATTTTTTTTCTTTACTATTTATTTTGATTTTACAAATAAAATATTTAAATATTTTTAAACAGTAATGTTTTTTTTTAAGTTGCGTTCCGCCACTTAACACCCAATGCCTCAAATGCAGTGAATAGTTCGGAACGTAAGTGGAACGGAGTGTCTTAACACTAGGTTCCCAAGTTCCCTCTGCTTACCCTGCCATGTTCGGGATACAGCGTGAAGCTGAGTTGATTTGATTTTTTTTTTATTGTGTAATGATTTAGTTTACAATTTGGTGAATTTATATAATATTCTTTATAATTCCATTAAACAAAGATAACATATCATTGTTTATTGGTATCTTTTACTGGCACATTGCTTGGTTCTCTTTGATTTTTCTATAATATACTTAGTAAAAGAAAATAATTGAAATTATTGAAAAATTTAGTATTGAAATATTTTTTATTTTATCAAATTAATGTTTTCAAATAAATACATTTTAACTTTTAATTTTCAGAAATGTTCAGTGCTCTAATGATGTTGAAGGCTCAGAGGGAGGAAATGAGTTACGTTCATCCTTGGGACGTCCAAGAGGTGACGTACATTGAGGACGAGAACGCCTGGGCAGAGTAAGCTGAAAGGTATAAAAGACCGTAGATATAAAAAAATAAATATAATAAATATTTTTCTAATCAGATGCCTTTTTAAAAAGAGGCCTGTCGGGGAGCAGCGGCACAAGCGTATGACTGTACCCGACAGGTTCTGGGTTCGATCCCCAGTCGAGGAAATGAAATATTTAATGTTTCATTTCTTCGCTCTGGTAATAAGGCAAAGCGCGGCGTTGATTTCCGCCACTTAACACGCAATGCCTCTAATTCGGCGGAAAGTGGGGAACGGAAGTGGAACAGAGTATCTTAACACTAGGTTCCCGGGTTCCCTCTGCCTACCCTGCTTCGTGCGGGATACAGCATGAAGCTGAGTCATTTTTTTAATAATATTTTCAATATTATAATTATTAATAGTCTGACGTTGCTCCTGAAGACAGTCTACTAATTTAAACTTTGACGTATGCTGTCTTAGATAATAAATAATTCACGATATTCACGACGAAGTAACCGTAAGGGCTAAATGTCTGTTGAGATCGATATTTGTTATTGTAAAGTAGTCAATGTTCACTTTTTTTATTCATATCGATACTAGTCTTTACCTACGAATTTATAACAAAATTCATATTTAACATGAATTCTATATATTTTTTCAGATTCTTTTGTCTATCCACGAAAAGAAAATCGCACGAGCACATGGGATTTCGTTTACGCAGGATTATTTTACCGCTTAATATATTTTGTTTTAAGTATTACGTATGTTATTTAATATTTTTTTTTTTTTAAAGAATCTGAAATGGATGGCGACGGTTTGTAGGATTAGTAGACAGTATTATTTTAAAATGGCATTATTAACTTGTCAGTTACTTATTTCGTTTTATTATAAATTGTATCAGGCTCATGAAAAATAATTTAATCTTAGTTTTAATCTTATGCTTTAACACAAAGTCATTATTTTAATTGATTGTTGTAAAGATTTTTTAAGGTCGAATAATATTGTTATTAATAATAAATTATTATATGTAGCAACATTATTCAAATTAAAATAACATTTATAAGTGTTTTATGAATGTATGATTTCATTAATTGTAATATTATTTAAGTTGTCAATTTTTAATATTAAGTTTTATAAAAAGTTTAGATATTACAAGGGTATTTGTATGTATAGAGTAGGTAAGGACCTGTCAAGTATGATAAATGTATATAGGAGGCACATCAAGGTAAGGGCTACGTAATCTTAGAAAATTTTACCTAAAAATACGATTTCAAAACCGACCATTTTATTAAACAGAAATTGATGTGAAAGGACAAAAGTAACAAAAAAAAAACGTAAAATTTCATAAATGATATTTAAATAAATTTATTGTCAAATAAAAATGCTCTAAATAAATTTATAAAAAGCGACTGTGATGGTATTGCGAAGTGAATATCGATGTAGATTCGTGTTACGTTTATGTTGTTTACGATAATTCGTTGCAGTTTTACATTTATTATTACATTTGATCATGAACTAAGTTCATTTAATTTTATTAAACATGTTCACTAGAATAAGATTATATGAAAATATTAGTAGATCTTAAAACCCTGTTGCTCTAGAAATAGCTGGTTTCTGGGGCATTATGTTATAATTTGCAAGACAATCTGTGGTTGATTTTGAAGATTAATAGCCATGTGTTTTTAATATGTTCTTAATGATTTCTTCAACTATTGATCTCTTAATAAGAAAATGTAGGTTGTAGTTCAATGCAATTTGATCACTTATCAATGTATACGTATAAATATATATATATATATATAACTTAAATTGTAATAGAAAATACAAAACAAGAAAATGACGAACACTTAAAGTTACTAATAAAATATTTAATTCCGAAAAACGGAATAGTAGTTATAATTTTTATATGTTATTAAGACTCTTGCCATCAACAATAAATCTAGTCAAAAAAACTAAGGCAGTGTTGCCAAATGTTGATAAATATTACTTGAGTAAAAATATTATTTAAACTTTAAGTTTAATTGAAATATTGACTAATTTAGTTGTGACATGTACGTTAGGAAATTATACATATTTAGATCTAATAGGCAATATAAGATGTAGATATATCCTCTCTTTTTTAATATTTTATCTAATTTTCTAGAAATATTGTGAAGAATTACAATAAACTGCTTAAACAAAATCTAAGAGAATAACTTTTTCACATATTATTATTCGGAAAGGTAGATAAAATATTAAAATCCTTAAGTAACGTTTACTGAATCTGTACATTATGTTTTTATATTCCTAAGGCTGGTTTATAATTCAATAAACTTTATGAGAAATAAACAAGTTCTTATTTTTTTTCTTATGGCTATATTCAATAAAAGTTCTTTTTCCTGAATATCGACATAAATGCTTTTTTTATTATTCTATTTTTAGGTTCCGCAGGTAGGCATAGGGTACCACTAGGTTCCCTAAACCATTGTCTTGCCACTTTTAATTTCTCTCATTTCGCTCATTTTTAAAAAGTTTGCTTTTTTTAAAGGTTGCTATAGTAAATTTTAACTTTAAATAAAACATATCGATAGATACTGCAATATATACAATTTATATTAATTTTCACACGATTTTAAAGAATTTGATTGTCATATAAAAATGTCTGGTTTTGTAGAAACTAATATTACGAAATACGAGGGTAGGCTGAAAAGTTTTCGACCTTAATCTGACGATGGCAACATTTGAAAATAAAAGCTTTCAGAATTTCATTTGTTCATCTGTTGACAGTTACTTACCAAAATTTCAGCCGTTTTGGAGGCGCCTTTTTTATGTAACAGTTCTTTGAGGGAGTTGATATGAGCTTTCCTTTTTCTAAAAATGGACAATATTGACATTTGAGCTGTGATCAGATACTTGTTTTTGAAACACAATACGTTTTCGCAAATAAAAGATGTGTTGCATTTAGTTTATGGGAATTCAGCATTATCGTTTACCACATTGAAATTTTGCGCTTCTGAAAAAGACATTCGTTCTTCATTTACCGTGAGAATTTGATCAAAAATATATATATAAATGTAGAACAAAGTAAAAATATATATATATATATATATATATATATATATATATGTATATATATATATATATATATATATATATATATATATATATATATATATATATATATATATATATATATATATATATATATATATATATATATATATATATATATATATGTATATATATATATATATATATATATATATATATATATATATATATATATATATATATATATATAAATGTAGAACAAAGTAAAAATATAAAATTATGTAAATCAAAGTTTAAATACGAATTTTAATATATTTTTTAAATCATATCTACGAAGTACATCGCTAAATGCCAAGTGTATGGAACAATATGAATGGTACTCGAGTAGAGATGTGTTGTTTCATTTAAATATTTCGCGAGTCCAATTGCAATGCATTTCGCGTGTAAGATCAGCAATGAAACATCGATATCATTTTTATTAACGTTTAATAAACAAGCTTCGCAAACACATACAGCTCCAGTTATCACAATACAAAACTATAGCAAGTATATGAATATGTAATAACAATTCAATTACTTCGGAGAATAAAAAAGAAACAGTTTTGAATGTTATCAATTAAATCAATTTGGCAATAAAACTTCCACTTTCCAAATTAAGACGCTAAATATCATTAACGTAAAAATAATGAGAATTAATTCTCAAAAATCTTAAGAACTATAAATACGGATTATATAGACATCTATATGAATAGAAGTACCACGTAACTACATTTACATGTTATATATATATATATATATATATATATATATATATATATATATATATATATATATATATATATATATATATATATATATATATATATATATATATATATATATATATATATATATATATATATATATATATATATATATATATATATATATTAAGTTAAATCTACGGTTATATAACGTTTTAGCATAATAATATTAAACATTTATTTTTTACACTATCGTAAACGTATACGCTTAAACAATACATGTACCTAATTTTGTCATGACTAAAATGTAATAATTATTTGTTTTCATCAAGAAATATATATATTTTTTAATATTTTTTCTTATAGCAGTGTATAATTAACATTGCTTAGATATTTACAATTAGTTAAAGTTCCATAAAATAAGTATTTATTCTAATTAACAATAACCATATAACTATTGAAACAATTTTGAAGTGTCATAATTAACACATTGTCTAAATGTTCTAAGAATCTTTTAAAGATTTCAAGCAGAGCTAAAATAAGCTTCTATTTTAATAATAATATTTGGTAACAGCGATTTTAAAATGTAAAACATCCAATTTTATGCTCTTTATAGAGCTGAGAATACCATAATAATATCACAAGACACATAAATACCAAATAAATCTTTGGAAATAAAACATGACATAAAATAACAACAACATAAAAATTACACAAAACATCATCAAACTTAAAATAACAATTAATTTGTTTTCGATAATTAAATGTAAATATACGTTAAATTTTATAATAAAATAGTCACACATATAACTGTTATTTATTAAAAATGCGCAATAACCCCAAACAAAAATAGAAAGCTAACAAAATTATTCAGTCTTACTGAAGGCCTGTTCGCGGCCAAAGTATTATTATGAATCACTAAACATCATTTAATAGACACAATACATCATTTAATAGACACAATTATATTTAAAAACCTACAATTTTCCATATTGGGTTCCATATAATATACTCTCTATACGTGACGACACGCTCACAACCAAATTCATTTATTACTTTTATTGTATCACACATTTTTGATATAATTCTTTTCAAAAATATCATTCATTTCCATACACATACGCGAGCAGTACAGAGTTCCTACTGACACGGTCATCAACATCTAAACACTTACTATTAAAATAACTTCAAGAGTTTATATTTATATTATTATTTTGAAAATTCAAACGAAATCGTTATTTTTACATTTAATATCACATTTATTATTTATTATTTACTAATTTAGATTTACCAATAATTTTCTAATTGCAAATTTAACTGATAATATTTAAACAGAATTCAGAAGGAAGAATCTTAAAACGTTTTCTACTCAAAATGTAACTAGATTTTATAGTACAGAAACTGTCTTAGCCTAAAATACTAATATACGACAATATCTATTACAAATAGATGAATACAATAAAATTTTGACACACCTTGGTGGTTTCCGAATGTTATCTAGGAGTTACAAGACCGAATAACTATCAATGAACCGAGATCTGTTTTTGAGCATAAACTTAATTTAAATAAAGCTAATATATATATATATATATATATATATATATATATATATATATATATATATATATATATATATATATATATATATATATATATATATATATATATATATATATATATATATATATATATATATATATATATATATATATATATATATATATATATATATATATATATATATATATATATATATATATATATATATATATATATATATATATATATATATATATATATATATATATATATATATATATATAATTTTTATATTACAAACTACGAAAATTCACGACAATTTTGCAATTTTGCAAGTTTTTGTTTTTAATAAATCACATAATAGTATATACACTTGTATTAATATCCTCCATCAGATTCAATCGCTCGCAGAAGCCAATGCTAGTTACTTTAATTAACCACTTTCCGAAAGACACTATATTTGAATACCTTACTTCTTGGATTTCATTGGAGTCAGCCAGTTTTGTATGGATTTATAATATGTGATGGATAACATCTATGACGATTAACTCATAAATGTGTAACATATTTGATATTTTATTATGCATTTCAGGTATCTTTTTGTAGATGTATTTACTTCAGAAATTATATGTAACTTTTAGCTATTGCAGAACTCAGAAGCTACGTAAATTCCCGACAATTTTGCAGTTTGCCAAAAATAATTTAATAATTTATAGTACAGTTAATATTTCACAGTACCTACGAATTCGTTCACTTGAGAATTAGCGTATTGTGTTGTTCAATACTTTTTAGTATTAGTCATTATTTAAATAGTGATGTTTCTATTTCTTTTCGTACTTCTTTACTAACTGTACCAACTTTAAATAAAATAAAATAAATAGCGATGTTTCTATTTCTTTTCGTTCTTCTGCTCATCGTACCAATATTCCAACTGTTAGTGTACTGTTTTTTTATATATAAAGTGTCCGCAACGTAACTTTAAAAACCACCAGCAGACACTTTACATAACTGTACACTATTCCTTGCCCCTTTCCTGTTCTGTAAATACATAAGGGTCTTCTGTTTCGTTGCTATTATTTTCCTCGTCATCTTGGGAGTTTGAGCTTTCATTGTCTTCATCGGAACTATCGTCATATAAGAAGCCTTTCTCTTGTAAATAATGGAATATATCAATATAGTCTTGGCTTGAAATACCATCAACTTTTTCCACAGTGTCAAGAACTTTCTCGAACGCTCCTTCCGACTGTAATATTTTAAGCTAAAATAACTAAAAATATACATTTTATCGATTTATATATATATATATATATATATATATATATATATATATATATATATATATAGATATATATATATATATATATATATATATATATATATATATATATATATATATATATATATATATATATATATATATACACATATATTTCGAAGGCATCTTCATCATAAAGATAAATTTAACGTGAAACAAGCATAATAAACGTACAAAACAGCTTTATGGTATCAACTATTTCGCATGTGCAGGAATCTAACGCCACACCAGCAATATGTTTAATTTAATTTAAAAAAATGCTATTTCGCTTGGCATAAAGTTTTATCACATATTTTTTACATTTGCGTAGAATGCATACATTTTTTGGGTCAACCTGTATTACTAGGATAGCAAGTCCTAGTGTTAAGACCCTCCGTTGGCCTCAAGTTGTTGATACTAATCTGACCTGAATGAGGATATAATATATATATATATATATATTATATATATATATATATATATATATATATATATATATATATATATACTATATATATATATATATATATATATATATATATATATATATATATATATATATATATATATATATATATATATATATATACTATATATATATATATATATATATATATATATATATACACATTGGGGTACAATAGTATATAAAATTTCGATAACCATAATCGTATTAGCTTAGATACTTACAAATAGGTTATATATGGGTAGATGGCCACTTGTTTCTAGAATCGAATTAAGAGCCACTAAAAAGAAAAAAATATGGTTAGATATCTTTCTAGCTAAAATCAAATTTTAACCAAAGAATTTGTTTGATACTATAAACTATAAATTTTATGTAGATCAGGAGACAATCTGTCCTTTACTTCTTCATTTCGATTAGGTTAATCAGTCCCCAGAAATTAAATTACTTTATTTTTATGTTATTTAAGTCATTCTGAAATAATTATTCGTTTATATTTTCGAGAGCGGCTGGAACCGGAACCATTATGACTTTGGTGTGCCACTGTTACAGGATTCTAACCAAAGCAAGATCAATTTCTAGCAAAATATATTCAAGTTTAAAAGAGCAGTAATAAAAAAATAAAAAACAAATAAATTGGTAAAGTCAATAATAAATTATTACTTACTCTCTCGGTTGATCATTTTCTCGATTGGTTTTGGCAAGTGCGGTTCGCCGTTTACTTTTTGTTTCTTTGCTTTTCTTTTTTTGTTTGCCTGTGGGCTGATCCGTTTGAGAGATAAGGAGCTTGGAGCTGAGTTGCTATAACAAGTTGTTTTGCCTTTTCCTTTTCCTTTGCCTTTGCCATTTGAGGTACTCGGTTGAGGCACCGGGGGTACCGGTGGTTGTGGGGTCACGGACGGCCTCAGTGATGGTGGTCTGGAGGGAACCAGTGGCTGTTTGGGCACTGGCGGCCAGAGTACTGGTGGTCTAGCGGGTACCGATGGCTTTTGGGGCACTGGCAGTCTGGCGGGTACCGGTGGCTGTTTAGGTACTTTTGGCTGGGGTATTCGCGGTATGGTGGGTACTGCTGGAAGAGAGGGCACAAGTGGCTGGGATACTGGTAATATGGCGGGTGCCAGTGGCTGAAGGGGAACAGGTGGCCGGGGTACAGGAGACTGGGGCGCAGGTGAGTGGAGCGGTACCGATACCTCTGCAGCTTCTGGCAAAGACGTGAGGATTGCTGGCGGGTAGAGTGTATCCAGCGCGGGAGCAGAAGGCATGTATACAGCAGTTGGACTACTGAGTGGCGTTAAGTTTATATCATTTAACAATTCAAATAAATTATCAGATGGCAAAGGATTTGATAGATTTGGCGTATTGTAGTAATCATTGTTGTCATTGTTTGGATAATATGTGTTATTGTTTGGATAATATGTATCGTTATTAATTAGTTTTGGAGGTTCCGTCAAGATGCTATTGCAGTAATCGACGCACTGACTACAGTGCCGAGGTGGTAAGCGGGTAGTCGCAGCGGGTGGACTATGTAAGAACATGTTCATGCCAGAAGTAGTGGAGAAAATGTCCAACGATCTGTTTGTACTTGGCATGTGCGTATCCGTCCACGAGTAAGGAGGTGTCATTGATGACAAATTTACATGAAACGGGTCTGAATATGTATTCAAGTTCAGCGCATTTTGCTGGACGGTCGGTGATTCTTTCGGTGTTGTAGACTGTTGTTTCTTTTTGTTCGTCTTTCTATTTTTCCTCACCATTGTTGAACAGCAAGATCGAATAACACTATAGCTTTTTTCTATTGCTTCGTGAATTTTTTCCTTTCTTGGAGGAATTATAGCCAGATGTGAAGATGATCCGCCGTTACCGAATAGTTCATGATTGGGGTCATCATCTGTTCTTGGCGACGGTAGATCTGTCACCAAATGAAGGATAACTTTCTCCAGTTGCTTAGGATCTTCTACTGGTGGTGTCTGCTTTTCGTTTTCCGGCTTTAAATAAAAAAAATATAAAAAAAAATAGTTTTTCAAATTATTTAAGTCATGCATTAGTTTCTAGAGTGAAGAGTTAAATTTAAATTATTCTCCCGAGTGGAATCGAACCACGAAATTACAGTCAAAAAGCCCCACTGCACCCTGACGTCCAAATCCACAAATATAATGAAATATTATTGAATTTTATATATTTTTATCTCTTTATTAAAGAGATTTAAATTTTAAGAAATCATAGACGAAAATATGATTTGGTCTTCCATTTAAAAAAAACTTTATAATTATACATTTTTAAAATAGTGGAAATGGTTTGTTAAAAACCCTACAAAATTGCTATTATGTCATCTGATTTTAAATGAACTGAAAATATTTATAACCTCCAAATGGAAACTTATTTCAAAAGGTTCACTTTTTTGCTTAGAATTTTTTTGTTGGTTACTTGAGTATATAAAGGTTAAAGGAATAGAATTGTTGAAAATTTATAAGCTACATTTTAGGTTTAATAATATTTTTTTTGTATGATTTCTAATATATTTTACAAGATAAAAGGAGAAAATTATTTGCATCTCTTTTTCCAATATGGAAGGACCAAGATGGCGACCCCACGAACTTGAACTTAAGCTCCCCTACACTTTAAAACGCAAGCTAAGGTCTAAAAAAATGTAACATTTCAACGGACTACAGATCGAGCATTAACATTAGTTTCCAAGAATTATGCTTTAAGTGAAGGAATTATTTAAATTATTTAGAAATACAATTTTCTTTTTATTTTATCAAAGATTCATTAAGGACATTTTTTTACCTGTAAGAAATATTTTGAGAAAACAAAAAAAAAATATAAAAACGTTAAAAATTAAGCTTTTAAGTTTCATCCCAATTTAATTAGATCAGTGTATGCAATATAGTCTAAGTTAGTATAAATATTATATTAAAATATACATTAGTAAGGCCGTAAACCCCTGAAATTAATTATTAATAACATATAATGAAAATCAAAATAAAACAAATACAAAAAAAATTGTATTAGTGGAAAGTAAAAAGTAATGTAGATCACACAAAAAACAATATTTTAAAGATATATCTCCTTTTAATAATTTTTTAAAATATTTTTGAAATGAAATAAATTTATTTATTTAAATTTAAAATTACATTAAATATTCATTTATAAAAATAAAAAAAAAAATACCCGATATCATAACAAAAACAAAAACACTGTTACTTAACAAAAATAGAAATTATGAAGCTTTATTTTCACTTACAATAAAGTACAAAATGCTATACTTACTTGTGAAATCGAAGCCAAAAAACCAAACTCCAAACCAAACTTGGGAAAGTTTTATTTTCAATTAATTTAGATATTTATTAATTTAGATTAAATTATCAACACTTGGAATAATATTTTTTATGATTTTAATTTCAGAGTAATTTCAGCGACTTTTACATAAGTTGAAGCGACGTGCGAAATTTACGATGTATTGAGCACTGACTAGCGCGATGCTTATCAGTCCGACGTCACTGGCAGGACTGCCTGTGACCTATGCCTTTTATGCAACTCACACCACCTCCCGGTAGAAGCTGAATACTAGACTATAACGTTGTAAGCGCCATTGCATTCTCGTACGGTTTTTACAAGTTTTACACATTTACTTAAGTCTTATTTTATTATGAACGATCGGCTTCTATTAAGTTATATTGCATCTCTCGGGTACACGCACTACAGTGAACTAGTTTCGTGGGGCGGTAGGCGGAGCGTCCCCGTCCTGCCCACACAGTGCACGCGGTACCTACATCTCAAACGTCGATTTTAGTACATTCACTTAAAACAGCTTTTCCCTTTCTTCAAAGGGATTACAGTGAAAATTCAGATGGAATTATTATTTTTTTACTTGACGCCTTTGTGTAAATATCAAAGTGGAAAAATGTTTTGTGTTGTTTATATTTTTTTTGTGAATTAATTAATTTAACTTAATCTTCAAACGTAATACGTACGTATATAAACCTATAGCTCTGAATGTTATAAAAAACAGATCGTCGCGGCGTAGTCCTGCGTTTGTAACGCGCGTCGGTCATGGGATTTTCCGCGTCCACTTGGGGTATCATTTTTTTATTTCCTCGATCTGGCAAGGAAACACAAGCGCGGCGTTGAGTTCCGTCACTGAACACGTATTGAGAATTGGGCAGAAAGTATATTTTACTATTTGTAGAGAGGATTAAGTTTAAAATACATTGTTTAACCACTTTAAGGAAAAAGCACAAAGAGAGAGGGAGAGTTAGAGAAGAAAAAAGATATTGGTCACTATATAAAAATAGCATAAATAATTCTTATATTAAATGAAAGTCGTTAAAGGACTTAAATTAAGCTACTGTTGAACTGTTAATATAAAAAATAAATAGATTTTTCTGTCTCTTTGTAAGAATTTAGTAGCTTTTGTTGTTATACATGAATAAAATATTTTACATACAACATGGCAAAGAAAATATAATATTCGAGATGGAGCTTTCTAGTACAGGGTGTTGAATGTAAAGCTCCCCCTCAAGAGATTATCAAACATATAACAGCAAAAAAAAAATGAAATTCATTGTCAAGTTAAACGTAAAAGCTTTTAATTTACATTAATAAGTATCTAGCGTGTCTATTAGTGGACCTAAAATTAGCTTGAAAGTTTCTTAGGAAAAGGTTGTTAAGAATACTGAGAAGCAATGATATTACATAATTCTTTATAAGCGTACTTCAGTATAATTTAGTATATTTATCTGAAGTGTAGAGGAAGACATTTAAGAACAGTTTGTATATACTTTTTATTTTAGCTTCACGTTGTATCCCGCACGAGGCAGGGTAGGCAGAGGGAACCCGGGAACCTAGTGTTAAGACACTCCATTCCACTTCCGTTCCCCACTTTCTGCCGAATTTGAGGTATTGCGTGTTGAGTGGCGGAACTTAACGCCGCGCTTTGCCTAATTACCAGAACCAGAACGTAATATATTGTATATACTAGTATATAAAATATTAAACAATGTACTTGTAAAATTATTATGTCAGTTAAATTTTTACAAAGCAATATTTATTTATTAAAGATAATTATTTTGCTTCAATTACATTTGCTTAATAATTCTATTTTCTTCCAATTAAAATAATGAGGGTATATACTTTAATATTGTTATATGCGATTGTTTTCTCGTAAACGTCTTGACATTACGTTCCATCTTGTATAAATAAATGTTTTTATTTATATTTAGGCGTTGAGTTACACCTTTAAAGTTGCAATGTCTCAATTCGGCGGCAAGAGGGGAACGGAGTGTCTTAACACTAGGTTCCCAAGTTCCCTCTGCCTATCCTGCCATGTGTGGTTTATAGCGGTAAATTGAAATAATATCTAATAATAGCACAGGCTACAAATTAGGCCAATATACATATAAAAGCACGCGCACGGCTCGCTAATTTAATTATTTCATATGACAATGAATTGCTGACCGTATGATGTGTAATGAGGTATTTATACAACGCGGGGGTTGCGTCAAAGTAAAAACCATACTCGAATGGCAAAAATGTGAGGAAGATTTAAAATATAAATTTCACTCAGGTAAAATGACTTAGTATAAAATAGTTTTGGGGCCTGTTGTGGCGCGGCGGCACAAGCGGGTGATCGTAACCGAGAGGTTGTGGGTTCGATCTCCACTACAGGAAATTAAATATTTAATTTTCAATTTAAATATTTATATGTTTATGTTTTCATTTCTTCGCTCTGTTACAAGGCAAAATCGCGGCGTTGAGTTCCGGTACTTAACACGTATTGCCTCAAATTCGGCGGAAAGTGGGGAACGGAAGTGTAACGGAGTAACTTAACACTAGGTTTCCCTCTGCTTACCCTGCTTTGTGCGGGATACAGCGTGAAGCTGAGTATGAGTATGAGTATGAAATAGTATTTTATATTACGTGTACACATATTTTGATAGCTATTGAAGTAATTTCACACTAAAAAGCTTAGAAAAGAAGTCTAGAAAAAAATTAGTAAATGTTTTTCAAGGATCTTGTAAGGGGCAATAGCGATTGGACGGTCTCGAGAGACATGGGTTTTAGGTATATTTATTCCAAGTAGGCGGTGATATATTCTACATTCAAGATTTTCTTTGTTTATATGGCGGAACTCGACGTCACATAATAAAGAGAGAATTGAAAATCATTCCGTCATCCGAGCGGAAATCGAACCCACTATCACGGGGCTTATAATTGACTTCCTGTACTATAATTAATTTTAAGATCACTAAATATACCAAACGTAACTTATCAAATAATTATAACTCTGATTATTTAATAAAATATAGGCACGTAATTTTTTTTTTCAATTAATATATGAATAATCATTTACGCAATGAATAGCTCACATACACTACAGCATATATATATATATATATATATATATATATATATATATATATATATATATATATATATATATATATATATATATATATATATATATATGTATATAATGTTGACTAACAATAATTAAGAGTATAATGTTTTGAAACAATGTATTAATTTGATTAAAATAAAAAAAATAAACTAAAATTAAATTTAATATAGTCAATGTATGACAACATGCAAATGGTAGAACCATTCAATACACTAAATGAACGGTAAATGGAGGGCGGACTTAACCTCACTGCACAGTCTGCTAAGCGACACCAGAGATGCGTTAAGCCAATAATAAACTACAAATTATTCACAAATCTTACCTCCGACAATTCCTCTTCTTCCTTACTTTCCTTAGGTTCTTCGTTATTATTAATCATAAGTGTAAACTTTTGTTTCATTAATTTAATTAATTGTTTCCCTTCTTGCTCAGCCACTACTGTGTTGGTACAGACGAAACTTGTCACCGCTTTGGAATTCTGATCGACATCCAATCGTCCAAGTGTCCTCATGTAGATGAATTGGCCATTTTTGGTCATTAAACGATAACACGATTCTCCTACCAGACGATGTTGATCATACACTGTGAATATTAAAAAAAAATCATATTAAATATATAAATATGAGAAGTACTTACTCCATCGTAGATACCTACTTAGTTGTAAACAGGGTTTGTGGTTAAAATTGAATCTGAGGGCGAGTTGTTCATCGCAAGTACTTACATACATATCTTTTACAGTCTGCTGAATATCGGATGAATATACATGTACAATTTTATCAATAAGTTTTTCACTCGAAAATAATCGTGCCACATTTATTATGGTTGTAATGAAACTAAAATATTACAGGCCTGTCGTGGCGCATTTTCAATTTAAATATTTAATGTTTCATTTCTTCGCTCTGGTAATAAGGCAAAGCGTGGCGTTGAGTTCCGCCACTCAACACGCAATGCCTTAAATTCGGCGGAAAGTGGGGAACGGAAGTGGAACGGAGTGTCATAACACTAGGTTCCCGGGTTCCCTCTGCCTACCCTGCCTTGTGCGGGATACAGCGTGAAGCTAAAAAAAAAATTCGAGCACATAGAATACGTATGTACCTACACGATATGTCCGATTCGGTTAATGTTATGAACATATCGTGTCTATCGTTTAGACGTAAACAAAATTAACTAATATATCAATAAATAAATATAAATCTTTATCACGTAACTTGTTTCATATTAAAACGTAACTTTTGACATAAAATTTCTTTTACTTTAAAAGTATAACGAAATATGAAAGCTAATTATAAAAAGTGCATATTGCTAAATTGTATAACGCAAACATGGCCGCCGGGGTACAGTCAAACAAGGCCAATATCTGTAATGTACGGCTCAACATAATCCCATTGATCTCTAACGTGTCCTGCGTATTGAAATATTCACTATATGGATTTTAATATTTGTATAGAAAAGTATTTATAATATTTGCTTTGACAACCATTTTCGCGGAAGCCACAGAGGAGGTTTTAAGTAAAAATACCATATGTAATATTCTTATTTATGTTCTATTCATTTTGATTTTCATAAAAACATGATAATAATTTTCTTTTCGGTGTTGACTTATTAACAGACAACACACCGCTGACACTACCCGGCGTTTAACACCGAACTTTAATAAGCGGGGTATTTACACAAGTATTGGTATACTAGGTTTAGTCGTTTTCAAAGTTAGACGGAAAAAATATTTTTTACTAAAACTTTAATATTTTTTGTTTCAAAAAAAAAACATAACCAATGTATTAAATATTTGCGTGAAATAATAATGTTAATTCAAGGTTCTGTAATAATCGTATTTGCGTTGAACATTTCCAAGTTCGATATTCGACGCTTTGATTAAATTGGCGTGAGACGCTGTTGATGCGTTAGATCTTTACAAAGGAATTTGCACGAACTGATAAATTTATTTATGTTCAATTTTGATTTGACGTTAAAATCAAGTGAAAGCTTGTTGAATGCAGGTGCTAATAATTAATACTACAAAATGGATTTTGAAAGATTCAAATTTAATGTATTTTAGCTACACCTAGTGCTACGGCATCCAATTCCTCAGGCATTGCAAGTTGAGTATCTCGTTTAAATATATTTCAATCATTTACAAGCATATATAACGTGAAAGGCAGAATAGTTCTGGAGTTAACTTACTCTAACTCCAGTCTCAATACTGTGGTATCGTAACATTATATCATTCATTTTACTTATCTTGTTGCAATATAAAGTAAGTGAAAAATAAACTTTATGTTATTAACTTCACCTCAATTAATTAATTTAAATACGCTATTAGTTATTACTGTCTGTTTTAACGTTTGATTTTTTTAACTTTGTTTAACATTTTTTTTTTTTTACTATGTTTTAAAGTGTTATTCCACACTTAGGACAGAAAATACTAAACTTAAACTTAAATAAATAGTATTCTTTCTTGCCAAACGATAATTCTTACGAGTTGTCTTTGGGTAGCGGAAATTTGTAAAATCTCCCTACAGAGATGCCAACAACATAAATAAGTTGTAACAAGCGTATAAGAATTTCGACGGAGCTCGGTGAGAACGAATGGCTTAGTTGGTCAGAGCGCTGGAACGGTATTCCAGAGGCGCGGGTTCAAATCCTGCTTCGTTCAAAATTTTTATACGCTTTTTAAATTTAAGTTTAGTATTTGTTTAACATTTCATCTGTAACTTGATAAAAAAAATATATTTAACATATATGGGAGGCCTGTCGAGGTGCAGAGGCACAGATGTGTGATGGTAAAATCGACAGGTTGTGGGTTCGATGTCCACTCGAATAAGTGAAATATTCAGTATTTTCAAATGAAATATTTGATATTTTCATCTTTGTTCTGATAACAAGGCAAAAAAGTGGCGCTAAGTTCAGCCACTTAACACGTAATGCCTCAAATTTGGTGAAAAGTGGGGAACGGAACGGAGTGATTAAACACTAGATTCCTAAATTCACGCTGACTATCCTGCTGTGTGCGGGAAAAAAGTGTTTACCTCTTTCCCGAAACAATAACAAATACGCGTAAAAGTGGATGCCGAACAAAAAAGAATTGAATGTTTTTTGTGAAATCATTGTTAGTGTACAAATAACTTGTGGGACCTAACCTTAGTGGGACTGTATACACGGCTGGTTGTGGGCGCGATAACCACTCAGGGAATGGAATTATAAAAAAAATAATAAAGTAACGACAGATCTCAGAATTTTATACAATTGTGTGATTATAGATTGTTTGATTGCCCGTCGTGGCACAGCGGCACAAGCGTGTGACTGTGACCGACAGGTTGTGGGTTCGATCCCCACTCGAGGAAATGAAACATATCATATTTTCAATTTAAATATTTTCTATCTTTGCTTTGGTACACACAAAACGCGGCGTTGAGTTCCGCCACTCAACACGGAATACCTCAAATTAGTGTGTTTTCTAAAATATTTTTTTACTTTTCAGCTTCACGCTGTATCCCGCACAAGGCAGGGCAGGCAGAGGGAACCCGGGAACCTAGTGTTAAGACACTCCGTTCCACTTGCGTTTCCCACTTTCCGAATTTGAGGCATTGCGTGTTGAGTGGCGGAACTCAACGCCGCGCTTTGTCTTATTACCAGAGCGAAGAAAATATTAAATATTTCATTATTTCAATTTCCTCGACCGGGGATCGAACCCAGAACATGTCGGTTACATTCACACGCTTGTGCCGCTGCGTTTTGTTTTCTAAGATACTATCTTTGAAATTGAACACTTATCATTACAAAAACCAATATCAGTTAATATCTAATATTTACTTGTATAATTATTTAACATTAGTTTATCAACATCTGTCGCGATACAATTATGCGAGTGTGAAGTGAGACATCTTGCACCGCGATAGTGGGTCAAACAATAACGTAGGTTAACAACGAGTATAAGTAAATACATACTCGTACGAATACAGATAAGATTTGTTACACGTGAACAATTATTTCTCTCTCTCTCTCTCTCTCAGCTTCACGCTGTATCACGCACTAGGCAGGGTAGGCAGAGGGAACGGAAATGAAACCTAGTGTTGAGTGGCGGAACTCAACGCCGCGCTTTGCCTTACTACCAGAGCGCAGAAATGAAACATTAAATATTTAAATTGAAAATATTAAATATTTCATTTTTTCGACTGGGGATCGAACCCAGAACCTGTCGGTTACAGTCACACTCTTGTGTCGCTGTGCCACGACAGGCCTCAACAATTATTGGTTATTTTATTAGTGTAATAATTATATTTTTAAGTTCATCCTCTCTTTAGTGTATTGCAAAGAGAACCGAGAAAACTGAGAATTCGAGGTATTGCAACTTGTTTGTCGAAATTAAAGGCTGCGTTTCATTTCAGTTATTACATTCATAATTGCAATCAAAATCTGATTAAATTGTTTGAAAGTAAATAACAATAAAAACGCTTCAAATATACATTTGTTAGACAAAAGTTCATATACAAAGGAAAAATTCTATTGATGTTGTAAAAGATAAGTGATATCGGAATGTTTCGCGCCCGTCGTACCTGCCCTGCTAATATTCCACGTCCTCTCGATCTCATTTCGTTTGATCAAAAGCGCATTCGTTTATTGGACTAGCGAATAAAGTGGACACACAGACCGTCCACAGATCTATTTTTACGATTTGCGAATATTAAAAATTTTTTGACTAACAAGTCAGTCAGTCATTTCGTCGTTTTTCATAGTCGAAATTTATAAAGATATTTTCCAATACAAAGTGAGCGCGACTGTGATTGATTAAAAAAAAATGTATAAAAATGAATTAAAAATAAAATGAAAAAGGTAAGCGAAATGAAACGTGGAGCTTCCATATATAAATAAAAGAAAAGGTTTTTGTTTTTTTTTTTTCAATAATATTTGTCATTTAAAAGCTTTGCTTCATTCATTATTAACCGAGCTGCGGTGATGAACATTTAATAATATTAAAATAACAATAAGAAATTAAATATATATTTTTAGCTTCACGCTGTATCCCGCGCGAGGCGGGGTAGACAGAGGGAACCCGGGTACCTAGTGTTAAGACACTCCGTTCCACTTTCATTCCCCACTTTCCGCCGAATTTGAGGCATTGCGTATTAAGTGGCGGAACTCAACGCCGCGCTTTGCCTTATTACCAGAGCGAAAAAATGAAATATTGAAATTGAAAACATTAAAATTTTCATTTCCTCGACTGGGGATCGATCCCAGAACTTGTCGGTTACAGTCACACGCTTGTGCCGCTGCCACGACAGGAATCAAGAAATTAATAAAAGAAATGAATAATAAAATATAATTTGAATTTCTATAACTGTAACGTTAGTACTCAGGAATATACTCATCAGCGTTTGCCTGATATAACGAAATATGATATAACAGGTGCTATACTGCCAAGCGCCTTGATTTATAAACGTAGAATTTGAAATACCCAGCGTTGTCTAACGTTCGACATTTCACGTTGGAGAATATATATAAAGTCTTTGGATGTTGATTTTGGTTTGATAAAATTGATACTACAATATTATTTAGTTATTCCACGTTAGTTTGTAGTTAATTAATAGTTTTGTCAAATGTAATAGTCTCTCTCTCAGCTTCACGCTGCATCCCGCACATCGCAGGGTAGGCAGAGGGAACTTGGGAACCTAGTGTTAAGACACTCCGTTCCACTTCCGTTCCCCACTTTCCGCCGAATTTGAGGCATTGCGTGTTAAGTGGCGGAACTCAACGCCGCGTTTTGCCTTGTAGCAGAGCGACGAAATGAAAATATTAAATATTTAAATATTTCATTTCTTCGACTGGGGATCGATCCCAGAACCTGTCGGTTACAGTCACACGCTTGTGCCACTGCGCCACGACAGGTCCCAATGCAGATGATTGTCGATTTTAATTTCGTAGAGAGAACATTTGACTAATGAAAAATATTCTGTTTTTTTTTTTTAAAACCTAGTCAATATTAAAAACAAATGTGAATTAAACATAAAATACGATAATATAATATTCATTACTCTTTATTTTACAGTATCTGACCGACCGATTTGAGCACAATTAACACTAACAATTTTCATTTCCATATGCATATGTACAAAACGCGGCGTTAAGTACCGCCACCTAACTTGCAACCTGCCAAAAAAAAAGTGGAGACTCAAATACTCACTTTCCCGTAAAGCTATGATCACCCATCGGACGTCGTCGCGGTGCATAAAGTTCATTGCGTTGACACCACTAACTTCGTGCGTCATGTAACCAGTAACGAGCGCAATACGTTGTTCACATTGTATTATTTCCCCATCTATAGAATGCCGAGTCCGATATTCCATTCTGAACGACTCCAAAACACCCTCTGTGACGAACGTTTCGGCCGTCGGACGCACCATACCGACAAATACCTGAAATTTGGGAAGTAAATTACTTTTAAATTTTGAATTTCATAGATCTAAAACGTTTAATTTAATGTTAGCTTACGTGTTACTCTGATACATGAGCTGTATTATTGTAAAGTTTCATCCAAATGTGTTTAGATTTTTTTGCGTGAAAGTGGAACATATATGCATATGCATTTTATGTGCAGCCTAATTAGTTAATATCTTGACGGATTCTCAGAAAAAAAGACTTATGGCCGGTTTCTGAATTGAGAAAACCGCGAATACTCATCTGAGTATTGTCAAATCTCTAAGCACGAAGTTGACTTTTTTGCGTTTCACACTTCAAAACGTATATTCGTTAAACTGTAATCAACTGATCATTTGCTCAAATCCCTTTGAGCACGGCTTTTACGTTCCGATATACGTTTAAAAAACCGATACTTACCGGTAATCTTTAAAATTATGTATTATTTTAATTGTAAAACAAAATTAACATTCCAAAATGTGTAACGTGTATGTAATATCATTATTTCTTGTAGTTGTGCTATAAAAAACTTAAAATAAATATAAAAATAAAAATATTTATAATAATAATAATAAATCAG
Source organism: Eueides isabella (assembly GCA_019049475.1). Taxonomy (NCBI): domain Eukaryota; kingdom Metazoa; phylum Arthropoda; class Insecta; order Lepidoptera; family Nymphalidae; genus Eueides; species Eueides isabella. Next base: position 14,399,707 of record CM032383.1, read on the forward strand.
GTAGTACATTTCTTACGTGAAACGGACTATTAATATCAAACTGAGGAAAATATAAGCAACGAAGTTATTTATTTCTATTCCTAGCTTAAATAATAATAAATGGGCACAACAATAAAAGTAAGAAGTAACCTAACGATACTATGAAAAAAAAAGAATCTGCGTTTAATTATAGAAAGGCAAGTACATATCCGCAAAAAAAAACACTTCTCAATATATGGCATTATTGTTGTAATATTTTACTTTTAGCTTTAATTATTATGCTTCAGATGCCGAAATTTTGATTGTAAGAAGACAGGAGCATATTTTATGCAACAACAAAAATAGGGAATATGTGGTTATGAAATACAATAGCATAATAAATACACCACAAACAGCACAAATAACAATATTTAGCACTGCACAAGAAAAGATTTTTTAATGGAAAACGTATAAATAATAATAATAAACTAGTGCTTAAAATCATTTTATTGAAATCCCAAAAATGTCACACCAAAATTATATTTATGTTAAAAAAAAGATTCGTTGAGCAGTTAGTTGTCTTCAAAAATTAAACGAAGACTTCTTAACACAACCATTGACTGGTAGCCAAGCGAGCAAACTGAGAAATATATATTTTTTAAAACTATCCACTGTATTTTCAATTATAAATACTGGTTACTACAAAAAGCAACTTATTTAGTGACTAAAAAATGTAATATTCTCAAAACAATATATTTTTTAACTTGTAGACTGTTGAAATTAATATTATTGACCTTTTTTTGTAAATGGTCTATTAAAATATTAAAAGAAGCATGTAAATTAAAAAGTTACCTTACTTTAACAAAACAGTAATAGTTCTTTTACATTTTATATTTTTTTCAAATAAATGTAATGCAAAGGTTTATCAATTCTGTTGAAATTATTTCTCTTCCCAAACAGGTGGTCGTTCCTATACTCCTGCTTACACAGAGTTATTGCTAAATACTTTCAACTGTAGATACTTAAATAGACAGATATGATATAATAGAATTATAAGAAATATTTACAAATAACTTGATCTTAAGTATTTATACTTATGTTGATATTTTATAATATTATCCATATATTTTATTTTAATTAGTTTAATAAAAAACAATTTTCATTCAAGAAGTGTTTTATTTATTCCTTTTATCTCGACAAAATCCACAAAATACCTTTTTACAATAACATAATTTAACACTTAACATTTTACTGATTTCATTTTAACTGATAAAGTCCAAATTCAGACGGACAAGTCTCATATGTTGAAAATTTTAAATGTTTTATAATTTATTTTTAATAACAACACAACAGTCAGGTAAGCAATTCAAAACACTACAGTTATAAAACACATGTGAAGAGGCACTCATATAATGTGAGGTATATATAATTCTATGATGTAAAATCTCTTCTTCTCACAGCAAAATGTTGTGTATAGGCTTTGGTACTTAATGCTTCATGAAGTTCATTTCAATGTATCCATCAAGATGAGTATGCATGTTATGCAACAGAACAAGTCACAATACAACTTTTAACACGAGAAGGCATAACAACCCCCTTTTTAAAACACCAAAATTTCTCTATTGTGTTCGTTGTTATTATATGGGCTCATTTGGATGCTTCTTGAGCTGTAGTTGGTTTCAAAAAAGGTGGCATCAAAAATCTTAAGCACTTTATAGCCACTGAGCTGCAAACTAGCTACAACGATTTGAATCTTTAAGTTAGCACCAAATACAACCTGAACATTTTAACAGAAAAATGTCCCTTTCTTTATTTCAGCTGTTTCTTCTTGATAAAAAAGCTATATTAATGTGTGTGCACAATCCACTGTTACCCTACACTACCTTTGGTCTTTCTCTAACAGTGGGCTTCAAAAATATTTACTACTTAGCAATGCTATCTCACATGTCACTTTCACTACTTCACAGCAAACTGTCTGAAAGCATCCTATTGCATTACATTTTAAAACTATCAATAATTATATTATATATCAACTTATTAACAATATGAGGAATGTGATCCCGGCGTTGTATGTTTTGCACTAATTTTGGCTTGATTTGGCCCTGAACAAATTGGACGGAACGCTTTGGTGAAACGGAAGCAACTCATAAATTCTTCTTTATTGAAATTCGTGAAGAAATCTGGTCCATTTCTTGTATTCTGCGAAAGCGTCGTAGTTGCGCGGACGCAGTTGAGGTATCTCCAAAGACGACAACGATGTATCGTCATCGCTAATTATTTCAAGAATATCAGTCTACTGATAGATAAATAATATCGACGCAAAACAAAACATTTTCTTCACAAAAATCGCAAGAAAAGTATTTGAGCACAGGTTAAGTAGCCAATTACGCTCGCTTAACTTTTGACTGATTTAAGTATGGTTTGAGAACTGTCAAACGAGTTTTACTCAGTTGTGAAACGCAAAATACGTACTAAAGTATGAGTTGAGCACGGCGATCAGTGATATTCTCAAATATTGATTACGATTTGAGAAAACTCAAATCAGAAACAAAAATTTGCTTAATTAGCCGTTGAACACGGTTTGACATTTGCTTAACGTCAAATTCTCAATTCAGAAACCGGCTGTTAGTATTATAGCTTCAGGTATAATACGGATTACCAGAGCGAAGCAATAAAAACATTGTATATTTAAATTGAAAATATTAAATATTAATTTTCCCGTGGGTTTGACCCACAAATATATCGATCGAACTTAACAAAATTAACACAAGATGGTAGAATCAACATGGTAGTATGCAGTATATTATTTATAAATCATACAAATTATATACTTAAAAAACGAAATTGATTTCAGAGTAAAATTGTATTGTTTATTAATAAGTCAATGATCAGTTAAATTATATACAAAAAATACAGATGCAAACAAACGGCTTTGATTTTTTGTTATTTAATTTCTCGATTTTGGCACAAGCGTATACACGACAGGATCTGGGTTCGAAACGAAAATTTAAATATTCAATGTTTTCTCTTCTTTGCTCTGGTACCAAGACAAAGCGCGGCGTTGAGTTCCGCCACTCAATTCCACAAACAAAGTGACTTAACACTAGGTTCCCAAGTTCCCTCTACCTACCCTGCCACACTGCGACAGGTTCTGGGTTCGGAACCCACTCGAGGAAATTATATATTTAATTAATATAATAATATAATTATATATTATATATTTAATATTCTCTATTTAAATATTCAATGTTTTCTTTTCTTTGCTCTGGTAACAAGGCAAAGCGCGACGTTGAGTTCCGCCATTCAATGCCACAAAATAAGTGACTTAACACTAGGTTCCCAAGTTCCCTCTACCTACCATGTGCTGGATACAGCGTGAAGTTGAGTAAGTGAGAAAACGATTCGAAAATTTTTAATTCGAAAAGCGTATTTTAAACTTATTTAAAAGTATATTTTATAACAATTATCAATTAATTATATGAAATTTAAGTAAATATACATTTTATAATGATGCTCGAAATAGTCGAATTCTGCGAACAGTTAATATTCAGTGAACAAATATTAATAGTAAGTGTTAATATTGAATAATGTTTACATGAAGTTAAGCCGATAATTTAAAATTATATTTAATACTTGAAGCTTACTTGCTTGATATAATTATTATCACTCACTCACGCAGCTTCACGCTGTATCCCGCATATGGCAAGGTAGGCAGAGGGAACTTGCTTACAAGGCAAAGCGCGGCGTTGAGTTCCACCACTCGACACGCAATGCCTCGAATTCGGTGGAAAGTGAGGAACGGAAGTGGAACGGAGTGTCTTGACACTGGGTTTCCAACCTGTTCCCTCTGCCTACCCTGCCATGTGCGGTATTATTATCAGTAATGATTTTAAATTATATTTTGTTCTATAAATCGATACATTATATCGATTCTACTATCATCTATTAAATAGTGTGTGTATAGTTTAAAATTAGATTTTGTCGTACATGTAGTTTTAAGTTAAAATATTATCGATATATATTTTTTTCAGCTTCACACTCAATGGCAATGCCTCAAATTCGGCGGAAAGTGGGGAACGGAAGTGGATTTTTTTTTTTTTTTTTTTTTTTTTTTTTTTTTTTTTTTTTTTTTTTTTTTTTTTTTTTTTTTTTTTTTTTTTTTTTTTTTTTTTTTTTTTTTTTTTTTTGTTGTGGGTTCGATCCCGAGTCGAAGAAATGAAATATTATATGAAATATTATATATATTTTCAAAATCAATATTTAATGTTTTTATTTATTAGCCCTAGTAACAAGAGAAAACGCGACGTTGTTGCCAATCAACATGCAATTTTGAAATATTACTCAGCTTCACGCTGTATCCCGCACGAGGCAGGATAGGCAGAGGGAACCCGGGAACCTAGTGTTAAGACACTCCGTTCCTCTTCCGTTCAACACTTTCCGCCGAATATGAGGCATTGCGTGTTGGGTGGCGGAACTCAACGCCGCGCTTTTGCCTTACCAGAGCGAAGAAATGAAACATTAAATATTTATGAAATTGAAAATATTTAATATTTCATTTCCTCGACTGGGGATCGAACCCAGAACCTGTCGGTTACAGTCACACTCTTGTGCCGCTGCGCCACGACAGGCCTCGTTTTGCAATTTTGAAATATGTTCACTAATATCTCTATTACAAAATATTTCTCCAAATATTGTACCCAATATTGTACAATTGTATATAAACTTGGGAACCTATTGTTAAGATACTCTATTCCTCACTTTCCGCCAAATTTGGCATTGTTTGTTGAGTGGCAGAACTCCGGGCTTTTGCCTTGTTACCAGAAGTTACGAAAACATTTTTCTCTCAGCTTCACGCTGTATCCCGCACGAGGCAGGGTAGGCAGAGGGAATCCGGGAACCTAGTGTAAAGACACTCCGTTCCCCACTTTCCGCCGAATTTGAGGCATTGCCTGTTGAGTGGCGGAACTCAACGCCGCGCTTTGCCTTATTACCAGAGCGAAGAAATGAAATATTAAATATTTTAAATTGAAAATATTTAATATTTCATTTGCTCGACTGGAGATCGAACCCAGAACCTGTCGATTACAGTGACGCACTCGTGCCGCTGCGCCACGACAGGCCACGAAAACATTTAACATTTAAATTAAAAATACTTAAACATATTTCATTTCTTCGAGTGACGATCGATCTCACGATCTTTTGCGATCCGTTCACAGTCGTTTAGTAGAAAACTATTTAAAAATGTAATAATTTTTGATATTATATATTTGGCATATTAATAATGATTCATAGGAAATAGTAGGGGAGGCAAAGGGAACTTGAGAACCTAAGATCCCCCTAGGATATTTATTGTTCCAATACCTTAATCGGCAAAGTGAGTTTTAATACCAATGATGTATGCAAAGATGTATGGAAATTCGAGAAGGACTTAACTTTTATCTACAATTTTTTAACTACAATCTTCAATTAAAGTTTAATAATACTTATTTAATAAATAATACTCTTTTTCCATTACAAAACTAAGTAAATTCAATCAATCAAAATATTTCTACTTTATATTAAAATATTTTGTATATTTAAATTATTTTTTTCTATAATATATAAATGAACTTATTTTATAACTAAAATCACGACTTCCCTACCTGTAGCAATAGTCAAGGTCAATGCCAAAAAACATTCACCTAGGGTGGGAAATTTAATCCGCAGAGGGTACATCACCCTCGTCGGTATCGGTAGAACGTCAAACGCTTCGTTTGTATAAATAAACACATGTACGTACTTGTTTTGGCTTTAACGTTTATTTTCTGATATATAGATTTTTAGTTTCCGCACATAGCAGGGTAGGTGAAGAGGATGTGAAGCTATTGTAACGACATTGTGTTTTATTGACAACGAAATTCTCAAAAAAAAAAAAACTCTTCCGTTAACACTTGGACTTCCGTTAACTCTCTATTAACTTAACTAGATGCAATAGGTTATTGCATCTATCGAACTTTGTAATAATAGTCTAAAGAATGTTAATTAATGGTTGCCTCGTCAGGTCAAGCAATCACTTGTTGTTACCAATTTCATTGAATTTAAATAGATGTTAATATTTATATATATATATATATATATATATATATATATATATATATATATATATATATATATATATATATATACATATATATACATATATATATATATATATATATATATATATATATATATATATATATATATATATATATATATATATATATATATATATATATATGTATTATATATATATATATAAATATATATATATATATATATATATATATATATATATATATATATATATATATATATATATATATATATATATATATATATATATATATATATATATATATATGTATATATATATATATATATATATATATATATATATATATATATACATATATATATATATATATATATATATATATATATATATATATATATATATATATATATATATATATATATATATATATATATATATATATATATATATATATATATATATATATATAACATAATAATAAAAACACGGCAAAGTAGTTGTAGCTCTTAAGCTGTTGAATGTTGCTATTCATAAAAGATAGCTAATTACCACTTTCTATTAAAACACACGTACACTAATTGGTTTATTCATTGAGATGCCGCAACACAGGCACAGGTGTCTTATATCACCAGGAGGGTCTTTCGTTGCCTTGACACTTAATTCTCTCTAACATTTCCCCCTGTCTGTGGCAGGAATATGCACTTTGTTTTTAGGTCAGAAGCCAGATATGAAATGACATATTTAAAATTTTCATTTCTGCACTCAACACAAATCAAATCCAAAGGTAAGCGGAGAAGGAGAGAAGAGAAGAGCGGAGAACGGAGTGTCTTAACATTATGTTTCCAAATTCCTGCCTATCTTGCCAGCGTGAAGCTGAAATAGAAAATGTACCAAGCACTTACTATATCATTGCCACTGGTACTAATTTGTTCTCCTCTTGACCTCGCGCGGCGTCCCATATGGACGACTTGCTCCCTCCGTGTGCCCGCGTGGTCAGCCTTCCTGAGAGAACCTTCCACATGGCACGATATGTACTGGGGTGGCTCCGATCTTTGCTGATTTAGTTTCCTAAACCTGGTAAGTTATTACTGATTTATTTATTTAAGTTGAATAGGATTTTTCTGTCTTTTTTTTTTGAAAACGTGGCGTTGGATATTTCACCTGCCACGGAATGTCTTAAGACATCAGCCGTAAGTAGGAAAGGAAGTGTTTATTAATTAATAATTATATAACAACTTAATGAGGAACGGAGTGTTTTAACACTAGGCTTTCTTCCTAGGTTTCATTAGCCTACCAATGTGGCTGTCCAGCGTGGTATGCAAAGGAGATCTTAGAGCATGAAGATATAAAGATAAGAATATAAAAATATTATTTTTATATCTCAGCTTCACGCTGATACCGCACATGGCATGGTAGACAGAGGAAACTTGGGAACCTAGTGTCAAGACACTCCGTTCGACTCCCGTTCCCCACTTTCCGCCGAATTTGAGGCATAACATGTTGAGTAGCGGAACTCAACGCCGTGTATTGCCTTCTACCAGAGCGAAGAAATGAAACGTTAAATATTTATATTAAAAATATGAAATATTTCATTTCCTCGAGTGGGGATCGAACCCAGAACCTGTCGGTTACAGTCATACGCTTGTGCCGCTGCGCCACACTGTCAAGCTACGTCGAAATTCTTATACAATAATTCTTATACGATAAGAACGTATGGCTTAGTTGGTAGGCGCGCCTGGACGGTTTGAAAGAGGCGATGGTTCAAATCCTGCTACGTTCAAAACTTTTATATGCTTTTCAAATTTAAATTAAATATTGTGTGATAACAATTAAAAAAATAATAAACATATTATTTTTATTTAAATATGTAAATGATACTCTAACTTTTTAAATTGACATAAACACAAATGAAAAAATATTCAGACACAATGCATTTGTCATTCAATCAAATTTGCAGTCGGGTTAAATGTACACGACAGTAAATTTGATAGTTATTTCGCAAAATATTTTTAATACTGTTTTATTTTCCGTTAATTGTTGGAATCCTACGAACGTTGCGTTTTTAATAGAGACGTAATAAATAGCAAAGATTGAAGAATTCCTATGTGATTCACATTGATTATTGACTTTTGATAAACAATAACCGAATAATTGGATATTTGATTCTTTCTTATTTAACACGTACCAGTTGTGGGTTCGATTCCTACTTGAAGAAATGAATTATTTAACATTTCCAATTAAATTTTAATGTTATCATTTCTAGTTCAGGTTACAAGACGCGTCATTTAAAATTTTATAGCGTGTATGTTTTTTTATAATTTCTATATATGAATATCAATCAATTTATTAGGGCAAAATTGATATACTGTTTAGAATATTTATTTTTTTATTTTTTTGGTTATGTGATATAGTGTTTTCTTTTTATCTTTGTAAAAAAAGATAGACAACAAAATTTTATGATATAACTGCGTCCTCCGTTTTCGATTTGAATTGAAGACTTAATTGAATGTCAGAATTTAAGTTCTCCCTATGTTTACCAGAGCATGGTTATACAAAGATGGAAGGCCGGGTGGGCCGTGTCCATCCCATAATAGTCTAATGCCCATCCCGGTAATTTTAGTGACAAAAATGTTCTTTGAAAAATTTAATAAAAGACCTTTCCACGAATATTCGTTTAAAGTTAAAATATTTTTTCACGTATAAATTAATCTCCATATACAGGAATCGATCCTCCACTCACTGTATCTACTCCTACAATCAGATACAACGCTTACAGTTGTATACATATCAATCCACCTGTTTCACAATTTAAATTAATTTTAAACCTGAATTACCTGATGACAAAGCTTCGTCTTTCATTTGCAAGGGCGTTTGCAATTTTCTTGTCGGCATCCACTTCCTTGGGTATCGAAAGTTCGCCTCTTGGCGTTAGCGTACAAGATCTGGGATAAAGTTGGTCTCTCAATAGCTGGTGGTCGTCTTTATGAATGATGTTAAAAACGTTTTGTCCGAGCAGCTCGAGCTGTGTAAAAGAATATCTAGAATATAATTAAACTGAATTCAAAATTATTATTTGAGAAGGATAAAATATTTTATTATATTGAAACGTCTCTAATTTAATAATAATCTTACAGTTTTTTTAAGCTTAGTACTATTACAACATGGCAGGGAAGGCAGAGGGAACTTGGGAACCTACTTCATTTTGCTTTACACCATCCACTGAATATACTATACTTCCGCTATTTGAAATATTGCTTGTTAAGTGGCGGAACTCAACGCCGAGATTTACTTTATTACCAGTACGATAATATTAAATATTTCTACTCTACTCTACTCAGCGTCACGCTGTATCCCGCACATGGCAGGGTAGGCAGAGGGAACTTGGGAACCTATTGTTAAGACACTTCGTTTCACTTCCGTTCTCCACTTTCAGCCGAATTTTGAGGCACAGCATGTTGAGCGGCGGAACTCAACGCCGCGTTTTGCCTTGTATCTATTGAAAATATTAAACATTATATTACTATATATTTAAATATTTCGTTTCATTTTATTGGTGAGAATCGAACCCCCGACCTGTCGCGCTAACAGTCACACACTTGTACAACAGCGACAGGCCTCAATCTAGTAGTAATTATGTAAATATATTATGTAAATACACACATGTATTATGTGTGTATAAATTTTTTTCCTAAGTAATAACTTGATTACATCCAATCCAAAAAGTTAGATATCATCCTTAAGTTATGTCTTATATGAGTTTCTAATTTTTCAAATAAATTAGAGCGACGAACAGATTATTGAAAGACAAAAATATCTTGAGAGATATTTTATAGAAATATTTACCATCAAGAAAATATTAAAATAAATACTAAAGCATTTGCTTTATATATTATTATATGACCTTAACAATTTTCTTATATAGTGAAGGCCACGGATGATTGAAGAATATTTTTTCTACGGCTTGAAACAAGCTTTTATAATACTGAAATATTTATTTAATTTTTTAACTCATGTCTCATATCTAATTCACTATGAAAATAACGACAGATGGTAGAACGACTGAAGGAAATAAGTGTGGAGGTAACCTTTTCCTTACTTCATAGGGTACGGTAACTAGCAGGTTACAGTCGTTATTCCAATATCGTTAATAACCATAGCGTGTTTAAAGTTATATCCTTACATCGGCATCGGTTTGAAAAACGTACGAAAAACAAATAATAAATGTCTTTATAGAAGTTGAGAGGTAAACCACCTCAGTTACAATTTCCACATAAATTAAATTAAATTACCTGCCATTATATATATATATATATATATATATATATATATATATATATATATATATATATATATATATATAGATATATATATATATATATATATATATATATATATATATATATATATATATATATATATATATATATATATATATATATATATATATATATATATATATATATATATATATATATATATATATATATATATATATATGTGTGTGTCCATATATGTATACTCTCTCTTTTTTTCCGTTTCTCACTTAAGCACGAAATATACAAAAAGTTGACTATTTTAAATTAGCCTACAAATATGAATAATTATGTATAGATAAAAAAATAAAATTGTAATAAAAACAACATCACACTGTAGAACTATGGATAGACTTTGAGTCGATCTCCGTCGTAACAGCTTTAGTCCTAACGTGAAGACGATCTTGTTACCTATTGTGTCTATTGAATCTTTCACTGTTCCGTCATTGTTTTCTAAGGTTACATTGATAGGGACGGATCGATATATATATAAACAAAGGCTTTATGAATTTACAAATACATCTTGTATTTAGTGTTTTAATTGGAATATGTAGAACAGTTTTGAAGATTTATTTTTATTCAAGCTCCACGCTATATCCCTCCCATGGCAGGGTAGGCAGAGGGAACTTGGGAACCCAGTGTTTAGACACTCCGTTCGACTTCCGTTCCCCACTTTCCGCCGGATTTGAGGCATTGCGAGTCTCGGAACACAACGCCGCGTTTTGCCTCGTACCAGAGCGAAGAAATGGAAACTTTAAATATTTAAATTGAAAATATTAAATATTTCATTTCCTCGAGTGGCGATCGAACCCACAATATTTCGTTTACAGTCACACGCTTGTGCCGCTGCGCCACGACGGTCCTCGATATGTTTGTTTGCAAACAATTAATTATATCTTCTCGTTAAGCTACAGGAGCTTCGATTACTTCCGTAATCCCAGCAAAATATTATATTAAATTAGTTTTATTAGAGGAACTTTACGATGAAAAATGTGAAAGCTTTAAATAATAAAACAAATTTGTACAAGATTATAGAAGCGACAAAATACTAAAGATGACTCCGAGGAAGAACATTTTAAGTAGCGAAAAGTATTAAATTATACCTGTAGCTTCTTATTCCTTGTTCAACAAGCGAAATCTGAAGCCAATTATTCGTAGATGGGAGAAATTGTATAACCAGTTATATAACATTTTGAGATCAATCAGCTATAGGTTATTTATTGCTCAGTAAAGGTATTTGCGTATGAATATTCCTAACATCATTTCTTAATTTGTCACCTATAAAACTGAAATCTATATAGCGTTTAAACGATGGATAGACGGTGTAACTCAACTCCACATTTCATCTAATTGAAAAAATGGAACAGTTATAATATATCTTTCTCACATCGAACGTTGTTTAAAATAATACGTAAGTAACTGCAAAAACTGATATCGACTTACTTCGGTATAGCCTAAATATTCCTGAACGTTCGGTGAAACGACGACAACGATTCCTGTGTACGTCGTTGTGATTAGAAAGCCTTTAAGATTCTTTAGCAACGTCTCTGTGAAATTTAAACTGAATTCCGGTCCTCGGTCTATACTGCTGCCAAACACTGAAACAAAGAAAAACATACTTAAAATAAGTACATCATAAGTACATCGATATCTTAAGTCTTTAATAAAAATAGTTATAATTATAATGTTTTTCTTCAGCTTGGGGATATATCCCGCACATGGCGGGGTAGGTAGGCACTTGGGAACCTTAATTTAAACCCTTCTCTTCCTTTGCCTATTTTCCAACAAGTTTACGTGTCGAATAGCGGAAGTCGAACCACAGTTTGCCTTCCAACTAGACTCCAGTTTTCATTAATTTAAAAATATTAAATTCCTCGAGTAATAATTGAATCCGCGACCTATCGTGCTGACAGTCACACGCTTGCTTGTACTCCTGTGCCACGACAGGCCTCGACAATATAATGATATAAAGATAAATTTTTGTAAGAGCTTAATATCTTTAGTTTTTACGTAATATCTATTTTAATATATTTATTTGTCAAAGGACACTATGGAGAATTGTGAGCATCGTGGCGTGATATAAACTCCATCTGGTTTTAAACTTCATGGAATTATTCGTTGAGCTTGGCGATTCAATGTGCGATATGACACAAAATAAAGTTTTTCTTTGTAAAAGTTATAAACTATCACATTGTATACCGTAGCGTTCCCCGAAATGAACTGTTCAAATACATCAGCATTCAGTATATGCATTCCTCTCCCGACCCAACTCTGAAATATTACGCGAAAACACGGATAAAGGCTCACCTTGTGTACGTTATACCTTTGTTTTATATATATATATATATATATATATATATATATATATATATATATATATATATATATATATATATATATATATATATATATATATATATATATATATATATATATATATATATATATATATATATATATATATAAATTGTAATTGAATATAATTATACATCATATTATTTATTACACATTATATTGTAATAATATATAATTCATACGGTAGACGTGTTAAGTACATTACATTTCAATAACATTTTCAAGTATTATTGTTAAAAGAAAATTTTAATGAATTTCTATGTCCCAAGGATACCAATCTAAAATTATTTTACCTATTAAAAAACCTTATTAAATGAAAGTACATCCTGTGCATAAAAACAACTTCCTTAACAAGTCAATTCATAACTGAAACATTAACTACCGCTGCTATAATGATTGCTGACACATTTGCTATCTAAATGTCATAGAAAATTGTGTAATTGTACAATTTGCCTGGCTTCTAACCCCACTGCAACGTTGGTGATTGTATGGTCACGTAGCGGATTGGTATAGTTAATAATTTAGTTTAGTATTTTAAGTTATATAGTTATTGGTAGTAAGTTAGTTGTAATTCAGATTTTATTATTAATGAAAAATTGGATGATTCCTATTTTTCAATATTTTTTCACATTTCTTTTTTTTTTTTAGCTTTACCCTGTAACCCGCACGAGGCACGGTAGGCATAGGGAACCCGGGAACCTAGTGTTAAGACACTCCGTTCCACTTCCGTTCCCCACTTTCCGCTGGATTTGAAGCACTGCTTGTTGAGTGGCAGAGCTCAACGCCGCGCTTTGCCTTATTACCAGAGCGAAGAAATTCTCATTTCTCATTTCATTATTTCTATCAGAGTGTGTAAGATATTTTTATCACTGATCTTTTTGTCTATACGTTTTATAACAATAGCGTGCATTCTTTTTCTGAGTTTTGATATTGCGTGTTAAGTGACGGAGCTTAACGCCGCTTCTTATACCTCTGTCGCTACTTAAGCCTAATTTCAATTCTTTTATCTAACTAATATTTTGTTCAGAAAAATAAAACAATGTATAAAATTTAAGCTATAATAGACATAGCTTTTAATAGTTGTACTTTAGAACACCATATAACGCACTACGAGTATATTCGTATGGTATTGGTCCGTTTATGTTTGTCCAACGTCATATAAAACTTTATACAATTGTTTTAGGAATCCGATATGTCATACATAAAAACAAACAATTCAGGATGGACTTTATACCTAGCTTGACGCTGTATCCCGCACATGGCAGGGTAGGCAGAGGGAACTTGGGAACGTAGTGTTACGACACTCCGTTCCACTTTACGCCGAATTTCAGGCATTGCGTGTTAAGTGTTGGAACTCAACGCCGCGTTTTGCCTTGTACCAGAGCGAAGAAATGAAAACATTAAATATTTAAATTGAAAATATTTAATATTTAATTTCCTCGAGTGGGGATCGAACCCAGAACCTGTCGGTTACAGTCACACGCTTGTGCTGCCGATGGACTTTATGTAAAGTTTATTACAAAGTTGACTATAGAGACAATATTTCTTATCCTAAAACATAATGCTCTTACGAAAATATACCTTTAACAACAAAATATAAAAGAGTAAATCTTGTTTAGTGGAACAACCATTAAAATATTGGCATTATTAATACGCTCAAGGGGTGGCCGTCGGCCAGTCGGCCAGATTGACTGTAGGCAAACGTGATTCCATTGTTTTGCAAAGGGGTGAATGGAAGCGCGGTGTTAAGTTTCGGTGGAAATTAGAGATCGATTTTTCACGACTAGATAGAAAATAATAAAAGAGGGCAAGTTCACAAATTGCGAGTGTGAAAGTGTCAAGGGTTACACCTAAAAAAATCTATGCTATTAATTATAAAAGTCATGTATAATGTTACATATGGGAGCCTAATTTAATATTTTTTTCTTTCGGTTCTTGTATTTGTTGTTATAGCGAAAACAGCCTGTTAAAATTTCAATTGTCTAACTAAGACGGTTCATGAGATATCATCTGGTGACAGAGGGATGGCGGAATTATTAGCCGTGTGATTCCGGCTTAGAATAGGATCACCCTGGTACAGATGGTGTCTTTAGAGGCGACTAAAGTACGTGTGGGATAGTCACGTTGTCAGCAATGGCAACACGTATGGGAAGACTCGACCGGATCATTACCAATCCCGGTATTTAAAACCGGCGTTAAGAAATAGTGGCTTCGGCCACTGCGTTTCGCATTAGTTAATGCCGGGCCCCGGTGCCCATCCACATTATAGACCGGCAACGCTCCTGTAGCTCCTTTGGTGGATCATATACCATCAGGTGACCAGTACGTTCGTTTGCAGTGTCTTATTCATAAAAAAAACCTATTAATAGGGTCCCGTGAAACTCTGAAAACAGACTTGTTACTGCATTTTGTTACTAGTCTTTATAATGTTTTAAATAAATAATAGTAAGTATTTTACAATAACATAAATGTACCTACAGTAGTTGGCGTCTAAGCGGCGCCTTGTGTATCATGTAAAAATGACACTAGAATTGAGAAACTGAGCCGTTTTATTTAGTAGCGAGAGTCACAATTAAATATCTATTATACCTGTCATTTTATGAGACACAACAAGTATATAATTAGAGTGTTAGCCTGATGCGGTAATTATAAGTTCGAATTTCGGGAAATGGTTAGTAAGTGGGGAACGGAAGTAGAACGGAGTGTCTTAACACTAGGTTCCCGGGTTCCCTCTGCCTACCCTGCCTCGCGCGGGATACAGCGTGAAGCTGAAAAAAAAAGGTTAATATATGTGTTGTTATTTAAATAGATATCTTCTTTGTAAACATTGTGCAGCATAAAACTTTGCCTTCTTTTCGCTCTTTCGCTTTTTAAATTTTCCTAGATAGCGCAATTTAACACTGCAAATCTGTGCTCGAAGTGTATTTTTATTTAAATGAAAAATTAATGATTGAGGCCTGTTGTTGCACAGGGGCTCAAGCGTGTTACTGTAAACGTAGACTATAAGGGTAGACGTATGATTGTAGATTCGATCCCCATTCGAGGAAGGAAATATTTATAATCTTCATCGTCATTGTAACAAGGCGAAAAGACGCGGCGTTAAGTTGAACCAATTAACATAAAAATCGTCAAATTCAGCGGAAAGTGGAGAACGGAATGAATTGTCTTAACACTAGTTCCTTCACCAAAATTTTTTAACTTTTTTATTCTGCAGTGCAGAATACAGAAGTTATTTTTTTTTTTAATATTTATATATTATATAATTAAGCAATAAATAAATCCAATAAATAATATTTGTATACGTTGTAAGAATATCTATATTATCTGAATAAAGTATGTAAAAACATTATGCTTCGCATATTAGTATGCGCGGCGTACTGTGAATGAATCACTCCATATAAAATACTCTAACTACATTCATAACTCTTAGCGTAATAGTGGATTGTTCGTGAACAAATACTTATTAATTGATAAACACTTCTATAGTATTGATATTACAGTAAAATCTATAGCCATGGAGTAAAACATTATGTAATTTCATGCGCTCGACTGTATCGAATACGTTGTGGCGCAGAAGTTTCGATCTCAATTGACGACTGTGTTCATTTTCACTCTGCGGAGTTGAGTTCCGCTACTACACCTAATCCAGCAACACTACGGAACACTCCGTTGTCCACGTTCCCAGTCAAATGTCTCTAATCTCTAGGTTGAGCTTGCCAATTACGGAGTTGCTATATATGTCATACAGTATCTTATATATAACAGGGGAAGCACTGATGTCGTGCACTGAGATACGAGATATCGCAATGCCATAATTAATCGTATTAGAGCAAAGAAATGAAAAGGAAATGTTTCTCATTTTTCTCTTTCGATACCTACCCGAGTAAATGAAATATTTAATATTTTCAATTTTAATGTCTTCGTTTCTTCGCTCTGGTACAAGGCAAAACGCGGCGTTGAGTTCCGCCACTCAACATATTTTGTGTTGTTGAGTGGCGGCCTCAAATTCGGCAGAAAGTGGGGAACGGAAGTGGAACGGAGTGTCTTAAAACTAGGTTCCCAAGTTCCCTCTGCCCAACCGTGCGGGATACAGCGTGAAGCTATAGTAATAGATACTTCGTTCATATGTGTGTAGGCTGTTATTAAATCACATTAAACGTATCGAGGTAAGCCAGTGTGTACAATTTAATCACGCGGTAAGCGGCATATGAAAGGTACTCGTAGTAACTGTATAATCAACATATATATATACACGTAAATAGCAACGATATTTTATGTGAAACGTACACTTGATTGTATGATTTTCAATAAGAATATATGAATGTATTATTATGTGACAAATTGGTATTGCTTTACATGAAGATTAATAAAGAAAATTCGTGGCGCAGCGGCACAAGCGTGTGACTGTAACCGATAGGTTCTGGGTTCGATCCCCACTCGAGGAAATGAATCCCTCTGCCTACCTTGCCTCGTGCGGGATACAGCGTGAAGCTAATTAAATTCCTGAATTGTTATCATTCACCGCAGTTTGCTTTTTTGTATAACATTTGTAACCGTGAAAGTTCTATAAGCTTGTATAATTGCACTAATTATGTCTAAGAAATAAGGAGATTTTTATCAATTTTCTGACAGTTACGTTAAATGTTTGACATTTAATTGGGTGCCAGGTCGTAATATTTTTCTTGTGTGAAGTAAATTGTATTTACAATTTTATTTGAAGTCTCCTAAGAAGAAGAAAGAAGAGTTAGTAAGCTGTGTTTGACAATAAATTAATCTAGAGGCTCAGTTATGATTTGTATGTAAATAAAAATTTTCATAGCAGAAATAGTCATTTCTATTAAAATACCATTAAATAGCTAATCAACCAGCTAATGGCAAATGTTATTTATCTTTTGCCTTATACAGTGTTAATAGTAATAACCCAAAGACGCCCGTTACTGTTCCTTTGCCTAATTCTAGTAAAGTTGTCATATTTTTTGAATTGAGCGCAGCGTTGAGTTCCGCCACTCAACACGCATTGACTCAGCGGAAAATCGGGAAAGGAAGTGGAACGGAATGTCTTAACACAAGGTGCCCAAGTTCCCTCTACCTACCCTGCCATGTGCGGAGTACAGCGTAAAGCTGAGTATCTTCCTTCTACGTTAGAGACAATAAAAGCTTGGGGTTGAAGCTCAATACTGAAAATGTATCCCAAAGATTTAGGGAGATTTTAGTCGATTTATTTTACTCGATTTTCCAAATAATTTCCTTATTTTTAGTATGGTAGAAAATAAAGTTCAAGGCGATATGTAAATGTATTATTAGATCATACTAAAAAGTACATAAATACTATGGCTATGCATAACAAATAGTTATTTATCTTGTTACTTACAATGTTACGAGTAATAACAATACACTAATTACTATACTATGTTATATCGGTATTTTACTGCTCAACGTGCGCCTTACAATAGCTGCACTTAGAGATGCCGATTAAAGTTTAATTGATATTAAATGTGATATTTATTATAAGTATTATGTAGTACATTATTATAAATTTATTCAAATTTAACCAGCGAGTGCTAAGATAGTCGTAAAAGTTAGATTGACTTTACATTTTCGATTCGTTTTTTTTCATTAGATACCTAATGTTATTTTTTTTATAAATAAGTTTTACGTTGTAAATATTTCCGTATATAATAATTAATGAATTCTGGCATATAAAAGAGTAGGCAGAGGGAACTCGAGAACTCCATCAATTTCCACTATCCCACCCAATTTGAGGTATTGGATGTGGATACACGGAACTCAACGCCATGCATTTGAAGTACCAAAAACTGAGAACATATAAGAAATAGAAAATTCATATAACTTTGAAATTACATAAATATATCTATGATTTTATTAACTTTTTTGACAGGAAACTTGATTGAATTATTTAAAATTTCTATTATTATGTAACAAAAAAAGAAAAAATAAATGTTTGTTTGCAATTTTTTTGTATGAAAACCCTACTAACCAGTAGATAATACGCCGACGTGACTCACACAATAATTTGTACGTTGCGTATTAATATTTATGTTGGAGCAAAACTTCAATTGCGTCGTCGCTCAATGCAAATGATATTACTATATACATAGGTTATAATTGAACGAATTATGTACTTTTATAACAGTATTAATAATCTTGCGGTTGATTTGAATTCCTACTTAGGTGAATGTTTATATTAAAATTTATACTCAACGAGATGAGGCCCGTTGTGGCGTTGGACACAAGCGTGCGACTGTAACGTAACAGGTAGAGAGCTCTACATTTAGAACACACGAAATGAAATACCGCGGAAGTTAACGCCGCAAGTTTTTCTACTTATGAGGCCTGTCGTGGCGCAGCGGCACAAGCGTGTGACTGTAACCGACAGGTTCTGGGTTCGATCCCCACTCGAGGAAATGAAATATTTAATATTTTCAATATATTTATATTAGTTATTAATGTTTTCATTTCTTCGTTCTGGTACAAGGCAAAATGCAGCGTTGAGTTCCGGCACTCAACACGCTATATTTGAAAAATTCGGCGGAAAGTGGGGAACGGAAGTGGAACGGAGTGTATGTTAAAACTAGGTTCCCAAGTTCCCTCTGCCTACCCTGCCATGTCCGGAATACAGTGTGAAACTGAGTTTCTAAATCTAGATAATCAATCTCACCATAATGTATATCAATAAATAATTACAGTATCCTAATGGGAGAGAACAAAATGAGATGATTTATATATGGACATTCCACAATAATTACAAGATGGAATGTAGCGAAACTAGAATTATTCACAAAACGAGGTACAGCGAATGAACTAGATCATATAAAATATTGCGTTGTTAGGTATTAGATAGATTATTAAATAATTTATGACGCTACGTACTGTGGTACATGAGAAAGTGAGTAGGTAAGTTCATTTATTACTTGTAAGTTGTATTGGTTTGTGTTCTGGGTTAATAAAATTTCGTGAAAATATTTTTTTTTTCGCGTTTAGAGAATTATTGGCGAGATATTTTCATGATGTGCATTTAGGGATGTTGAGTGCGGCGTTGAGTTCCGCCACTCAACACGCAATGCCTCAAATTCGGCTAAAAGTGGGGAACGGATGTGGAACGGAGTGTCTTAACACTAGGTTCCCGGGTTCCCTCTGCCTACCCTGCCTCGTACGGGATACAGCGTAAAGCTAAGAAGAAGCAGATGTATTGTTTTGTGTTCTGGGTTAATAAAATTTCGTGAAAACTGATAATAAAATTTTTTTTCGCATTCTAGAGAAGTATTGGTAAGATTGATTCATGACGGTGCATTTAGGGATGTTGAGTGCGGCGTTGAGTTCCGCCACTCAACACGCAATGCCTCAAATTCGGCTGAAAGTGGGGAACGGATGTGGAGCGGAGTGTCTTAACACTAGGTTCCCGGGTTCCCTCTGCCTACCCTGCCTCGTACGGGATACAGCGTGAAGCTAAGAAGAAGAAGTTGTATTGTTTTGTGTTCTGGGTTAATAAAATTTCGTGAAAACTGATAATAAAATATTTTTTCGCATTCTAGAGAAGTATTGGTAAGATTCCTTCATGACGGTGCATTTAGGAATGTTGAGTGCGGCGTTGAGTTCCGCCACTCAACACGCAATGCCTCAGATTCGGCTGAAAGTGGGGAACGGATGTGGAGCGGAGTGTCTTAACACTAGGTTTCCTCTGCCTACCCTGACGTATGCGGGATACAGCGTGAAGCTGAGTATTTTGAGAAGTAGATGAAGATAATTTAAAAACATTTTATTTATCTTTAAGCTGTATTGCAAATATGATATGTTAGATTAGAGACCTGTCGTGACGCAGGGCACCATTGTAAGTAAGGCTGTATACGCGAAAGGCTGTGAGCTCCATCCCCACTCGAGGAGGTGAAATATTTTATATATTCAAATTAAATCCTTCTTCGCATTGGTATCAAGGCAAAGCGTAGCGTTGAGTTCCAGCACTGAGGAAAAGAAATCGTAATTTTACTTTTATATTAACTTTTAGTTATCATTTTTATCACAAGAATTCAAATCTGAACTACATAACCTGCAATTAAATGTTTATTTACGACTTAATTTACTGGTACTAGTTTACTTTTTTTTAATATCATCATAATATTTTCGATGCCATCGTGACGTGTAAAAGCGTTTTACTATAAACGAGGTGGTTGTAAGTTCGATTTATACTCGAGAGATTATTGACATAAAAATAACAATTCATATTTTAACTACCTAATTGGTGTCCTCAAAACATGATAAGTATATGAAAATTTCATAGTAGGGCATTTGATAATGAAAATGAAAGCAACGTTTTTAAAAGTATCGCCTATTTGTTTGTCTGCCAATATCTGAATATGGAAGATATATTACAAAAATATATTATCAATGTAACAGGGCCCAAAACTTTTGAGCTTTTGTCTGTGCGGTATCTCGCATGCACGGTAGTCAGAGTAAACTTAGTTCCCTACTTTCTGCCGAACTTGAGCCATTACGTATTTCGTAATTTCATTAGTAGCGTAACTTAACGCCGCGCTTTGCCTTCTTACCAGAGCCAAGACATAAAAACATTAAGTACTTAAGTACTTAATGTTTTAAAGGTATTTTTAGTTTAAACTAAAAATATAAAATATTTGATTTTCTCGAGTGGGTATCGAATCCACAACCTATCGCTAAATGGCTGTAAATATTACTTATTTTATTAAATTGGCTGAAACGTTAATTTTCAAATATAATTACAATAATAAAATTTGCCTACCCACGAGAAGCTCGCAAATCTATAAATATATATAAGATATAAAAAAATGACTAATTCAATATCGAGGCCTGTCGTGGCGCAGCGGCACAAGAGTGTGACTGTAACCGACAGGTTCTGGGTTCGATCCCCAGTCGAGGAAATGAAATATTTAATATTTTCAATTTAAATATTTAATGTTTCATTTCTTCGCTCTGGTAATAAGGCAAAGCGCGGCGTTGAGTTCCGCCACTCAACACGCAATGCCTCAAATTCGGCGGTAAGTGGGGAACGGAAGTGGAACGGAGTGTCATAACACTAGGTTTCACTTCCGTTCCCTCTGCCTACCCTGCCTAGTGCGGGATACAGCGTGAAGCTGAAAAAAAAAAAACTAATTCAATAAACGTTATCTCATTTACCATGTTGATGTGACCGTAGATAGTGAGCGGCAAGTCGCAGTACACTGGTCTTGTTCAATTTGCGACCGGGCTCAGCAACAGTTGGCACAATGGACGCAAGCCGTAACACCGACTGATTCATTTTATCTCTCCTCTGTTTCTCCGCTTTGTTTCTTATCTCCCGGGGATTTTCCCTGGAAAAAGGTTAAATATTAATATAAAGACGCATTGACACCTGTCCTTATTTGAGGAAATGAAATATTCAATGTTTTCTTTTTTCGTTCTAGATAGGCAAAATCGCAGCGTTGAGTACCGCCACTAAAGACGGTCTCAAATTCGACGGAAAGTTAGGTATAGAACGGAATGTCTTTAAGTCTTTCCCTAAGTTTCCTCTGCCTACCCTACCATAAGCGAGATACAACGTGAAGAAAAAAATAAAATAAAATAGCTTATAATTTATACAGATAAATGTTGCTACAATCTTTTAAAAAAATATTTTTATAATACCCAATCAACTTTACTTTAGTATAAAGATATACTCTAAGTTATAATTTAAAATGCTCTTATCATTATTCATTAACTTAGAAATTACGATATTGTTCATGTAATGGTAGAAATAAAATTTTATTTCAGTTAAAAATATGATGTAATAAATCAGACGTATAAAAGCAGCAACTTTGCATCGTTACCGGCTTACGCCTCAAAATTCCGCTGAGAAAAGCCGACAGGTAACTTGACATTGCTTTTTAAATAAAAAAAAATACTATTCAGTACTAAAAATACTCTGTGAAATTTGTATAATGTAAAGCAATTTTTAATAGAAACTGAAAATATTTCCTTCAAATATCGTCTTTGAAGAAGACAGGGAAAATATATATTATAGGCCAGCTTTCATAACGTAGGTATATTTTTTTATTATTTTTTATAGTTTCCGCTGAAATTGATTCATTGCTTGTTGAGTGGCGGAGCACAACGCCGCGTTGCCTTGTTACCAGAGCAAAAAAATGAAAATAAAATTAAAAATATGAAATATTTCGAGTGGGGATCGAACCCACAACCTGTCATTTACAGTCACACGCTTGCGCCGCTGCGCCACAGCAGGCCTCGACGTATATCAATATATATATTAAAAATAATAAACTTATATATCATATGGTATTAATTATTTTTCTTTCACAAAGTACTAGTTAAATAAATCAAACCATGTAACTAATTTCTTTACTTGTTTCACTTCCACTTCATGAGAACTTAATGTTCTATTATATTTTATTTTTATAGCTTTACGCTGTATCCCGCACGAGGCAGGGTAGGCAGAGGGAACTTGGGAACCTAGTGTAAAGACACTCCGTTCCACTTCCGTTCCCCACTTTCCGCTTTGAGGCATTGCGTGTTGAGTGGCGGAACTCAACGCCGCAGTTTTGCCTTATTACCAGAGTGAAGAAATAAAACATTAAATATTTAAACTGAAAATATTAAATATTTCACTTCCTCGACTGGGGATCGAACCCAGAACCAGTTGGTTACAGTCACACTCTTGTGCCGCTGCGCCACGACAGGCCTCTATGTTCTATTGTAGTAAATTGATTGTATTACGTCAATTATCCCTAGGTAAGTATATCGGGTGACTAGCAACAACCACGCAAGTTCAGTTATAAAACATCCTGTTATAAAACCACGCCGCTATGTGTGAAATTTGAGTTGCAATTAAATATGTTATATAAACCATAACTATGTTATTAAAAGTTCTCTTTGGTAAGAATAATTTATTGCAAATATTAAGTTTAATTTTCTACTTTTTTAGGTAAATCACAACCGTGTTTAGTGGCGGAACTCAACGCCGCCATGTGTCTTAATTTTTATCAAGGAAAATATTTGCAAGGCGTATTAGAAAATAAGTATAATAGAAGGCTATTTAAAATTCTTCTCTTATAATATTCCTGTTAAAACTGTTTATGAAAAATAAAAACAAAATATGATCGCAAGCGAGATATTGTTGCCTTGAAAATCTTATTTATATAGGTTAAGCTTGTATAAAGAAATTAAAAATAATAATAACGAAATCTTATTATCAATTACCCGGTCTGATGGTAGAGTATAGCGTTGAATTCCGTCGCTAAATATACAATGCTTCAAAATTCAACATTAGGATAAGAGAAAAAGAAGGAATTTGATGTATTATGGAGATGGCGTTCGTCTATTACTTCCGAACAGTATTTAGTAGTTAGTTTACATATAAATTGTACTACTCTACTCAGCTTCACGCTGTATCCCGCACGAGGCAGGGTAGGCAGAGGGAACCCGGGAACCTAATGTAAAGACACTCCGTTCCACTTCTGTTCCCCAATTTCCGCCGAATTTGAGACATTGCGTGTTGAGTGGCGGAACTCAACGCCGCGCTTAGCCTTATTACCAGATATAAATTGTAATGTTCACATTATGGACTAACAGACAGGTGTTTTATGTTATTATAACAAATCACTAGTTATGTAATATGAAGACATATTTAAAAATGACATACATTTATTTAATATCAATGTTCCTTTTTTCTATTTATATTGCATTTTTTTTCATGTTTTTTTGTATCGATAATACATATATAAAGTTGTTACAAAATAATTTTAGTTCAGTACATTTCTAGAAAGATAATATGTACTTCTCACATGAAATTGCTCTACGCTTTTAATGTTAAGCTTCTGCTACACATAAATAGTTTAACTTTTTTAAAATTGTAAATTAAGAAGAAATGAATTTTCAATACTGTTTTTAAGCAATCATACAATATAAAGTAATGATTACTTTATTATAACTGCAGTCAGGCTATATATTTTAAATATTATTTTTTTATAAAAAAAAATACTTATATACTCTGTATTTATTACATAATAGATATTAAACAAAGTAGAGTAAAGTTTTTTCAAGCTGAAACTTACTGTCAAAACACACACGTTCCGTTTCTCACTTTCTGATGAATTTGACGTATATATTATATTATATATATTTAGTATAAAAATTATATCACTAATTTTATTGTTATGAAATCAATTAATGGGAAATGTCTACTTAAATATTAGAGGAGAGGCGCAGAAAATATTTACGAAAATTATCAATAATCCAGATCTTTACACGGAATTGAGGTCAATTATAAAAAACATAACAATTTGAAGAGGCCTGTCGTGGCACAGCGACATAAGAGTGTGACTGTAACCGACAGGTGTTGGGTTCGATCCCCAGTCGAGGAAATGAAATATTTAATATTTTCAATATAGATATTTAATGTTTCATTTTCTTCGCTCTGGTAATAAGGCAAAGCGCGGCGTTGAGTTCCGCCATTCAACACGCAATGACTCAAATTCGGCGGAAAGTGGGGAACGAAAGTGTCTTAACACTAGGTTCCCGGGTTCCCTCTGCCTACCCTGCTTCTTGCGGGATACAGCGTGAAGCTGATTAATGAGAGAGTAGTAACAATTTGTAATAGTTTTCGATTTACTTATATACAATTAACTCTATAATACTACATTTACTATAGCAATTACAAGTTGTATGATATTGTATGTTGCTCTTGTAACATGTACAAACGATAATTACACTGTAGTGGCAAATCGACCTAACGTTAAACATTGCCAAACTCTAAATGTTTTTGCGTACTGACACGTTCGAGCGGTTCGAGAGCTATATTGATGTATTAATTACCATTATTATTAATTTGTTTATAAATACATAGCGCAGTTATTTATAATTTTGTGCGTTTTAAAATATTTTGAAGTTTAACTTTAAATTTTCTGGGAATGTTGGAAAATTTAATTTTATGGCAACATTTGTTTGTATGCTGCTTATGTTTTTTTTTTAATGTATTATGAGTGTTGAAATGATTTCATGCAATTTGGCTTTTGTACGTTAAGGCATTAATAAATAAAATTTTATAAATTTTCGTGTGAAACGTCCTACTTTCCATTTCCATTATTTCCCTGCCAAGTTATCATCTCAAAATGTTTTAGCGGATCTCAACTCCGCAAAACATATTTTATGTAAAATATAAATAAATATTTATATAATATATTATAAAATCGCTACAACAAATATAATTACAATAATTTTATATTACCAAAGATATGATAGTAATATTTTGATTTCGCAGCGATAGGTGTATGTGTACGCGCCGGAGTGGTCATGCCAAGATTATATATAGCACGTATGTACTGGCCATTAAACTCAATTACCGCCGATCGCCAAGTCACATTGGGAAAGGTGAGGAAGTACTTTTATCGACATTCTTTATACTTAGATATTTTTCCGTTAGGGCTAACGAAACTGTAGACAGCGTGGAACTACGAGAATAACTGCTACGTTCAATCAGGTTCAATTCTCTTCTTATACATGAAAGTATGTTAAATATACTATATATAGTTGTAAATAGATAAAGTGATAGAGATTAATAGTTTTAATACGATGTAAATGTTTTGTTTATTTTTATCAGAATACAAATTATTATTGTAATACAAGTTACAATCCATATACATATGATGCCTGTCGTACGCAGGGGCACAAGCGTGTCATTGTAAGCGACAGGTTGTGGGTTCGATCCTCTGTCGAGGAAATGAAATAATTAATATTTTCAATTTAAATATTAAATGTTTCATTTCTTCGCTCTGGTAATAAGGCTAAGCGCGGCGTTGAGTTCCGCCAACACCCAATGCCTCAAATTCGGCGGAAAGTGGAACGGAGTCTTATCACTAGGTTCCCGGGCTTCCTATGCCTACCCAGCCTCGGGCGGAGTACAGCGTGAAGCTATAAAATA
The DNA here is from genome assembly GCA_019049475.1 of Eueides isabella. Taxonomy (NCBI): domain Eukaryota; kingdom Metazoa; phylum Arthropoda; class Insecta; order Lepidoptera; family Nymphalidae; genus Eueides; species Eueides isabella. The sequence continues at coordinate 14,426,351 of CM032383.1, forward strand.
TGTATATATTTCTTCGCTCTGGTAGCACGGTAAAGTGCGACGATGGACTCACTTTTTGCAATGTCTCAAATTAGGCATAAAGTGGGGAATGGAAGTCCCAAAGTTGCCTTTGAATATTTTAAAGATTTTCCCAGGCCAAATTACTTTCTGAGGCCAGTCATGGCGTCGCTTAAGCGTGTGATTTTACACGATAGGTTGTGGGTTTGATCCCTACTCGAGGAAATGAAATATTTAATATTTTCAAATTAAATATTTAATGTTTTCATTTTTTTCGCACTGGTAACAAGACAAAAAGTTCCGCCATTCAACACGCAATGCCTTAAATTCGGCGGAAAGTGGGCATTGGAAGTGGGACGGAGTGTCTTAACACTAGGTTCCCAAGTTCCCTCTGCCTACCCTACCGTATGCGGGCTACAGCGTGAAGCTGAGGGAGTGAAAATAACTTTCTAAGTATTTTAATTGATCTTGAAATATATTTTATAGTAAATATTGTCTTTTACTTAACATATATTTTGTTACTTTTGCGCAGTATGCCATGTTTAGGAGGGTAGGTCGGCAATACAATTCTGTTAGTTAATTTAGCTGATTTTTGAGGCTTTTTTAATGCCGTAACTTAACACCGCGCTATATCTTGCTACGAAATCAAAATTGACCACAAGTTTGAAATAGTTTTTGAAATTTTTGATATAATTTCACCTATATTCGACCTTATGCCTAAAAATAACAAGTTGAAATATAAAAAATCATATATAACAACACAATTCATGTATTACATCAACAATAACAGACCTAATAACATAAAAGCTTGTTAAACTATAAAAGCAGTACTCGAGAATTTCTAAGTTCTAAGCTTGTTTATCAAGTTCGGAGTGTTGGCTTACAGTTTCTTTATAATTCCCCTCCAGCATTCATATTGAAGGAAATTCATTTTGTTATTTCTAACATTAAAAAAGATTTACCTACGATCTACGATCGAAACACAGTATCTTTTGTATATATATAAACATGACTAACTGTGGGACATTTAATATTTTCAAATTTGTATATTTTGATGTTTTCCTTTCTGAGGTCTGGTATCGAGGTAAAGCTCTGTGGTGAGTTCCGCCATTCAACACGCAAGGCCTGCATTTAGGCGTAAAATTAGGGAATGGAACGGAGTGTCTTAATACTAGATTTCTACTTCCCCCTGCCTACCATGCTATATCCGGGATACAGTGTGACGTTGCGGAACTCAACGCCGCAAACACATAGTTTATATGTGTGCGTTTAGATATTTAAATAAGATAAGATAAGAGAGAAATAGCACCAACCATGTTACGTTACAAAAGTAATAGTTACAATACGCGGGAAATGTATGTACAGAAATTGGTATAAAGCATTTCATCGTCCAACGATCTAAAACGTTCATTACAATTGACGCACGGCACAAAGACATTCCTGTCGTCACATTGCAGTCGCCAAAGTCGTATAGTACAGTTTTATCTTAGTTTATTATGTGAGGGGTGGGGAGATATAATTTACCTGCGTTGAAAAGCTTTAAAAAAATCTTTCAGCTTCACGCTGTATCCCGCACATGGCGGCATAGGCCGAGGGAACTTGGGAACCTAGTGTTGAGACACTCCGTTCCACTTCCGTTTCCAACTTTCCGCAGAATTTGAGGCATTGCGTGTTGAGTGACGGAACTCAACGCCGCGTTTTGCCTTGTACCAGAGCGAGGAAATGAAAACATTAAATATTTAAATTGAAAATGTTTCATATTTCATTTCCTCGAGTGGGGATCGAACCCACAACCGATCGGTTACAGTCACACGCTTGTGCCGCTGCGCCACGACAGGCCTCTAAATAACAAAAAATCTTTAATTTTCTTATATTAGTTGTTTTTATAAACTGCGTAAATTATTGACCATTTTTTACTACACGGACTACTGCAAAGTGGTCAGGTTTCTAAAATGAAACAATATTCAATACACACGGTTAAACTAATTTCATTTAAATATCAAGAATCTTAATATATTTCATCAACTTTTACATAATTAACACTAATTCTATCAACAGCAATCAATACTTTGAACACGTGTACGTGAAAGCAATTAACTCTGTCGTATAAAATTATTTTTCATATTTAAACGGATAAATAAGTAATTATGTTTACAAAAGGCCATTGAGGTCATTAGGTCGCAGGTCGACCCATTTGACGGTAAAGGCGATGAATCAATTTTCAGTTGTGGCAGGGCAACGCGTTGAATTCCGCCACTTAAACTCTCGAATCTCTATACCGTATTATGGAAATAAAACGAGATTGTGTTTTAGCGTTCACTATGGACCTACGAGTACGATACTGAAATTACCACGGAACCCTCTGTGGGAGAGTTGAACTCGCGCTTGATCAATTTCTTATATTGACAAAATGACTGTAAATCATCAAATCACCATATTAAAAGATACATATTTAACAAACCTGCGTCATATTAATCTAATAAATAAGATATTCCATTAGCAAAATGCAAAAGAAATAACAAGAAACAGCCGTGCTTATTGCCTTTCATATACACATGCCTTTCATTGGATTAGCAGTATTTTAATATGCAAAAAATCTGTTGCAGTCTCAGATAAGGAATTAGCTTTATTTTACAAATTAATTTCCTTTGTTGTACGTTCAATTAGCACATAGCACAAGTATATAACTTGTGCTTATATCTACACGAGTTTGCAATGAATAAAAATAAACATTCTTAACTTACTTGGTAGTATATACAGAAGTCTACTAAATTGATAACTTTAAGGTCGTTATGGTGCAGTGGAACAGAGATTGTCTGTAAATGCGTTTTGTGGACTCGATTTCCACTGGAAGTTACGTATAGCTTTTATTTCCTAGCTAAAGTTAGAGAAAAATATCTAAATTGTGATAGCCCCGTTGAGCTTTTAAAAGCATGTAACGGCTTTTCTTATACTTTTAGGAGTGGAAATATTGAATCTGCGGCGTCATGCTATACCTTACTGTAATAATGCATCTGTCTAAACTGGAAATAAAAAAGCGCAATTTTTTTTATAAAAGCAATTCTGAATTTAATAATTTCAGTACTTTGCAATCGACTCATCACATTCTCGATACATTGGAATAGATCCCAGATATCTTTACGCAGCTTTAAAGTACTACGTATGTATTTATATTGCATGTCTGACTGTGAACTACTGGGAATATTTGAATCGTCGTGGCGCAGCGGCACAAGCGTGCGATTGTAACCGACAGGTTCTGAGTTCGATCCTCAGTCGAAGAAATGAAATATTTAATATTTTCAATTTAAATATTTAACGTTTCATCTCTTCGCTCTGGTAATAAGGCAAAGCCCGGCGTTGAGTTCCGCCACTCAACACGCAATGCCTCAAATACGGCGGAAAGTAGCGAACGAAAGTGGAACGGAGTGTCTTAACACTAGGTTTCCGGGTTCCCAGTGCCTTCCCTGCCTCGTGTGGGATACAGCGTGAAGCTAAAAAAATATATTTGAATTAGTTTTATTTTAACGCTCTGGTAGACGAAAAGCGGTGTTGAGCTCTGCCCAAGCACAATAAGTGGCTAAGATATTAATTTTAGTGAACAATCAGTAAATACAAAGGTAAATAAAATGAATTGGATATAGAATCAGCGAGGAAAACGAAGAGATTTCTCTTTTTAGATAAACTTCTCTATTTAGATGGCTGATTAGGTACTTGATGATATATTATTATGAAGATATATCACCATAATATATGTGTATATTATATGGGGTTCATTTTTATAATAAATCGATACTCAGCTTGTGGAAACCGGGAACCAGAAAGGCTTTGGAAGTATTTTTTCTTGTCAGCTACACGTTATATCCCGCACATGGCAGGGTAGGCTGAGGGAACTAAGGAACTTAGTGTTAAGGCACTCCGATCCCTACCCCACTGTTCGGCAAATTTGAAGCACTGTGTATTGAGTGGCAGAACTCAACGCCGCGGCATATTACCAGAGGAACCAAAGCATTGAATATTTAAATATTTGTATTTAAATAATGTTTGTATTTAAATAATTTATTAAATAAATCATTTCACCGAGTGGGAATCGAACCCGCAACCTGTCGCGGTTACAGACACTTGTGCCCCTGAGCTACGACTGGCCTCAACATTTTCTCTGGCCGAATTAATTGCATTACGTAGCAAATATCAATATCCCGGAAATCGGAGGAGGAAGTGGTCTGCCTGTAGTTTATAGATAAGGATATATAGTTTTATTTAGTAAAATTGGTGGAGATAAAAATATAAAATATTCATAATTATGTTTACAAATATTCGGGGTTAAGAACAGATGAAGCGAAGTTTAGTGCAAAGGTCGGAACTGTGTTATAAATCTACAACAACAAAATCTATAAATACAAATGTGTATACTTATATTATTACAAAACATGGCCTGTCGTGGCGCAGTGGCACAAGCGTATGCACAAGCAGGGTAGGCAGAGAGAACCCGGGAACCTACTGTTAAGACACTCCGTTCCACTTCGGTTCCCCACTTTTCGCCGAATTTGAGGCATTGCGTGTTAAGTGGCGGAACTCAACGCCGCGCTTTGCCTTATTACTAGAGCGAAGAAATGAAACATTAAATATTTAAATTGAAAATATTAAATATTTAATTTCCTCGAGTGGGAATCAAACCCAGAACCTGTCGTTTACAGTCACACGCTTTTGCCGTTGCACCACAACAGGCCTCAATACAAATCTCGGCCTAATTATGAAATGAATACGGGAAAAGATCTATAGATTTTAATTACAGTTGACAAATTTTAGTTTTTATGTGTATCTATTTATTTTGTATGATGATATAAATAAACTACGGATATAAGTTTGTAATGATTTTTCCTATCAATTACCTTTACATGTTCACTTCGTCTTTTCCCTTTATTTGTATCGCACTATAATGCTGCAATAATGATGCATAAAGTATCTTTTGATTGTGGTTATTTATAAGCTTGATTTTTTGTACTCCAAGATATTAGAGAGGACTTGGATTTTTTATATTGGGTTGGAGGGTCAACCGAGGTCTACCCCTGCCTCTCTTACCAGTCACTTTTCCTTCATAAATCATTTTCGCCATTCTTTCTTCACTCATTCGCTCGACATGCCCAAACCACCTTCTTCATTCTCACTGTTACATCCACTCTAGTACTTACCATTCTGTGTATCTCTACATTAGGTATACCAAATGCTAAACTGACTCCGCATATCCAGCGAAGAGATCTCATTTCTACAGTGTTTTCACCTTTTAAACTTAAAAATTATGTTTGTGATGTGGGAGCCCTTTTAACATTTACGCTAATCTGTTTTTAAGTAGATATTTGTTGTTATAGCGGCAACAGAATTACATAATCAGTGAAAGAAATAACTGTCTATCCATTTCGGTTTATGAGATACAGTCAACAGAACGGACAAACAAACAGCAAAATATCAGTTATAGAACTCCGTTTTACGTTTCAATTATGCAACCCTAAAAATAAATAACATTTTTACAACCTTAGCGACAGACATCAAGACCTAAATCTTATATGAAATCGTTTCATACACTGTTATATGAATGTAGTCTAGATACAGACACGACTGGAGCTGATATATATCAACTATGTCTATAAATAATACTTTAACAAGCTTATTGATATTTACATTTTCAAAGGAAATAGAATAACTTTATCTTAAGACCGCGTGACGCAGTGGATCTATTCTGATCTGGTTTTAATTGCGATTGTTGCGGGTTCAATGTCCACTCAGCAGAATGATTGTGTTTAAGACTAGCGATCCGTCCACGGCTTTGCCCGCTTGAATTATACTGTTTTATTTAATAATGTCATTTATTTTCTCATTTAATTATTTTTTTTATTTTTAACACAATATATATACATTAAAAAATTAAACAGACAAAAATTTTAAAAAATAGTATTTTGGACATTATTACTAAGCCATCTATGTATAATAATAAACGTATAAGATTTTTTTTAATATATTTTTCACGTACAGACAGTGAAAAGTTACAGATTTACGAGTATTATAAGTAGAAAGATATTTTCTTTTTCACGCTCAAGTAATAAGGCAAAGCGTGGCGTTGAATTCCGCCACTCAACACGCAATGCCTAAAATTCGGCGGAAAGTGGGGAACGGAAGTGGAACGGTGTGTCTTAACACTAGGTTTCCGGGTTCCCTCTTCCTACCCTGTCTAGTGCGGGATACAGCGTGAAGCTAAAAAGAGAATATATATATATATATATATATATATATATATATATATATATATATATATATATATATATATATATATATATACATATATATATATATATATATATATATATATATATATATATATATATATATATATATATATATATATATATATATATATATATATATATATATGTATATATATATATATATATATATATATATATATATATATATATATATATATATATATATATATATATATATATATATATATATATATATATATATATATATATATATATATATATATATATATATATATATATATATATATGTATATATATATATATATATATATATATATATATATATATATATATATATATATATATATAATTATATATATGTACCTTTTAGAATATCATTGATTGCATTTAAAATCCTAAAGTTACATGAATTTTAGTATGAAAATATAAATAAATTAAATAATGGCAGGTTGACGTGCGACGTCAGCTGGTTTCTAGTTGAATAGGCGTTATCAGTGTAGGTTGTATTACGTAAATATGAAACTTATTATTTTGTGTACTCAAGTTACTTCCTTTTGCTTATTAAGTATAGAGATACATTTCAAGTCTTCATAGACAATGCTTTCGCAATGTTCAAGATTCAATTTAGGTCTATCGAAACGGGAAAACTAAAATTGGGTCAATATATTAGTTTTTCAGCTTCACGCTGTATCCCGCACATGTTAGGCAGAGGGAACGTAAAAACAGTGTTACGACGCTCCTTTCGGTTTCCCACTTTCTGCCGAATTTGAGACACAGTGTGTTGAGTGGCGGAAAATATTAAATATTAAATTTGAAGATATTAAATATTTTGTTTCTTAGATGGTACGTCTCAATATAATCGCTCTCCCACATAATAGAGATCGAACCTGTAATAGTAGCGTTTAGCGGTTAGACGCTGCTCCACTGCGCAACGATAGCCATAATCAATAGAAAGTGGAATTGTTACTAAGATTTGATGAAACTCGTATAAACATAAAAGACAAAATGTTACTAAAAATAACTAATTGATACTTTTCTCTTCTTTAAACACTATCAATATTTATTGTACTTAAAACTTAAAAAATAACTAATTGATACTTTTCTCTTCTTTAAACACTATCAATATTTATTGTACTTAAAACTACATCAACTGAAATACTTAAAAGTAATGTGCTTTATCTGTGGCTTTTAAAAAGCGTCTCTTGGACAAACGGAAATAACTAAAAGTTGCGTATGACACATTGTAAGTGGGAGACTAAGCTTTGACTGTAGGATACATCAAAGGTTCAACGTGATCCGATATATTACTATCATAGCCTATCTTTACAAATGAAATGCCCGATATAAAGTATTATTTCAAGTAATCGAGTATTTTCTGAGATAGTTTAACAAAAAAAAAACCGTGTAGAATATGCATACGTTTATTGCATTATTTGGGACGATAATTATATGTAAACAAAAATCTGTTTGATTTTATACTTGATCTATAACCAAATTACAAATTATTAATGTATCGCAAGAAACATTTCCATAGATAGCATGTTTTATTTTCTAAATAAATGTTATTTGAAAAATACACAAATGAAAAGTATCAGTACAATGTTTACATTAATTAGCTAGACTTCGTAATACTATGATTCTGTAAAGCAATTTTATTTACCTACCCGTCAATGAGACAATGAGAAAGAAAAACATCTTTGTGTTTATTTAGTTTTTATTTACATATTATTTTGTTTTTTTATTATAGAACTTATAGTTTTTTCAACTTTCCGTAGAATTTTAAAACCATTGCGTGTAGATTGAAGAAACTTAATATCGTGATTTGCCTTTTTGGCATTGCGAAGAAACGAACATAATGAATTACCCGACTTAGTATTGAACCCACAAATGTCACATGAAGAGACATTGCACCGCTGCGCCACGACGGTTTTTTAAATAGTAAAATAAAAACATATTAAATGTCCTACTTAAATATATACTTGTTACACTATTATCGTTTGAAATTTAAACAGTGGGTGGATATACAAAGATAGATAGATATATATCTTTCATTTTTTGCCAGCTTCACGCTTTATCCCTTACATTGCAAGAAGAAGAATTTTGAAAACGCAGTGTTAATACAGGTAATCCTACCGTTCGCCACTTTTCGCGAACTTTGAAACAAATATTAAATATTTCATTTCCTCGGGTAGGGATCGAACCCACAACCTGTCTCGTGTTTGCCGCCTATGTGTTATATTATGTGTTATATTAATCGTCTGCAACATCAAAGCTGAGTTAGAAAATAAAAATATGTCCAACTTTGTTGTTAATAGTAGCCTTTAGAGAAGTTGTATAAAGTAAACTTTCGAGAAGTTGTTTCCGCGTATTTTCACAAAATCACCTGTAGCATATGTGTATATATATATATATATATATATATATATATATATATATATATATATATATATATATATATATATATATATATATATATATATATATATATATATATATATATATATATATATATATATATATATATATATATATATATATATATATATATATATATATATATATATATATATATATATATATATATATATATATATATATATATATATATATATATGTATATATATATATATATATATATATATATATATATATATATATATATATATATATATATATATATATATATATATAATCCTTATACCTAACAGTGGAAACGTTATTTTTTGCTTTGGCGCGCGGTAAATTCTGTAAAACAAAAGCCAGCACAATATTTAATAAAACCGGATGGTATGTGGAAATAATATAGAAGCACACTCAAATAGGTACGCCAGTTAAGCCCAGTAGACGAAATTACTTTCATTATTACTTTCTTAGAAGAAGTTAAGAAACAAATTCGGAAAGTTTTGATGTAATGTAAAAAAAAATAATAGTTACAATAACATTAGTGGGAAATGCTATAGATAGTCGTCACGCCTTAACCTTGCAGGTACTAAGGTATAAAGAAAATTAAAACTCTACTTTCCGCCTGAAATTTTAATCCAAAGGATTCATGTTTGAGTGGCGGAACTTGATCGGCACGCTTTGTGTTATCCGAGTAGGGAAAACAAGTTTAAATAAAGGCCAGCTTTGGTGCAGAGGCTCAGGCGCTCAACCGTAAACGTGACAGGCTGTGCTTAGTTTTTCTTTTTTTAATATTTCCATTACCTCACCCTGGTAACGAGGTAAAGTGCGGCGTTGAGTTCCGCCACTAAATGTGTCCAAAATTTGGTAGAAACGGAAGGGTCTTAATGGAAATGGAGTATCTTAATTGCAGGTTCCCAGGTTCCCTCTGCTTACCCTGCTATGTTTAAAATGCAGAAAAATAATTTTCAGAACGAACATCAAACATACAACAATCTAATTATCTTCTTTCACAAGGCCATCATAGGCCTTGCGTTTGAAAAAAAAAACTGATAACTGCATACTTCATGCTAAAATACACCCGTAGCTTGTAAGGAAAGATATTTAGATCAAATTATTTTTTATCTAGTTAGGTGACGAGAGAAGCTATCTAATAGCGTAGGTACGACCTTTTCCCTTAACAAGTGCAGTTCAGTAATACTGTTCAACTTTCCGGTGCACAGTATATACTGCTTTACATTCGCATTTTACCTGCATAAGTCGACTCCTTTTTTTTGTAATGCTTTTTATAAAGCTTTAAAAAATTTCTTCGTTTTAGTTTCTCACTCTGGTATGAAAACCAAGTGCAGCGTTGAGTTCCGCCACTCAACACGGCAGATGCTCAAACATTGACGTCGACGCGTTCCTTCTGCTCTTGCATAATACATCTTGCAACAGAAAAAATGTTGAAGCTTGACAGGATAATTACTTACAAACTACTTTGTTTTGTTATATTATAACGTGAATACTTTCTTTCATAATATAAATATTCATAATAAGATGTATTTAGATGTACAGAAGTATATTATTAAATAACTCCAAGAATTTAAATCGAACAGTGAATGACATATGAATATACATATATATGTACGAATGAGCTCTACTACAAATAAAGATATTTTTGTATGTTTGTTCGTCTTTGGCATAACCAAAAGCGCTTTGTTTCAACAACTATGTATAAACACCTTACAAGTAACTTGATAGGTAAAAATATTCTATAACTTTAATTAAACTTCTTACTTTTTTTTTTTCAGCTTCACGCTGTATCCCGCACTAGGCAGGGTAGGCAGAGGGAACGGAAGTGAAACCTAGTGTTATGACACTCCGTTCCACTTCCGTTCCCCACTTTCCGCCGAATTTGAGGCATTGCGTGTTGAGTGTTATTCTTATTTATGTACATGAAATAACTTAAAAAGTAAATATTGTTATATTTATATAGCTAGTTAATTAATTTTTGAAACGAAACGGCTGCATACTCACTAACTTTTATATCCAACTTTACTAATTGTACTAACTTTTGTCCTACCACCCTACAATTGATACGCAACTCCCGATGGCTGAGTCTGACTGGCACTTAACCAGATTTTTCAAAAGGTACGTACATAAATGTATAGATAATATACTATATCCACAGTCCATAATCCCCTATTAAATTAACAGTAACCTAGGGTTTACAATTTATTGAAAACAGCAATATTTGTTAATTATGACCAACTAAAGTTATATCGCGAATTTCGATTCAAAGTTTCGTTTTTCGGATGGAACGGTTTGAGTAATTTCGGACGGTCACGAGAGACGCTTTACAATAGCAAATGTACTGTAGGGGCCGTGCATTGTTGCCGGATCCCGGACAAGCCACCCCATTTTCATGCGCTTGGCCAATTAGGAGATGATTAAGATAATTTTAATTGACATGTTATGTTGACGTGATTGTTTATATGTAACAACAAATATTATCTACCTAGCGGTGGAGTTTATTAAGTTTCAGATTTTTTATATACGAGCTGTAATCGATCACTGTCTGTACATGGAAGATATGTTTTAGGAAATCTTATGGGAGACTTTTATTAATGTAATTGAGTGAAAAATTGTAATTTATGAATTTTTTTGTCAGTTTAACTGTGTGTTAACAAGAATGATATGCAGTGTGCACTATTATATTTTTCGCAACTTTTCTTCAATATTAAGTGTTTGTTTTATTTAAATCAGTTAAAATAAAAGGTAATTTTTAATATTAATTTTACAAAATTGCCACAAAAATTAGCTGAAATTTAAATTTTTACTATTTAGAAAACTTTTTACTGCTGAAAAGGTGTTAAACGTCACATATTTATGCTCCTGCACCACGACAGGCCTCTATTTCATACTTTGTCAAATTTTATGCAAATAAGAACAATCCGTTTAAACCGTTTAACTCATTCCATATTTCAATGATATAGTACACTTTTGCTCATATACATCTCCGTAGTAAAATGACTCATGTAGTAAATAAGCTGCGTAAGCTTACTTTTGTTGAAACTTTTATTGCTAATTAGCATCAACATTAATCGATGTTAATGCCCCATTAATTTAAACATAGACAGATAGTACAATGACTAAGAAAAAAGATATTTATTTCTATAACGTTGTTGAAATATCATCTAATTTTCAGTATGCCATTTTAATATTCTTAAAGGTTACGAAAAAGATTTTCATAGAGTAATTTATTGAAAGGAAAAAAAGAATTATATATATATATATATATATATATATATATATATATATATATATATATATATATATATATATATATATATATATATATATATATATATATATATATATATATATATATGTATCGAGTTCTTTTACTTGTCATTAAATTGCCCTCGCTTTACCACAGAGATTTACTTCAACAAATTGGCTGAAGCTATATACTTTAGGAGCATTCTACAAAGTTGCTTATGGCATTTAAGGAGCGTGGTTTTCTGTAAGAAATATGTCTATAGTATTATTATAATTAAAATAATAATTCAAAAAATACCTTTCAATGTTGTTTCTCTTTAGTTTAGTTAATAAATATAGTAAGATTTTGTTAACAGAAATAATTTGTGATACTGTAAATAAAAAGTATCTATCTAATATTACCTACAGTAGCCAGTACTTTTGAAATCTGAACAGGATATATGCTTTTAGATGTTAATTTACGCAGGCACACTATTTAAGTAATATACCTCATCGTGCTCGCAGTATTATGTACTAAGTTTAAATAAGCTCCGCATAGCAAACACATAGAGCTTCATGTTCAACCTTTGAACACGTACCTTTATGTATATAACGAATCGATGATTAAAGGATTTTCTAAATACAATCCAATCAGTATTTGTAATCATATATTTGTTAATTATGAAATCATAGCGGCCATGAAAAACATTTTCTGAATGTAGGCAAAATTCCAGATGCACATCAAAATGAAACAAGCCATCTGTTATCAATATTTAAAAATCAATAATGTGATTTCATGTCTTTAATAGCAAAGCAAAAGTTAATTAGTTTTAAGATACATTTTTTTATAGCTTTACGCTGTATCCCGCACTAGGCAGGGTAGGCAGAGGGAACTCGGGAACCTAGTGTTAAGACACTCCGTTCCACTTCCGTTCCCCACTTTTCAACCGAATTTGTGGCATTGCGTGTTGAGTGGCGGAATTCAACGCCGCGCCTTGCCTTATTACCAGAGCAAAGAAATAAAATATTAAATATTTAAATTGAAAATATTAAATATTTCGTTTCCTCGACTGGGGATCGAACCCAGAACCTGTCGGTTACAGTTACACTCTTGTGCCGCTGCGCCACGACAGGCCTCTTTAAGATACATTGACCCGCATTTACCAGGCAGGACTAAATATAGCGCCTTCTAGAACTAGGCGGGAAATTGAAAATACACACAGCCTTTTTAATTTAAAATTAATTATCGTCTCATTGCGCTACAACAGTCGTCGTACCTCGTCGTGTACTTAATGTAATAAAATAAAAAAAAACTATCGTAGAAACAATAAAGAATGTATATACTATACATCGCCGCCTAATTTTCGTATTTGAATATCTCAATGTGACATCGACTTAGCGCAGTTCGCAACGTGTTGAATACAACGGATTTACATAATGGCCTTAATACACATGTTACGTACTGTTAAGATAGGAGGCACACTGTCTGGTAAGAAACCGTATTGAAATCTGAATGAGTTCTGCCTGGTTTTGTTCAGTGTTGTTAAATAGTAAAATACGGTTAAAATACTAACGTCTATATATATATATATATATATATATATATATATATATATATATATATATATATATATATGTGTCTGTGTGTGTGTAGTTTGTGTCCATTTCTGTCCATTTCTAAGGAAGTCATATATATATATATATATATATATGTGTCTGTGTGTGTGTAGTTTGTGTCCATTTCTGTCCATTTCTAAGGAAGTCGTCCTTAGAAATCGAATCTTTCTTTAAAATTATTATATATATATATATATATATATATATATATATATATATATATATATATATATATATATATATATATATATATATATATATATATATATATATATATATATATATATATATATATATATATATATATATATAAATTATTATTATGTTATATAATTATTTAAAATCTTTTTTTTAATTTTATTGTTTATTATTAAATCATTTTACAAAATGATTTAATAATAAAACAATAAAATTAAAAAAATGCATCAGTTAAAGAAAATATATAACATAATATGATCTTTTGGTACCTAATAAATAATGTCTTCCCACGCCCGACGCTTATATGCGCAGCGCAGAATTGGATGAACTACGGAAATAATGAACGTACTATACTATGATTGAAGGTCTAGTAAAAAATACATGTACATTTATGTATTCATTTCTTTACAGCGACGATAATATAAAATTTTGTCAATTAATAATTACAATACGTACATTATGGTTGCCTTTCGAGAGAAACAAAATAAAAATCCCATAGAAAATCGAGATTAGAAAACGAGAAATTAAATTTTATTTACTAAATCATTATTCTTTTCTTTTAATTTTTAAAAATTTAAACGTAGAAGTATTTGAAACCGCGCCTGTTAGAAACCAACCAAGCGCTCTGACCAACTAAGCCATACGTTCTTATCAAGCTACGTCGGAATTCTAATATGCTTGTTACAACTTATTTATGTTGTTAGCATCTCTGTAGGGAGATTTTTACAAATTTCTGCTACCCAAAGACAATTCGTTCGAATTACCGTTTGGCAAGAGAGAATACTATTTATTATATTTAATATTTTTACTCTTTTTTTAAAGTATTATTTCATACTTAGAAAAGAAAATACTAAGTGTAGAAATACACTTTAAAAATAATACAAATAAATTTTATTTTACAAATATTGTTTACAATTAACCTAGGAAATAATAAATAACAATTACAAGTGCACGTTTGAATATTTTGGATAACTTATATAGAAAAATGGGTAAAAGTTAATATTGACATGAAAACTCTGGTACATTGAAATCACGCCAGTGGTTTTCACCGACACATATGAATATGATTGAAGTGTCTGTTTGTGATTTCAAAATAATTAAATATAACAAAATAATTTTCGTTTTTTCAATTCTGTTTGAATCTATATGGTTTTTGCTTGACTTTTACCGACCGATAGAGAGGGAATTGAGGCAACATATATGCCAGTTTTATATACGTATCCCGTAGGGTAGTGATTTTCAAGGGATTTCACGAAACCGCATTTGATTTGTGAAGTTAACTCACGCTAAGATAATAATACCAATCCATTTTTCCTAAATTAATTTTAATAACATAATATTATCAATTAAAAAAAAATGTATGAAGACGCCTGGGATTATCAATCTCACGCTGTGGGACACATCACAGAGTAGACAGAGGTAATTTTTAAGCTTGTTGTTATGATACTCCGTTCCGTTCCCTACTTTCTGCCGAATTTGAGACATAGCATGTTGAGGTGGAACTCAACGCCGCGCATTGCCTTGATATTAGAGCGAATTTTATTTCCTCGAGTTGAAGATCGAACCCACAACCTGTAACGCTTACAGCCACACCCTTATACCTCTGCGTCAATACAAAACAAAACTAAAATAGTTTTAATTATTAATTATATAATGATAGTCAGATGTACCCATAAGAAAATATCATTCATCAACTGAAAACATTTTACTTTATTATACTCAAAAATAGTTATTATTTATTACAGCAAAGTTAGATTAGAGATAAATTTCTATAATACGTATTAAAGTTTCCATCAATTTTAACATAAACTCGAGCTATTGCAATTTATTCAACAATAGCGTTAAATGTTATAATCGTTGTAAAACATTTTGTCATTTTAATGGCCAATGCAAATTAATTTACAAACTAAATCATCACATTAATTATTGATTCGCCGTATTTTATAAATTATACTTACTACAAATGTTGAGGCCTGTCGTGGCGCAGTGGCACAAGGGTGTGTCTGTAACCGACAGGTTGTGGGTTCGATTTCCACTCGAAGAAGTGAAACATCTAATATTTTCAATTTAAATATTTAATGTTTTCAATTCTTCGCTCTGGTAAAAAGGCAAAACGCGGCGTTGAGTTCCGCCACTGAATATGCAATACCTCAAATTCGGCGAAAGTAGAACGGAGTGTCTTAACGATAGGTTCCCAAGTTCCCTCTGCCTACCCTGCCATGCGCAGGATACAGTGTGAAGCTGAGTAATACTACAAATGTTATATTCTGATATCATGTTAAGGAATAATCATACTAAATGGCCGTTTAAATATTATTATACAGTAACATTACTATACGTATTTGGTAATAAGGCAAAACGCGGCGTTGAGTTCCGCCCCTCAACACGCAATGCCTCAAATTCGGCGGAAAGTGGGGAAAGGAAGTGGAATGGAGTGTCATAACACTAGGTTCCACTTCCGTTCACTCTGCCTACCCTGCCCAGTGCGGGATACAGCGTGAAGCTAAAAAAAAAAACTATATGTATTACAAAAATGCCGATGTTAAATAATATAACGATGTTAAATAACATAAAATATATAGAACAAACGGTCTACCTTTGAGTGGCAGAATTCAAGAACTTCACAATGCTCTTATGCTGCAACAATGACGTATTTACATTTTTTATATTATATCGCAAGAAACACAGTCAAATTTTATATAAGTCTTTCCACAAGTATAGGAGATAGTAAGCTCATGTTAAAAAACATTGTTGCACCAATAACTTAAAATATAACACAAAATCATCCAGTTTAACTTAATTATTAGTCAATGTTAAAAAAAATACAAAATATTTCTCAAAACAACATTCACTTTGATATTGAAAAAATTAAATATAAAATTTAAGTATACAAACTGATTTAGAATGTTACAAAATAAATAAATGTTTAATGATTTTTTAGATTAGCTTAATATAGAATACTCAGCTTCACGCCGTATCCTGCACATAGAAGGGTAGGAAGAGGGAACTTGGGAACCTAGTGTTAAGACATTCCGTTCCACTTCCGTTTCCCATTTTCCGCCGAATTTGAGGCATGGCGTGTTGAGTGGTGGAACTCGACGCGTTTCGCCTTGTACCAGAGCGGAAAAATGAAATATTAAATATTTAAAATTGAAAATATTAAATATTTAATTTCCTCGAGTGAGGATCGAACCCAGAACCTGTCGGCTGGACTCACACGCTTATGCCACGACAGGCATTAATATAAAATATATAATTATTTATATATCATCTGTTATAGATAAACAATAATAATCATTTCATATAATTAATAAATATACATGTAAAACATACAAACAACCGTAAGTAAATGCATCTATGTATATATAATTATCATTTATTTAAAGTACTACTAAAATACTTTATCAAGCTTTTTCTCATAAAAAATAACGCTTTTCATTTTCCATTATTTAGTTACTTTATATATCATTACTTAGTTACTTATTTATTCATACATATTGCACTATCGATGTTATCTGAGACGTGGTAAGCTCACTGCTGACAGCTTTTCACAAACACATAAGATACATTTCTTATAAATACATCTACAGCCTATTTACCTATAAAGATGGAGATCTCAACGCAACGACAATTTCAGATAACGCAAGATAACAAAATATTGTAAACATGTAAAAAAATTAACGTAAACATAGTATTCTAGAATATGAGATAATTGGAAGCAGTTTCGTGCAATTGCAAACTAAGGTATTAATAATCTAATCATAACAACGTATAAAAACATTAACTAAGCCAATATATACGTTACAATGTAAGAACGCCGTTTACATACATATATCGACTGCGCATGCCGCGCCAAAATATCTATCAACAAGTACTGCTTATATTAATAAAAAAAAAAAAAAAACGTTCTCAATAATTTAGAGGTTAATAAAATGCACGGACTTACCCTTTCGGGGGTTGGTAGCATTGCGGCGGGGGTGAGAGGAGTAGAGTCAGCGTCGGCGACGGGCTTTTGAAGGGCTGCTGCACACATTGCGCAGGCGCATTTTGCTCTTTCTCCTGATAATAGGGGTAGTAATCATAGCAGCTGTAATCGCGATCGACAATCGACCAATCTGCCATGTTTTATTCGTCGTGGATGTTGGCGAACTAGTTTGAATTGCACGCGTGCATCGCCGGCCGCATCGCGCGCGCACTGGCCGCCCCGCCCGCACCTCCCGGCGAAATAAACAATTGAAACAAATTCTTTATCTGCAAGTTGATAAGACACTTGCGCTGCGTTACGCCAATTATAATTATCAAAATCAAATGTTACCATTGAATGATCAAAAGTCAAAATCCAAATCGGGATGTGCAAAATCATATCTTTTTGAGCATATTCAACGGAAAATTACTAGATAACAACATAGGAAGGTCAAGTGATAACCTTTTAGATATTGGGTATCGACCGGTGTCAGTGGTCAAGCTAAATATTGACAGACTGCAAGGTGACACGGTACCTTCAATTAAGGTCAATAAACTAGTAATGATGGGACACATTCTATTACATAGTTGCATCAAAACAAAAGTGTTTATGTAGAATTTCCGCAATCAGCGAATTACAATTTGCTTGGCACAAAATGTAAAGGCGCAACAAGCTTTCTATTACATCACTAATTTATTCATTTATATTTATAGGATAAGCTGTTGCATTTGAGCGTTATATGAAGTGTATAGAGATATTCTAGTTATCTTATGTACTTACCTACTTACTACTGAATATTAGTCGATCATTCGGTAGATAAATTAAAGTTTTCTAATGACAACTAATTAATTTTATTATACATAATCTATGCTTTATTCAGTAATTTAATGAAAATAATCATATCATTGCAATTTTATTAATACAATATTAGATATGCATATTGTAGAGTGCATTGTAGTAATAAAAATATATATGAAAAATAAAGAGAAAAGCATAGAGGCCGAAGTGTCCATGAAAGAAATGTAAATTGCTATCAATTACGGTAAAGTGGTGTAAATTAAATACATGTTTTTATTGTATATAATTTAGGTCCATTTATTTATTGATCTCGATTATTGGTAGTTAATCTAAATTTTAAGGGAGGAGGCCTGTCGTGGCGCAGCGGCACAAGCGTCTGTGAACGATAGGTTGTGGGCTCGATCCCCACTCGAGGAAATGAAATATTCAATATTTTCGAATTCAATATGTAATGTTTTCATTTCTTTGCTGTGGTAAGAAGGCAAAGTGCGGCGTTGAGTTCCGCCACTCAACACACAATGCCTTAAATTCGGCGGAAAGTGGGAAACGAAAGTGGAACGGACTGTGTTAACACTAGGTTCCCGAGTTCCCTCCGTCAACCCTAAGTAGAGCGAGTACTAATTGAAGATATCAAAAATATTATGAAGCTGTTATGAAAAGGAAAGGAATTTCCTATTTTACTATTAAAATTGAGCGTCGATTTAGAGCGACGAAACTTAGTTAACAATCTAATAAGAGAATATTACCAGATACGATGTGCCAGTGAAAATGTTATTTCAACTTGTTCCGGGTTTACCCGAATTATCGGTTTTCGACTAATTTATTATATTATCAGCTTTGGAAAATGGATATGCTGAAGATTGCACTATTTCAATTAAAAGAAGGATTTGAATTTTATGATAACATTTAATACTGTTACCCTTTGATTCCAAAGGTTCCCATTACACCTTGCTTGCTCTCTCAGCTTCACGCTGTATCCTGCACATGGCAGGGAAGGCGAAGGGAACTTGGGAACCTACCTTGCAATACAAGCGTATAATGGAAGTGTAAATAGCATTTTGTGTTTTTTTATAGCAAACTAATATTAGCATTTTTCGATGAAAATTAATCCTATAAAACAAATTTAACTGACTTGCTAGTATATAATACTTACATGGCATCTACTCGATACATAGTTCTTGTCAGGGGTACTACTATAAAGAAGAAATTAAAACTTATTGCCCCGAATGAGCATTGAACCCGCTACTAGTGCATACATTCCATACTTAGCTCGGGAAATGGAGATAATTTGTTCTACAATTGATTTCTACATTCTGATTTAAGGTTCTGTACCCAAAGAGTAAGCCGAGGCTACAGTTTCTGCTCAGTTTGTCTGTCTAACTGTTTGTGACCAGGCTGTATCTCTTCAACCATGACATTTCATCAGTATTTTTGTTGCCTCTGCTCATATATGAAATCAGTAAATTATGATGAGCGTCATTAGGTGAGAAGGAATAAAAAAAATGTTAAAATTTTACCTGTTTTTTTATATTTAATTTAATTCATTCTTTATTTTATATTCAATTTCAAGCCAGGTTTTAAGTCCGAGTTACAACTTGTTTACATTACAACAAGTTTTAGCCGTGTGATTCCGGCTTAGAATGGGATCACCCTGGTACTGATGGTGTCGTAAGAGGCGACTAAAGTAAGTGTGGAAGAGTCACGTTGTCAGGAATGGCAAAACGCATGTGCAGACTCGACCGGATTGGCTTTGGTCACTTTCGTTTCTCATTAGGTAATGCCGGGCCCCGGTGCCCATCCACTTTAAAAGACGGCAACGCTCCTGTAGCTCCTTTGAAGTTTCACAAGAACGTGGGCGACGGTGATGACTTAACATCAGGTGACCCGTACGCTCGTTTGCCGTCTTTTCCATAAAAGAAAAAACTATGACTAGAATAATCCTAATTTTCGTTTCAACTTGGAGAATAAATAAAATATACTATAAGAAAACAACTTTTGATACTTTCGTGGCACAGTGGCATAGCATGTGACTGAAAACGTGATAATGGTGGGTTCCACATGTGAGTAAGAGACACTAACAAACTCTCACTCACCTAAAAAGGAATATAGAGAGTTAGAGATCAATTACTTTCAAATTTTCGTTCAGATAAACAGACTCTAAGCGGCGTTGAGTTCCACCACTAAGCATGTAATGTCTCGAATGTCGAACATTAAGTGGAAAACAGAGAAAAAACGGTGAATGCTCACTTTGGTTGAACAATAGCAGGAAAATTTATCTAATATACGTATCTACGGATACGTATTGCATATTGGACCATAAAGCTAACAATCGTACGCAGCCCCGCAAAGAAATTATCAAACTACATTTAAATAAATCGAATGTACATAAATTTCATATGTTCAAAGCGTTGAATGATATTTGAGTAATCAAGCTATACAAATCGAACGGTTCTTGTTTGTGGCGATAGAATGTGTTACTAGAGAGGGCCCCGCTTCAAAACTCGCTGCGTCCCAAATTTTTATACGAACGTGCAATTAGATCTTTTGTTTTGATAGAGTATTGTTGTTTACTGTTTTATTTTTCATACATTCATGCATTTAGCGGGGATACAGCTAGAGGTAGTGTAAAGTTACTCCGTTCTCATAGTTTCTGTTCATTTTGTAGATAATGCATATTAGGTAAAGAAACGTAATAGCGCGTGTTGTGTTACTGAAGAGAAAAGAAAAGTCACGCTATAATCCGTGTAGCATCGTAGAGATTGGAAACGTAGCTTTGAGACAGCCTGTTACCCATTTTCAGAAAATGAGGGACTCCAAATAGGCATAGCACCACCACATAACACCTATATATATATATATATATATATATATATATATATATATATATATATATATATATATATATATATATATATATATATATATATATATATATATATATAATTTTTTTTTTCAGCTTCACGCTGTATCCCGCACTAGGCAGGGTAGGCAGGAGGAACAGAAATGAAACCTAGTGTTAAGACACTCCGTTCCACTTCTGTTACCCACTTTCCGCCGAATTTTGAGGCATTGTGTGTTGAGTGGCGGAACTCGACGCCGCGCTTTATCTTTTTACCAGAGCGAAGAAATTAAATATTTAAATTGAAAATATTAAATATTTCATTATCTCGACTGGGGATCGAACCCAGAACCTGTCGGTTACAGTCACACTCTTGTGCCGCTGCGCCACGACAGGCCTCAATAAATAAATATACATGTATATATATATATATATATATATATATATATATATATATATATATATATATATATATATATATATATATATATATATATATATATATATACATATATATATATATATATATATATATATATATATATATATATATATATATATATATATATATATATATATATATATATATATATAAAATTTATGTACTGGTTACATATTACCTTATAGATTTTGGGGTGCAGCCGCTAAAATGAACTTAGTTCCCTTGCAAATAGCGCAAAATAAACTTGTAAAGGTTCTGTTAAATTACGACTTCTTAACTCCAACTAAGAAACTAAGATTATGAACATTTCGCAAACTTATATTTATAAAACTTGCCTACTGACAACGTAAGAAGTAAGATTCTCAATAAAGACATACATACACTTTCTAACTTTCACAAAAAATCTCAAATTAGTAAAATTTGGCTTAGGAACGCTCACAGAAGTCACAAATTACACAGATGCCATATCCAGTTTCGCTTAGTCTACTAAGGAATCTTCAAGAATATTTCGTGGCGCCTGTCGTGGCGCAGTGGCACAAGAGTGTGACTGTAACCGACAGGTTCTGGGTTCGATCTCCAGTCGAGGAAATGAAATATTTAATATCTTCAATTTAAATATTTAATGTTTAATTTCTTCGTTCTGGTAATAAGGCAAAGCGCGGCGTTGAGTCCGCCACTTAACACGCAATGCCTCAAATTCGGCGGAAAGTGGGGAACGGAAGTGGAACGGAGTGTCTTTACACTAGGTTCCCGGGTTCCCTCTGCCTACCCTGCCTCGTGCGGGATACAGCGTGAAGCTAAAAAAAAATTAAAAAATTCATGTTCATGTTCATTTGCGTACAAACTTTATGTAACTACCTCCAAATTTTTTTCTTGATTGTACGTAACTGTCCTATTGTTATGTTTAATCTTTAATATTCTTATGTAAGTGAATTGTATTATTCTTATAAGAAATAAATGATCTTAAACCTTATTTCATATATAACATATTATATATAATCATTTCAATAACCAAGTTATTGGTAAATTGTCTGAAATGTGGATTTGTGAATATTGTTTGTTCACAATTTTTTATCTGTGGTTTTCCATCCGCGGTTAAATAAAAATAGATCTTTGATTTTGGCAATTATTTCAAATTTTAAATGAAACAACTTTAACCACAAAATTAATCACGTACATTGGTTTTATATATTTCTGGAAACTTGAGTGTATCAGTGTATATAGTAGCCTGTGATATATCTTGTGTGATCACAGGCTACTATATAGCCTGTGATCACGGGTATACTGAGGTGGCATTCGTCTCTCAGTTAACATAATTATTATTTCAAACTAACGCCAGCGATTTCTTAGTTACCTCGCGTAGTCCATTTGAATCTTGCAGAACCGACTGTTACATGTTCTCAGGTGTGGTAGACTTGAGACTTTAAATTATCTTACACTATCCAAAAAGGAAATAATTTTGAGTACAGTGTTTAACATCAAATTATGTCACATAAGCCACATTCCTAGTTAAATGTCCTCTCTAGACTAATGACATTTCAGCACAAAAATATTTTTTATTAGCACAAGTAGTTCCTAAGATTAACGTGGTTAACCAAACTAATCCTATTCAAGTCTATAATGATAGTAAAAATTCATATGTAATTTGTCAATACTTCAACATTAGTAACGGTCGAATCCCTAACCGTACCAAGATAGCTTATTTATCCGACAGCACAAGTTAAGTTAAGGAGGGTAATGTACGTCTATGTACATATTTAGGTATTTAGGTATGTTTTTTTTTCCTACGTAGAGAGACTGCAGTTGCACGATGTTGATGATTTCTACATAAATTAATTGCCTTTATCCTTCTACTGTCATTAATGACTTGGTAATAACACCAGACGCCATATGTCTTTTTTTTAGCTTCACGATTTACCTCGCACATGGCAGAGTGGGCAGAGGGATTTTGAGAGTCTAGTGTTAAGACACTCCGTTTCGTTTCAAAATTTCCGCCTAGTTTGAGTCATTGCCGTGCGTTGCCGTGGAACCACAGCCGAGGAATAAACAGATTAAATATTGAAATTGAAAATAATAAACGCTGCATCTCCTCAAGTGTGGATCGAACCCAAAACCAGTCACATTTACGGTTATACGCTTCCAAAACGGTTAAAAACATCCAAAACGGATTCAAGATCATAACATTTCAATATTTGTTTTGCTTTACTGATATCTTGTTTATAATTAAAAAAATCCTCTGAGATTATTGCGCCGGTTGTCTTCAGGTCTGAATGAACTCGTGATCTGGTGGTAAACTAGTTCAAGAAAGAAATCTCTATTTCCAAATTAAATTATTAGCGTATGAACGTCGTAATGCCATACAGACAGTCGTAATTTAGTTTATTTTATATATCTGATTGAAACTAAGCTAATAAGTACTTTTATTTTAAAATACACATAACTCTATGAAAAACCGCTAATATATAAAATCACATCAAATGAAATATCACATATACAAAAATAAAATTCAAATATTTCCCCGAACAGAAAATAGTTGTGAAATAATATAAAATATTTATAAAGTATTAAAAACAAACAAAACGGCTGATTTTCAACGTTAGGTCGTCCGTATAAAATGCATTTCGTATTACACATGGGAGCGCGAACGCTTCATATACCCAGTATTGCCTCCCCCTATCCCAGTGCTTTCAGTTCGTGGAATTTATCGATTTTGCCGATTGCCTAGTGACCTTAGCCCGGAGCATCAGGTATTTCAGGTACACGTGTACGTGCAGGGTGGTTAGCTCTCATTTTGTTGTTTATTACAATAAAAATAATGTAAAAAAATATTAACTTGTTTTGTTTTTTATATATTAATCTTATTATTTGAATTTATATAGCGCAGTGGTTCAACGTATGATTGTAATAACAACCATTGCGGGTTCAATTTCTATTAAAAGGAATGATTGATTTATTATTTCCGTTTCATCGCTCTGGTAACAAGACAAAGAACGGAACGGAATATCCAGAGGAAACACATTGTTAAAAACGGAGTGTCCTAACACCGAAATCTCTGTTTTTTTTGGAAATAAAAGTAAATCTTTTTTAATTAGCTCCTTTGAAATATAGAATCATTCAGTAAAATTAACATCATATATAGTGAATGTTAAACTTTACCGCGTTCACAGTCAAAGGTTGTTTCTCAAGTTTTATTTGCTTATACTTGCGTCTAACTATTCACTGTGAACACCTGTTGCATCGCCGCTACAGATTTTATTAGGTCATATAGAACTAAATGTGGTGTTTCATTTTGTTCCGTCGGTACTGTAGTAGTAATTTTTTTAAGTTTTCTTTTTTAAATGTATTTTTTTTTCAGCTTCACGCTGTATCCCGCACGAAGCAGGGTAGGCAAAGGGAACCCGGGAATCTAGTGTTCCGTTTTAACATTCCGTTCCACTTCCGTTCCCCACTTTCCGCCGAATTTGAGGCATTGCGTGTTCAGTGGCGGAACTCAACGCCGCGCTTTGCCTTATTACCACAGCGAAGAAATGAAACATTAAATATTTTAAATTGAAAATATTAAATATGTTACAGTCACACGCTTGTGCCGCGACAGGCCTCTTAACGTAAATAATATTTGAAAAAGTTTAAAATAAGTAAATTGAGGCCTGTCGTGGCGCCGCGGCACAAGCGCGTGCCTGTAACCGACAGGTTGTGGGTTCGACCCCCACTTGAGGAAATGAAATATTTAATATGTTAATTTAAATATTTAACGTTTTCAGTTCTTCGCTCTGGTGCAAAGCAAAACGCGACGTTGAGTTCCACCACTCAACACGCAATGCTTCAAATTCGGCGGAAAGTGGAGAACGTGGAACGGTCTGTCTTAACACTAGGCTCCCAAGTTCCCTCTGCCTATCCTGCCATGTGCGGGATAAAGCGTGAAGCTGAGTAAATTTTTAGTCTAATTTCAAGAACGTCTGTAGACGCCACAGGTTGTACGTTTATTCTATTTTTATTCGCTCTGATAACAAAGTAAAACACAGCGTTGGGTTCCGCCACTCAACACGCAATGCCTCAAATTCGGCAGAAAAGTGGGGAACGAAAAAGAGTGTCTTAGCACTAGGTTCCCAAGCTCCACCTGCCTACCTAGCCATATGCCGGATGCTGCGTGAAGCTAAAAAAATGTAAATTTAGATTGAAACAATATAAAAATTATTACCTATTATGTTTTTCATATAAAACTATTTTTTTTCTCAGTATACAGGCTTTTACCTTACAATTAAATATATGAAAGCACTCTTGTCTCTCGCATATAATCATATTACTTTTTAATTTTAGCTTGAAAGCTCTACAAACTTAAGAGGTTAATTGAGTATGTATACTTTTTACAGCCAATAAAAAAAAACATTGTTAGTGACTTTATATGCGGACATATTTTAAAGACCAGATAGATTTTTTGTTAAATTAAATTAAGTGATTTTTTCCAGGCCTGTCGTTCGCAGCGGCACAAGCGTGTGACTGTAAAAGATAGGTTGCGGGTTCAATCCCGGCTCGAGGAAGTTAAATATTTATTATTTTCAAATTAAATATTTAATGTTTTCATTTCTTCCCTCTGGTTACAAAGCAAAACGCGGCGTTGAGGTCCGCCACTCAACACACAAATATGACAGAAAGTGGGTAACGGTAGTGGAAAGGAGTGTCTTAACACTAGGTTCCCAGGTTCCCTCTGCCTAACCTGCCGTGTGCTGGATAAAGCGTGAAACTGAGTTCTTCGCATGTCACCTGATTTAGGGAGCATTTCCGGTCGTGGCTCTTTCTAGGACCGATTTTAGTATATTAAAACATTCTTATATGACACAGAGCTATTATACTATCATTTCAAAGTATATATTTATTTTAAGAAAAGTATAAGTTATATGGCTATTGTCTGAATCCAGGCCGACTAAGACAGTGCGTGTTATGGGTAACGGCGCTTAACACCGCATTTTGGTTTCCGGTGAAAATGGAAATAAATCACGTCACTAATTGGGAATTAAAAAAGTATTTGCTTTAAAAATATTGTATAAATCAATATGTAATATAATAACCATTATTTTACTAAACTTAAATTTAACCATTATTTTTTTATTGAATATTTTCTTTATTTTCAACTCATAAGACTTCCAATTCATGCGTGCGTTAAATATAAAATTTTATACGTATATTTTAACTAAGTATATTATTTAGTTGTTTTTGTTTTATTTTTCTATAGCAAAGTAAGCAGGCATAATCTAGTGCAAAGACACTCCATACTCCTTTACCTCTAAAATTTTTAAAATGTATAAATCTCTTATTAGAACGGGATATCAAGAAAGGTTTTACACACTCACTCACGCTGTATTCACGCTGTATCCCGCACATGGCAGGTAAGGCAGACGGGAACTTGGGAACCTAATGTTAAGACACTCTGTAACGTTAAAAATAGAAAGAAATTATTATCTCAAGGAAAAATACCAACCGTGCGAGTCAAATAGAAGGAGTCTATTTCATATTGCCTACATTTTATACAAGCTTGTGAATTCGTAAAGCGTGGGATGGCTGCTTGCACAAAATTCATTACATAACTGCAATATTTTTAGGATTTCATATTTAAAATTTGTACCTTGTTAAATATTTAGACATGCTTCTTTTATATAATATTTAAATATTTATCTTTCGCATTGTCTCACAAAAATTAGGCCAAGATGATGGAATATAGTGTGATAGAATTACATTCTCCATTTCCCGCCCAGTTTTCGTTATAATGGCGTAAATTTAAAGTATTATATAGTTATAAAACTCTCTCAGCTTCACGCTGTATCCCGCACATAGCTGGGTAGGCAGAGGGAACTTGGGAACCTAGTGTTAAGACACTCCGTTTCGCCGATACATATATACATATATATACACATATATATGTTTTAATTTATTGTACTACAAAGGCTTGCTACGAAACTAGTGCCATCTATTAAGGAGTAGAAGCAAACTCTGTAGAATTCTATAAATAATTATATTATAAGGCGTTTCAAATAAATATTTTATTTAATTTAAAAGTTAATTTAAATTTGGTTTTACGTGTATCTTAATTATATTATAAAAAAACTACTAATAAAAGGTAATAAGGCAAAGCGCGGAGTTCCGCCATTCAACGCAAATTCGGCGAAAAGTGGGGAACGGAAGTGGAATGGAGTGTTTTAACACTAGGTTCCCGGGTTGCCCCTACCTACCCTGCCTCGTGCGGGATACAGCGTAAAACTATAAAATAAAAAAAGAAATAAAAAAAAACTACGTTAGGTTATATAACCTAACGTACTTTTTTAATAATAAATTATATAACCAACTATTGTTTAACACTTACATATGTAATTGTTAAACAATATTAATCTCGGTACTTCATTTAGAAATAGAATATTTTTAACAAAATTGTAACGGGAATGTATGTACATGAAAAATATGTAAGAATGCATGATGCTTGTTTGCCTGAGCGTTTATTCGTGCTAATATCAGATACGGCCTTATCAATTTCATTGCCGTTTGTATTTTAGCAAGCTTCTCTATAAAGAGTTAAGTTATAGTATATTAAAAAAATGTTATTGTACTAAGTTTTTATTACACACACACACACACACACACACACACACAGCTTTAAGCTGTATCACGCACATAGCAGTGTAGGCAGAGGAAACTTGGGAACTTACTGTTAAAACACTCCGCTCTGTTCCCCACATTCCGTCGAATCGAATGCTGCTGTTGAGTGTTGCTATTAATTACAATCCACTATGGTGGATACGGCGGTACTCACCACTTTTACCAGAACGGTAAAATGAAAATTTTATATATTACAATTAAAAATATTAAATATTCTTCGAGTAAGTATCGTATCGAACGGTGACAGTCACACATTTATGCCACAGCGCAGGAGCACAAGCGTATGACTGTACCAATAACGATTATAGATTCTTGAAACTGTAGGGACTTTCGTTAAATTTCGTCTGAACGGAAACATGAACTGGAATATCTGGTTGAGATCAGTGTATCTAAATAGTAGTCAATCAGGATATTAGGCACCTTTTGCCTATTTGACTATGAGTACACATGTGATACAGCATGAAGCAAAAAAAAACCTAATGGTAGCAGATGTGTACAAAGAGTGTGAGCACATATTCTAGTTTGACTCAATCAGCAAATTACACGTATCAGCTATAGAATATTACTTAAAGAATACCTTAGCTATTAGTAGTTTAAAATATAATTAAATGTATGTACCATAACGATATTTTGTATATGCTACTATAAACCAAATATTTAATAAATCAATGAAAACGCAATAATTATACAATATGTAGTAATAATACTTGCTTTATTGCAATATCAAGCAGCTAGAGACATCTATCTCCGAATAGAAAAAGCAGACTCTATGTGATGAAACCGCATGTATTTAATGTAGCGTTTACAATTGATTAAATTACACATTTTACTTAAATTTTAGCAATATTTTTAATTGAAAATCAAAAAGAGAAAACTTTTCTATACATTATGGGATTTTTTTCATTATTTTAAGATATATCAACGTATTTAGTTTAAGTAACAGCTACAATTTTAAATGAATGCATCACCTGTTGAAGCAATAACAAGCGATTGTAATACATAGCAGAGGAAACTATTAAGTTTAGCTACTGCACGCTAGATGGCGATACACGAAAGTTATTTCAAAAACAACAAGGCACAACGACGAAAGAGGCTTTGTAACTTTAATAATTCAATTAACTTGATATTTTATGAAAAAAATTAAAACGTACAATATTTTTTTCATATGTTTTAATATTAATTACGTATGTACATAATCATATATAACTTAAGTTAGGTATATCTCGGTTTGACTTAAGGGAAAGAGTGTAAGCGTCAATTTAATCAAATATTTTAATTAAATAAGGTCTCTATTGTAATTTGCAATAAAAGAAAAAAAAAGTGTCATTCAACCTAAATGACAAGAAATATTTTGTTTAGTAAAAATTGATTTACTTTGATATTATATTTTATATTATATTTATAATTGTTGAAAGTTTATTGAAGTTCATAGAAAAATAATCTTTTAATATCTACATTCATGCCTCACCCAGAGTATTTTCCGTTTCACAAATTTGAACCAGTTAAAGATATTGAGGCTGATGGCGAGGCGTCTATATTGGTACTTGGACGTTTATCAAAGAACTATTTATTTATTTCTTAGTCTAATGTTAGAACACTTTCCTGAGAATTCTAACTTGGCGGAACCTAACGCCGCGCTTTGCCTCGAAGTGAAATGAAACGGAAATATTAAATATTTCCTTAGTGTGAATCGAGCCCACTACCACTATCGCGTTAACAGTCTCACTCTTGTGCCACTGCGCCACGACAGACCTCATTGTATTCTTGTGATTACATTTTTTTGCTTCTTAAAATTTTACTTTACTAGACATTTCATATATTTTTATATATTTTTGTAAAAGCAAGAACAAGTCGGTGTTATGGAGGACGAGGTGAAGAAAATACAAATGGAGCTGGCCGCTATAAGACAAGAGAGATTTTTTCTGAGTCGAAAAACTGCGGATGGCATAGTATGTTCTCTATTCATTAAAAAATATAATTCAAGCAATAAATAATTTGATCAACGCTGAATCTCGCACATGGCAGGGTAGGGAACCTAAGGAATCTAGTGGGAACCTAGTGTTAAGACACTCCATATCGATCCGGACAGTGGAGACTTGGACCGTTGATTTTGAGGTATTGCGTGTTGAGTGGCGAAACTGAACGCCAAGCTTTGCCTTGTTAACAGAAGAAAATAACAAATATTTAATTTCCTCGAGTGGAAATTGAACCCACAACCTGTCACATTTGCAGCAATACGCTTGTGCCTCTGCGCCTCGACAGACCTTAAATATTATACACATTTCGAACTTTTTCTTCTTTCGCTCCGCCTTATTACCAGAACGATAAAAAAGTTTTTCTCAGCTTCACATTGTATCCCGCAAATGGCAGAGTGGGCAAAGTGAACTTAGGAACCTAGTGTTAAGACACTCCGTTCCATTCCCTACTATATAAAAATAATGAACTCACCCTTATAGCAGTATAAGGGTGAAACGCACCCTCCCCGTTTACAGACACAAGCTGTGCCGCTGTGATCCGAAGATACATATATATTAATTTTTTTTTCAGGAATCTGATGAAACAAAGGAAAACTTAGCAATAACTACGGATTGTTTAAAACAAAATGAAACAGAGTGTGTGAAAAGTCCACAGGTATTGTAAGCTTGAAATCTTCTTTATATTATGCAACTATAGATAGATTTACTTACTTACTTAGTATCCCGCACATGGCAGGGTAGGCAGAGGGACCTTGGGATCTCAGTGTTAAGACACTCCGTTCCACTTTCCGCCGAATTTAAGGCATTGCGTGTTGAGTGCCGGAACTCAACATCACGTTTCGCCTTGTACCAGAAGACATGAAAACATTAAATATTTCAATTCCTCGAGTGGGGCTCAAACCCGCAACATACAAAATCTAGCGTTTGCCAACGAGCATTCGATAATATTTTGAGATTTGTTTAAAGTGTAGCCATTTTTTTATATATATATTTTTTTGGGGAATGATAAAAAATTTTAAATATAAAAATAATAATAAAAATAACCTATCTTTTCTTAGTTATTTTCAATATCGATACTGGTCACTACGATCTTATCGATATTGCATTGACTACCCGTTTATTTATTTTTTCAGCTTCACGCAAGGCACATGGCAGGGCAGGCAAAGGGAACTTGGAAACCAAGTGTTAAGACACTCCGTTCCGTTTCTCACTTTTAATATAATTAATCATTTCTTAAAGGTATCACAATTGAGGGAAGAATTGATACGCGCCAAAAACCTTGCTGACGAGGAACGGTTTCAAAGAGAGAAGTATGAGAAAAAGTTGAAGGATCTGGAAGTGAAACTCAACAGTATATGTCGTGAAGAGATACCTGAAGTCAGAGTACGTCACAGCTAAATAATATTTATATAATATTTGTACAATATCATGCAAAGTCCACTGAGAACAATAGACTATAAAATTTGATGGTATTAATTTCGATCCACACTGAGAGACTTAACACGGCGTTGGGTTACGTATATTAGTAAAAATAATTTTGACACGTCATAGTATGTCAAAGCGCGGAGTTAAAGTTAAAAACATAGCACGTATAAGCATTAACATTGCTATAATTAATTAATTTGAAACAATTGTTCGTCTATTGTTGTAGTATTCATATTTTGTATGTCGATAGTTACGTAAAACGTTTTTTTTTATTACGTACTACATTACAACGTCGTATAAAGGATATAATGAACAATAACCTAGTTCATTTTTCCCGTCCAACTTCTCACTCACAAACCAACGTTGAGTCATTGCTGTGTTTACAATGAAAATGTACGTATGTACGTAACCGCAGGAGTTACGTAAGTTCCCCACTGAAGAAGTCACCGCATTGAAGAAAGATCTGAGAGATATGAGAGAAGAGGTTGAAGAATTGAAAATGTCACTTAACGAAAAATCCGATGAAGCTCAAGACTACCGGTTGAAGGTATAATAAAATAATATATCTAAATGTTTTAATGGAGGCATGTCGTGGCGCAGCGGCACAAGCGTGTGACTGTAACCGACAGGTTGTGGGTTCGATACACACTCGATGAAATTAAATGTTTAATATTTTCAATTTAAATATTTAATGTTTTTATTTCTTTGTTTTGGTACACTGCAATACGCGGCGTTGAGTTCCGCCACTCAACACGCATTGCCTCAAATTCGGCGGAAAGTGTGGAACATAAGTGGAACGGAGAGTCTATACAAAAGTTCCCTCCGCCTACCCTGCCATGTGCGGGATATAGCGTGAAGCTGAGTAAAATGTTATATTATTTTCATAAAATTCTTTGTTTAAGCTCGCCCGCCATATATGTACGCCCGTACATAGCAATGCAGGCAATGAGAATTCCGTTTCGTTAAATTACATAACCTTTCCTAATGAATGTCGGAACTCAACGCTGCGAAATATACACTAATGTCACAAAAATCGATTATTAATAAAACTTACAATGTAATTTTAATTATAATCAATGTTTTTCTATATATAATTTAATAATGTTATTTACAATTGTAGTATCTGCAAGCGCAGCAACAAGCTGAAGAACTCAAACGACAAATTGATGTTATGGAATTTGACAACAAACAAGTGTCAGATCAAATACAAATGGAAATACAAACTATGAAGGTTGGTTACTTCCTTCCAAAGGCGCACGTGATATTTTCGATTAGAGTTGAGTGGCGGAACTCAACGTCGCATTTTGCTTTGTACAAGAGCGAAGAAATGGAAACATTATATCGAATGGTGATCGAACCCCGTTGTGCTGCTGTGCCACGAGAGGCCCCAGTATATACCTATTATAATTATTTCTGTTTAATAATGATTAATTGAATGCTACAAGAATTTGGCGATATTTAATATTTAATATTATAAGGCACAGAGCAAGCAAATGTCAATATAAAATATTTAATTCCCTAGAGTTTGAATATAAAATAATATTGCGCGTTTACAGTCGCACGCTTATGTTCCTGAGTTCCTGATCTTACATATAGCTGATCCAACAACTATCATATTTACGGTCGTACTTGTGATATGTCACCATAATCTCGTAAAACAGCGTTAAGCTCCGCTCATGGAAAAATAATGAAACTATGTAATACTATATAATAATAATTAGATGTCAAACGTTAATTAATGTAGATGTTACGCTTCGATGCATTTCTTTGTTCTCAATCGTACCTACAGGTAAATTTTCAAATAAAATTTTATGCTTTCCGGGAAATCCAATTATTGTAACCGTTTTTTACTTAGCGTTGTAATTCATTAATGTAAATAAATAAGATACGAGCAAGATTAATTTATTTCATGAAATAAATTAACACTTTATGAAATGAAATAAATGAACTTATTCTTTTTTAGCAGAGGAGGGAACTTAGGAGTCTAGTGTTAAGACACTCCGTTTCTTTTCCCATTTTTTGCCGAATTTGTGGGATTGCATGTTGAGAGGTGGAACACAAAGCCGCGCTTTAATATAAATAAATAAGATACGAGCAAGATTAATTTATTTCATGAAATAAATGAACACTTTATGAAATGAAATAAATGAACTTATTTTTTTTTTTAGCAGAGGAGGGAACTTAGGAGTCTAGTGTTAAGACACTCCGTTTCTTTCCCTTATTTTTCGCCGAATTTGTGGGATTGCATGTTGAGAGGTGGAACACAAAGCCGCGCTTTGCTTTGTTACCAGAGCAGAGAAAAGAACCTTTAATATTTAACTTGAAAATATGAAATATTTCATTTCCTCGAGTGGAGATTGAATCTACAGCCTTCCGCATTTACAGTCACACGCTTGTGAGGCTGCGCCATGACAAACATAAAAAAAATCATGTATTGATCAAAAATCATGATAGGCCGTCCATTTGTGTCATACAATTGGACGGCTAAAAAGTCATTATAATAAAGAAAAGTTAGCTAATAAAATCCAAATAATATTAATTAAACACTGCCAAAAGATTATTTCAAGGAATTATAAGCTTTAGGTAGTCTGGTAATAAGGCATTGAGTTCCGCCACTCAACACGCAATGCCTCAAATTCGGCGGAAAGTGGGGAACGGAAGTGGAACGGAGTGTCATAACACTAGGTTTCACTTCCGTTCCCTCTGCCTACCCTGCCTAGTGCGGGATACAGCGTGAAGCTGAAAAAAAAAAAAAAAAAAGGTAGTGGAAAATTTTAACAAATGTATAGGAATTTCGACGTAGCTTTATGACAACGTATAACTTAGTGGCGGTAGACGGTTTGCAAGAAGCGCGGGTTCAAATCCCACTGACTACGTTCGGATCTTTGTACGTATTTTTCTTATAAATAAGCATTGCGGAAAATACGTGTAGTGAACACTTTAAAATTAGAAAAATGAGATTAATACAAATTACTTTAAAATATTTGTTTTCTTATATTGAGGATAAATGAATAGAGTTAGATTATTTAAAGTAAAGTAAATAACGGTACGTTATTTAATGATATATACATTTGTTGCTATATTTTAAATTTACATATTACTTATTTAATTAAAGAGACAGACAGAGAGAAAAAAATGTTGTGTTTAGACGTATTTTGTTAAACGATATGTGTTTAAGTTCGATTCTCCGTCAGAATGATTAAAAATGTTACTATTAGTAGTCAAATAATCATTTTTATCAATAAAATACTAATAAGTATATAACGAAAAAAGTACTTTAAATATTAATTGCATTTCGTTTCCTGTTCCTTGTTTTTCATTAGATGCAATTTCAAGAAAAGTTACAAGAACTGGCACCACTTCCGGACTTATTGAAGGGTGCACAAATTCAACTTCAAGAAGCTAAGCAATTGCAGAAGTTGGCCGAGAGCAGTTCCGATCAACTGTCAAATGAGTTGCAGTGCGTCAAAGAGAAGGTTGGCAGCTTTGAAGTTTTATATTTTACTACTTTAAACTTTTTTTAGTATCATGATGTATGTCGCACGTGGTAGTGTAGGCATAGGGGAGTCTGGGAACCTAGTGTTAAAACTCCGTTCCGTTCTCCACATTTTGTAGAATTCGGCTAAATTCAACGCCGTGTTCTTGCCTATCTTCGATTTGAAACACACACTCGGTTAAAAACACAAAACATTTCTTACGATGTCATTTCAAGGAAAGAATTGTTTTCCATAATATATGCAAAATATAACTTACGAGTACCTATTTTTTTTTAAAATATCTTTCCAAAATCATCATAAGGGGCATTTAAGTTTTAAATTTTAATATTTCTTATAAAAGTGGTAATTTTTTGTGAATATATATATGTTTTTTTAGCTTCACGCTGTATCCCGCAGGTGTCAGGGTAGGCAGAGGAAACCCGGTAACCTAGTGTTAAGACATTCGTTCCACTTTTGTATCCCATGTCCGCCGAATTTGAGGCATTGCGTGTTGAGTGGCGGAACTCAACGCTGCACTTAGCCTTATTACCAGAGCGAAGAAATGAAACATTAAATATTTAAATTGAAAATATTAATTATTTCATTTCCTCGACTGAGAATCGAACCCAGAACCTGTAAGTTACAGTCACACGCTTGTGCCGCTCCAACATGACAGAACTTTATGAATATATAATTTTTAATATCATATTTGCAGCTAGTGATCGCTGTAAATAACTTAAGTATGGAGAAAGTTGATAAATCAAAATTGATTGAGGATAACAAGGCTCTGAAGAGCGAGCTCGAGCAGAAACTAAAGGAAGTGGATGACTTGTTAAGAAATGTAGATGAATATAAGTAAATACATATAAAAAATATTTTTATTGAATTTATATATTATTATATTTTGATTATATTAAATTCTCTTAGTCCGTCACTGGATACGCTATATACGATATCGTAAATTATGTACTCTTCCGCATATATAGGGTAGGCAGAAATAACGTGGCTCAGAGGCACAAGCGTAGGGCTGAAATTAAATATTTAATATTTTAATTCCTTGATCTGGTTCAAGGCAAAGCGTGGCGGAACTCAACGCCACGCTTTGCCTTGAACCAGATCAACACACAATGCCTCAAATTTAGAGGAATGTGGGCAACGAAGTGTCTTAAAACCAGGTTCCAAAGTTCCCTATGTTTATCCTGCCGTGTTGAGATACAAAGTGAAGCCACAGAACAAGAAATAACATAGTATTAAATATTATTACCTCAAACCGAAACTATAACTGAGCCTTTGGCAAAGTCTTTACAAATCGATATATCGATTAAACATAAATGACTGTTTAACTATTTTTTTTTTAAATTAATAATAAAAATATTAATAACAAGGAAAATGAACAGGTACTCGATACTGCGTTTAGAAGAGAAATTGTCACAAGAAGAAGGTAGATACAAAGAAAAATCAATGGAATTCTCACAAATGTTGAACGACTTGGAGGATGTAAAAACTGAAAACGCCAGGTCTCTGGCCAGAAGTAAAGAGAGATGCGACTCGATGAGACGATACATGCAGACGCAAATATCAGAATTGGAGCGGCAGTTGATACAGAGCCGGGCTCAATGCAGAGCCTGTCAAAAGGAAAGAGATGATGTACATTGCAAGATTTTACGTATATACGTATACTATAAATATGTAGTCAATAATAGATCATAAATTTATATATATATATATATATATATATATATATATATATATATATATATATATATATATATATATATATATATATATATATATATATATATGTGTGTGTGTGTGTGTGTGTTTTTTAACATTATATATATAACATATCCATTTTCCACTTTACCACGCTGAAAGGCACCTTACGTCTTGAGTGGCACAACTCAACACTGCGCTTGGTATTGTTAAGAGAGTAAAGAAATGAAAACATTAAATATTTAATTTGAAAATATTTGATATTTCCTTTCCTTGATTGGGGATCTAACCCACAATCGGTCACGGTCACCACCACATTCCTGCTTGTACCGTTCCACCATGACAGGCCTCAACAGAAGACATGGTGCTAATATATTCCTTATACGTCCTTACAAAGATACATTATGATGAATATTCAAATGTTTGTGCGTAGTACACTGATTAAATCAATCCGGTATCTTTTTAAATAATCATGTTGAAATAGAAAAGACATTTTTTTTTAATTAATGGAGTAAAATGAACATAACATTTCAGATAATATTTTCAGGTGTTTACTTTTTTCACTTTTAAATAGTTAAATATTAGGCCTCATAAAAACAACTTTTGTAAAAATAAATAATAGCAACAATCAATATATATTTAGTATAATAATTTTCAGATTCGTCAACGAATACAAACGCAAGTGAACGGCCTGCAAGAGAATTTCAATCTTGTCAGAATTAGATTTCGTTCGGTGCAAAATGAGGTGGCAGCTCTGAAGAACACATACGCGTTTATACTATCCGACGAAGATAATTGTGATCTATCAAAAATTATATCTACTTGACTAATATTTTTCTTACATTATTAGATTTCTAATATCACAAATATAAACTTATATATTGAAAAACAGATGTTTTTCATGTTTTTTTGGTACTGATTTTTTTGTGGTAACAATTGTTGACTGATTCGATGCGCTTGAAAATTAATGGTCTCTTGGTCAGTCGGTTGTTAAATGTTACTAATTATACTTAGAAGTGTATAATTGTTATACTATTTATTTTTAACATTTTTAAATTGTCATTCTACTTGGGAAAAATTTTTGTTTTGCGTAGCGTTATAGTTCATTTACATTTATGGAATTGTCCAACACCTAAGTACGCTAAAGCACTTTTTGCTCTATATTTGATTTTTTTTTAACAAATCTCATATGTATTCATATCAAATCTCATATGTAATAAGAAAAACAAATTTTTTTACGCTTTATAAAGTAAAATGAATTAAGTCACACCCACAAAGTGTATGCAAATAATATAAATTTGCTTCAACATATGGATAGAAATTCTTGTACTCATATACAGGAAGTGCTAAGTTATAAATCCTTTTACATTACAGCGATAAATAAATAATAAACAAACAGACGTTTAGCAGTACTTGTTACACACATTTGAAAGTACTATACTGAAGCCTTCGTCAATAAACTTTTGTAAGGAAGTATGTTATTTTGATAAGCGAGCTGAGAGCTTTCAATATTATCACCTGAGGATGGTTTAATAGCTGAAATGTTATAATAATTATAGCAGATTGAATATTGCGATGGTAGCAGACTTCCTCAGGATTGAATATTGCGTCTTCTTGCTCTGACAGGATAAAACACAGCGTTGATTTCTACAACTTAATATGCAATTAGT
The DNA here is from genome assembly GCA_019049475.1 of Eueides isabella. NCBI lineage: Eukaryota > Metazoa > Arthropoda > Insecta > Lepidoptera > Nymphalidae > Eueides > Eueides isabella. Next base: position 14,465,032 of record CM032383.1, read on the forward strand.
CCGATGATTTTTGATTTGATCTCTCTCTCCGTACAGTGCTTTGCGGGTAAAGTATGAAGCTGTGTTATAGCTGGCTGCGTTTATAGACCTCTTTTAGGTGAAAAAACGTCTTTATGTATGGGAATAGTAGAAATATGAATTATATATTATAGTCAAAGAGTGTGGATCTGCTAATATCCTATGACGCGAATTGTCAGGAAGGACAAATAACATTTTTATCAACATTATAAGATTAGTTTTTTTACAAATTTTTAATTTTTAATTTTTGCGTGTTTTCAAATGCTATGGAACAACGATCATTATTCTATTTATTAACTATAGCATACCCCACATTTCAATATCTAATTCTTTTTCCTAAACGGTTTGTGGCTTTATGTATTAGAGCCTTTACAATCGAACGTAAGCGATCTAATTTGGAAGTATAGAATTTGAAATATGTAATAGGGATTAGTATTACAACTATATATAAATATCTATTACATTCCTTTACTTCCTTAGTTAAACCGATATATATATATATATATATATATATATATATATATATATATATAATATATATATATATATATATATATATATATATATATATATATATATATATATATATATATATATATATATATATATATATATATATATATATATATATATATATATATATATATATATATATATATATATATATATATATATATATATATATATATATATATATATATATATATAGATATATATATATATATATATATATATATATATATATATATATATATATATATATATATATATATATATATATATATATATATATATATTATATAATATATATATATATATATATATATATATATATATATATATATATATATATATATATATAATATATATATATATATATATATATATATATATATATATATATATATATATATAATATATATATATATATATATATATATATATATATATATATATATATATATATATATATATATATATATTGAGTAGTGTTCACCTTATTACCTATTGACAGCAGCTTCAACTTCATCGTGACAGTAATATATTCAGTGTAGAATGCAAATCGCATTAAAATATGTGTATATTAGATATATTATGTTTTTTACATAATAAATATGTTTGTAACCTGTCATAGCGCAGGGGTTTGTGCCTGTAAACGCGACTGGTTTGTGGGTTTGATCCCCTCTCGAGGGAATAAAATATTTAATATTCATTACAATTTGAATATTTTGTTTGTATGTTTTGATTTCTTCGCTGTAGGTTGATTTCCGCTATTCAACAGGCAATGCCTCCATTTTGGCGGCAAGTGGGGAATAGAATGGAGTGTCTTAACACTAGGTTCCTAAGTTCCCTCTGCCTACCCTGCCATATGCGGGATACAGCCTGAAGCTGAGTGAGTGAGTGTGTAATAAGCATTTTATTTTGAATTGCTTAAGGTATGGTTATATAGGCAAAAGTCAACCTCGGCAATGTACTATCCAAGACAAAAAGAAATTATAACCTTAATTCTTTTAAAACTTGTGTAACTGAGAACAGTTATATCTACAGTATTAAAGCCGTATATCGATGATTAGGTCTAATTTAGCCTCAGTTAATACTGAAGAATTAGTCTGCTATGTACGATTTTCTATGTATATTCATCCTAGAAACTTTGGTTAACGTCTTATTTGTCGTCTTACGTGGTCGAAGTCTTATTTTAATAATGTTTTTTTACATAAAATATTTAGAAAATGAATATTCTATTTTAATCATGTCTGTACTATGAAATGCGGATATGTTTTAACTGGTTCACAAGATTCAGCTAAATACGGAAAATGACGAAGCTGAGTAGAGAATGTAAATATGTATACTATATCATTAGGTCAATTCGCGGCGTTGAGTTCCGCTACTTACAGTTCCATCACAAAGCCTCTGGAAATCAGAGGAAACGCAAGATTCTGGGGTGTTTTGGCTACATGACAATATTATCTCTCGAAGTTTACTTCGAGTAACAAGATAGACACGAATAGATAAAAAACCTAAACGGTTTCTTATATGAAACATGTTTTATATAATGGTGAAATATTGTGTAAACATATATATTTTTTTTATTAAACTGTATCACAAGCGACGAGCTACATCGTTGAACTGTTTGTTTCAATGTCAATCGTATAATTATTACCCACATTTTATTAGGATGAGACGCCTAAAGTGGACTCAAAAATTATAATAATTTATGTAAATTTAACCATTTTGTAAACTAGTACAGCTATAAAATATCGAGAGATAGCACAGTTCAGGGGCACCGGTGACTGTGATTTACGACATTGGCTGTGATTTGCGACGGTTGTGAATTTGATTCCCACTTCCTTCCTTGCTGGCGTTATACCACGCAGTGCATTAAGACCAACAGTGTGTTTTATTGCGAACGAAGTGTATCAACATTTGGTTTTCACGGCTAAGAAAAACATAACACAATATTGAATTAAAATTTTATATATATTATTTTAGTTTTGCGCTTTCTCTCTTATGGGAAGATAGGCAGAAAAAAATGAAATGAATGTCAAGTCATATTGTTTTTAATACTTATTTGTATTCCAGACATTGCGTGTTAAGTTGAGAAGGACATCCATTCTTCCGACAAAAGGACAAATCCAACATCTTTCTAACATTTTATGTTTGTATATGCAATTGTCTAAGGTAATAGTATTATATTAGTGCTGTGTGTATATTATATGTACTGTAGCCTGCAGTTCTAGATCGGCGGTCTGCCTTCACATTGTATGGTTAGTGTATAAGGTCAAAGGCACTATAAGTGTTTGCCATATAACTGCTTGCTGTTATATATATATATATATATATATATATATATATATATATATCTATATATATATATATATATATATATATATATATATATATATATATATATATATATATATATATATATTTATATTGTAACTTATATAAATATAAGTTACAATATATAAGGATCCAAGTATTTAAATCTTTTGGTCGAGAATCGAATTACCAGTTTTGGTCATACCAAAAAAAACATATAAAAGAAGGGACATTCGTAAAATGGAGTAGTTACTTAGAAATACCAAATAGTCTCATAAATAGTTATAACAACTGTAATTTGGTTAATTTTGTTTATTAATTTGCCTTAAATGTGTGTTTCCAGACTTTAATTGAAAATTATATACATATTTGCGTTGTTGATCAAGTAACATGGACATAAGTTATATGTCGGGCTTCCACTCCTCTTACCAATTGGGCATACCAATAGGGCACACATTTTTTTAAAAGTTTCGAGATTGTTACAATTGACCCCTTGATCATTCTGCTGGCATTCTCTGTACATAGAAACACCCTGTTTAAAACAAACGAGAGACTACAGCGAATTTATCTCTGTAAAACTCTATAGAGAAGTACAACTCAACATGAGTGCTATATTAATTGCTGAATCTTGGAGACTTTGTCCTTGATTTTTCCTAAGCCCGTCCTGATTTGATTTTTTAGTTGTATAAATAAAGAATGATTACATCTAAGCCATATAAGGAAAACATTTCACATTGATGTTGGTCTTTGCAATGTTCATATTAACTTTGTATGGACTATGTATGGAGAAAAAGAAGGAAATTAAATTTCATTAATCTTTTAATACAGTGTGAAAGTATCCAGTACACATAACAAATTATTGCTTCATACATCTCAAACCAAAACGAGTGTCGGTAAATATAATATAACCACGTAACAGTTTACAACAGCTACCTTTCATGAATAAGGTCATAATTATATAAAAAAAGCACATTATCAAAATATTCAACCTTTTATTAACTCACTTATGGCCATTTTTTTTGTATTTTTATCATTTTTTAAATATATATATTTTTTCATAATCCAAAAATAAACATGACTTAACAGTGTACTTGTAACCTCAATCAGGCCTTAAAATTTATTTGTGTATATTTGCAAGTACAAGAGTGTCCAGTCCATTTCTACTCAGGTTAATAAATTATTAAATATTTTTATTGCTTCGCTCTAGTAACGAGGTAAAGCACGGCGTTGAGTTCCGCTTCTCGACACGCAATATCTCGATAATTTGTTGGGAAGTAGAAAACGCGAATGTTTAACGGTAACATGTGAAAACATTACGTTCCAAGGTTTCCTGTATCTACCCAGCTTTGTGTAAGCTACAGCGTGATCCTACAAAAGACAATCTTTTTTTGTTTAACTTTCGCTCAAAGGCTTTCTCTCCATTTTTTTTCTTGTATATTTCTTACTACAGAGCACCAGTCTGTTCTGCGTTCCATCAAAAATGTAGAGTGAATTTAACGTCAATGTCAAGGCGTCAATAACCAGTCTACTCATCATAGGTGAGCATTGGGAAGAGGCCTCCCTTCCTAAAGTCCGACTGACCAATGGCTTCTTCAAGCATTTTCTACTAGCTCTTTGACTTTCTTGCACGGTGAAGTTCGTCAGCTTGATCAGCGACATATTCATCTTTCGTCTAACCTCAATATGCTATGATTAGGTTTTACCAGAAAGGTTTTATAATTTATGATATGATATTTTTTAAGAAGAACTGAACTGGTCTTTCACGTAATGAGACCCAATATTATCACTGCGCTTATGTTTGTAGTATTTATTTAACGTAATAAATGACAATTTGATACTTTAAATTAGCCTAATAAAGATCGCGCCCTTGCCTGCTGAGGTCGTATATCTCGTTTGCTCGCTTAATGCCGATACAAATTCCGACCTTTTTCAAGTGAATTAAATTTCAAGTTTTTTTTTATTTGTTTCTGCTCTCGATCTAGCATAATCCGTTCTCTCATTACTCACGCATGCTTTTTTACTACAACAATATACTTTGTTTTTTTTTTTATTCGCCACTGGAACTTTTTGCGGTGTCTCTAGACTGTTCTAATTGCTTTAATTACATAAGGAAGTACCTTGCGGCCGAGAATGTAGGTTTCTATATTTGTTTCACGAATAAACGTTTTATACTCGTAAATACGCAACTCAATGTCACTTTAATTAAATGTGTATCGATTGGCACGGTTTACCTCGAATTGTAATTAAAAAACAATATTTAAATAATATTTTCTATAGTACTCTACTAGATTGAGGATATTCGAAGGCCCTTGGGAGTACGATCTTATTACAGGTATCGGACTCAATCCGTAATTGGTTTGAAATTTTCCTTTTTATATTAAATTTATAAGTTTAATCATTCTTTTATCTCTTCAAAGTATTAGCTTCGATGCCGTTGCTAAAAGAGAAGCTAAATTAATATATCGTAATTCTTACTTAATCTTTTAATCTGGTATAGTTAAAGGTTATATAATTGTTCGTGACAATTCGTTAATGTTTTTTCTTACATTCAAATTACAGTTTCTTTTATAGTTTTATAAATGAAGATAGTAAAATTAATATAATGTAGAAAATAAATACATAGTGCGTAAATGCCTTATAGCAAAAAGTCTCATTAGCATTTCGAGTAAGATTAAAGTTTTTGTTGGCATTTTTTAGCCACTTGCTGTACAAGTTCATTATTCGTTCAATTTGTGTAATGCTTTTATTTTAAAACATATAAATTTGATATGTTGGTTTTTTTTATGATAATTATATAAATGAATCTAATATTTCTAATATTAATAATTGGTAACTGAAATGGTTTTATTTAAAATGAAATATTAATAAAACAACAAATTCCATTCAAACACATATATTTGTTTGATTTTTTTTTAACTTTTTGGTGCTCCATTTTTTATTTATTTGTGTTTTTCATTAAATTATAAATTAATACTCTAATATAATAGTAAAGGTCTCGCGAACGAGCACAGCCTCCGTAAATGGGCAATCGGGAGTTCTGTGCGCCTTCCGAAACCCGGGCAATGAACTCGGCATAATAAATAATAAGATACAAAAGGAATTCAACGAAGTACCATCCGATGGTTTCCACACTCGCATACACGCTCCACACGACAACAGTCTTACATCTATAATATCACTAGCTATACAGGTACGGCGAGGCCGCGTGCACTGATCTGGTTCAATAATGTAGGTAACTGATTCACTCGAAGTGCGAGTCCTTGAGCTTCTTGATGGCATTGGTGAGGTGGAGCATTTCTGTGTTCAACTGCCAGATCAGAGTCTCCAGTTTGTCCACAGAGTCCAGAACCTCAACGCGCTCTGTGTGTGGGTTGAAACGTACTTCGAATGGTCGGGACATGGTTGACACCCAGCGTCTGGAGAAGAAGAAAATCATTAGCAACATTTAAAATGAGATTAATTTAATATTGTTATTTATTTGACAACAGTTTTATAAAATGTACCTGAATTTGTCTTTGGCATCTTCAAAGCTCTCGGCGACGTAATAGATTGGCTGGTATTCTTGATCTTGGTAGGGCTGCACCGAGGTGGATGCTGGTTCGAAAGGCCTCAACTCAGGTTTGTCGCTAAGAGCGTGAAGAAGCTCTCCAATGGATGAAAGCAGAGCAGCGCCGTAAGCTTTCAATTGTTGATTTTCTTTGCACAGACCAAATTCAACGGTGAACCAGTACACCTATTCAAAAGAAAAACATTTCACTGTCTATGTTCTTATCGAGTAATATAAAATAAATATACATTAAATTCGCAAATGCTTGGGCCCATAGGAAATTTCGCTCAGTGTAGTTATTAAGTAAAACTTCTTTTAACTAATATGCTAAAGTAACTTACAGTGGATAGTTTTTCAATTTCAGCGTCAGAAGCTCCAAGTGAAGCTAATCCGATCTCCTGAGAGAACTGAGCGAAGCTTGGATCAGCCAGAAGTGGGATGTGCCCAAGGAGCTCGTGAATGCAATCACTGGAAGTGAATACATAAGTTATTGATAACATCATAGAGGCCTGTTGTGACGCAGCGGCACAAGCATGTGGCCGTAAACAATAGGTTGTTGGTTCGATCCCCACTCGAGGAAATGAAATATTTAATATTTTCAAATTAAATATTTAATGTTTTCGTTTCTTCGGTCTGGTAACAAGGCAAAGCGCTGTGTTGAGTTCCTCCTCCTCAACACGCAATACCTCAAATTTAGCGGAAACTGGGGAACGGAGTGTCTTAACACTAGGTTCCCAAAAATTCCCTCTGCCTACCCTGCCATGTGCGAGATACAGCGTGAAGCTGAGTGAGTTCTTGAACAGAATTATCTAAAATTCAATATATGTGCATAGTTCATTAAAGCTGTTTAAACGATCTCTTTGATGTGTTCTCACGCGTCAAAGACAATTAAATGAAACTGTTTAATTCGATGAAAGTAGCCTTTGAAGTTGATAGAGTGTCGAACAGAGTCAAACTAAATTATAAGCGAGCCTTTAACGAAGTTATTATTTCATCAGAGCTTCGTCCCGTCTTGTTGGAATTTAAAAGCTGTCGAGTGTCAATATTTCCAGCCTTATACAGGTTGCATATTTGTTCTATTTTTATATTGTGCAATAAAGAGAAGTACTCTCAGCGAATATTAATGTTGGTATTTACTTTAAATATATGATTTAATGTACCTAAGTAGTACCTAAGTAAGTATGTAAATTAATTTACTATATTATAATATATTTTTTATTTTAAGTTGCCTAAAGAGGGATGAAATAAGATAATATTGTTCTTGTGAGATTTAAATATTAAAAATAAAATACCGAATACTTACGGTTCAGGTGTGTGGAATGGTGAGTTAGCGTGGCGTACGTATTGTGTAGATTGGAAAACACGGAAGGCAAGAGAGGCTAAGAAATCGCGAGCGGTGAGCAGACCAGCGGCCGGACGGAGAGTGAATCCGGTGTGCTTGCGCAGGAAGTTGCTGACATCCTCCAATTGCGGTATGCGATGGGGGACGAAAATGTCAGCGGCCTGGAGTTTTCCAAACGCAGCCTTGTACTCGCGGCAAGCATGTTTGGGCATCAAGTCGAGTACAGTGTTGAACACACGCTGCCAGGTAGCGTTCTCACTTTCGCTGTAGGTGATAGATGGAATCGGGTCACTGTATTTGTAAGCAAAAGCGATTTCGGCGATTTGTTTCCTACGCTCTCTGTATTCCTTGTCAGCGAAACCTGGATGGTTCATGTCGAGTTCTGGTTCATATTTAGTCATCAGATGGTTGCAGTTGTCAAGATCGGATGCATGGCGCGGGAACCATGGGGTCTTGTTGGAGATGTTGTTCTCCGAAATCAGATTAACTCCGACGAAAGAAGTTGACTGACGCAGAGATCTGATCAGTTGCAGCAAGTTGACGCGGGACATGCTCACTTTGACGAGAGCATCGAATTGGTTTCCGGGTACTTGAGAGGGGCGAGTTTCGAGATGTTCTACGCAACCCTTGTAGTTGTCGATTGTTTTCAGGATGCGAGTGAGAGAGCCCATACCTTCGCGCATACGAAGAAGTAAAGCGGCTTGTTGGGTCGCCTGTTCGGCTTCAGGGCTCTCGCTGGCGGCATTTTGCAAGATTATCTCTTCTTCAGTCAGAGTATAATCTAAAAATCAAGAATAAAAAGTTATTTATATTTATAAGTATATATTATGTTTTTCTCTTTGTCTTATATGTTTTAATAAATTTTGAATTATAATTAACAATCAATACAAACCTTCATCCCCGTTTGCGTTACCGTCGTTGGATTCCGCATCTATATAAAAAAATAACGAAAAAACTTATAAAAAAAGAAATAAAAACAAATGAAAATAAAAAAAAGCGTAACCAATTAATTTAAAATATGAAAAAGCTATACAAGTCAGTAAATTGTTTTACCAGGATGACCGTTTTTGCATTCATCATTTAGTGCACCGTCTTCAACGGTCTTCCCGTCTTCGCCTACATGAGCGGCGTCTTGGATGAAATCAGAGTCCAAGCCAGAGTCTAGTAAATAAAAATAAAAAAAAAAAATAAAACAAAAAACAACACAAAAAATCAAATAAAACAAAAAAAAAAAAACACAAAAAAAAATAAACATCAAAACATGTATGTTAATCTAATAATAATGTCGCATACCATTGGCACGGGCGCGAGCCTCCTCAAGTACACTTTGCTTGGTCTGTTTGACGACTAGTGTCTCGAAGCGAGCGTCATCTACGAGCGAGCGACGGCGAGATGGGTAGCCGTTCTGTAACAAAAATAAACAAAGTTCAATATTGAATCCCGATTTATTATTTTCCGTAAAAAATAAAGAAGAGCTTAATCCTAAATGAGTTAACCTAGCAAAAAAAAAAATACTAATTCCGATATTACAGTTAATCTCGATCATATCACGGCCGTAGCAAACACAAAGGGACGAAAGATAATCCTAAAAATATGTCCCCTAATCCTTATGAATATAAAGAGGTCGTACAATATTATATTTCATGTGAGAGTAGGAATTGCTTTTACGGAGTTCCTGAGCTTATTTCCTGCGGTCGGGCGTAAAGTGCTTCCATTACACCCCTCCCCCCCACCGGATCTAAGATGGAGTCGCACAAAGGAATCTCAGTTTCTGGACGGTTGCGTCTCGATAGAACCAATTATATGTCGAGTGAACTTTTGAACAACTCTAAAAGACTTGAATGCTAAAAGCCTTTCACAACGCTCTTCAGTGGACAAGTTGATCATGGCAGCTCTAAGATAATAAGCCACTATAATCATTTAGATGTTACGACAAAAGACTGTTTACCATCACAGAAAAATAAGATTATATTTACGATATAAAAATTTTATATCTCATTGTTATTTAAAATATCGCTATAATAAACAAATAAATTGCCCTAATGGCCTTCTCTTCTTATCTATAATGAAGTATTATATCACATGTGACATGGGTATTCTCAAAAGGTTTTTTAAAGTTACTTTGATCTTTGTCGCTTTGCTGTAAGGAAATCTCTATAATTATATTTGCATATTCAAATAATACAATTTAATTGAGATATCTTGTTTTTTTTTATATATATAATTATTCATTATTGTAAAAATAAACATATTTTTGTTTGTATATTGATTATGTAGCTGTTATATAAAATAGTGTGGTAACATATTATTAAATTTTAACAGTTGCGCTGAAATTGGGGTAAGTGGAACGTAAATCAGAAACGATGTTCGGACAAGGGTCGAGCGACATGGAGTGGGGCTCGTGTGACCTGTTGAAACGTGGGTCCGTCCGATGACGGCGTGCTAATTGTTAAAGCGTGTATTCAGTGACTTTTAAAAATGATTTTCGGCAACCAGCAAATGAAATGCTTTTCAATTTTTAATTGATATTTCTCCTACTACACCGATACCGATGTCTATTACGCCAATAGATGTAATTTTACCTTCAGCCTTACACGTATTGTGCTATTAGAAATTAATGCGAAGGATACTTAGAGGAAAGATCATTTTAATTTTATCTCGTTTTCCCCTTAACTTAGCACGTTTGTCGTATCATTTTACATTCTGAACTCATTTTTTTTTTATAAAATCGATATTAAACTACTTGTTGTTATTAGCACTTTAATATAACACCATCAAATAGTTAATTCGAATTCTTTAGTCGTAACTACAACGTAATTGTCCAGAGGTGTGAAGTCGCGAGGTGTGCGTTGGCGTTAAGACCTAGCATTTTCCACTAGAGTGGCTGCGGCCCTATGTATGTCAAGGGTTAGTAATCACACGCTATTGTTACCTAGCCCCTGAAAAGATACTAAGTGACGTAAGTATACAAAATAATAATTTTTACACTGATATCTACTTCAACAGATCTTAATAAAGTTATAATTATATAATATTTACCGTCGATTACTTTTTTTTATTGAAGGTGAACTGAACTGTACTAATAGATGGCATAATAATAAAATAATATCTATCGAACAACCATAAATTGCTTTGCCGAAAATATACATAGAATGTAAAATATGGAGTTGCCAAGCGTTGATCTGTAATTCCAAACCAACTTTATAGTGTCCTTAGTATTAGAAAATCTAGGTTACAATAACTGTCATTAATCCTTTTGTGATTTATTATTTCTACAAGTTACAATTTTAACTGCCGTTTTAATTAATAACTTTTAAATTTTAATACAGCGTTATATTGCTTGAAGGATCTCGATTACTACCGTTTACTGTAAACTCCGAACGAATGTGAGTTCCGCTCGCAAGGCTAGCTTGGTTATAGCTGTAATCACGTAGTACAATGTGTAGGACAAGTTCAAGTACGCCGTGTTGGTTTGACACGTATTCATGGTAAAATTTGTGGCCGTCGACTGCGGAAATATATATAGCAAAGGTCCGGCTAACTGGAACGCCTGGGATCGAATCCGGTTGGGCAGCCTTGGTGCTGGCCGGCGACTTTACCGTTCCAATGCACGTTAATTACCGCCACCCTCACAACGACAGCCGAAATCACGTCGTGTACATTGTGTTGTACGCGTATTATACACCAGTTAAGGCGGTTTACAACTGTCGCTTTCACTTCACTACATTTTTTTTTAATAATCAAGGATTTAATGCTCAAAGTCATATAGTGTAATTAACTTAAAATGTTAACACATATACGCTTTACAGATACTCTAATTTCCTATTAAGTATTTACTGAGTTTGACCGCGAAATCGTCTGAGGTTAGTTTTCTTCGAGAACGGAAAAAATTCACGGAAAAAATTCAATGTCAGATATTACAACAATGTGTATAATTGTAAGTATATGTAATTTATAAAAAAAATAAAAACACCTTAAATTGACCATAATTCCTCGGACACGCACGATTGCAGATCTAGCAAACATCTCAGTTTTTATGTTAATTTGACCGCGACGAACAACCTCGTTTGGTCAAGGGCACAGCACAGCCTCGAATCTACTTTAAACGGATTGAGGTATTTGGGTATAGATTAATAAGTGGCGCGTGTACTTTAGCGAGCGCTTCGGGAATATTTGATTTTTGGATATTATATAAATTAATATATTTGACCCTGTTTCAACTATCATTGTCGTTTGCAAAGTTAGTGAGCGTCGCAAAACGCGGTACCGACCTTCGACGGCCAAGGAAATACAATCATTCAAACAACCAATTATAAAATATACGTTAATTACAACACGTTAGATACGAATGTTTTAACGTGAGACCTGATTTTCGCACAGCATATAATCAACAATACATACAATTATGTATATCGCAACGCTACTTTTCAATTTATTTTATTACATATTTACAGTATTTTTTATTACTCATCTTAATTAAAAAGTTGAATTGTAATATTGTGAATTGTCTATGATCGAAAAAAAAAATACTTATATAATTCGCAGCGTAATTTCGCAGAAGCCAAGTCGTTTTTAAAATTATTCCTTGGAACTATATTTATATATCTTGACTCCAGATAACGCTCCTCGAGATGAGCTAAGCGCAGTTAGACTTAGAGACGCCTTGAATATTGACAATAGTGATTAATCTCAAAGATAATGAAGAAGATTTAATTAGCTTGTTATTCTTTGTAAACAATTGTCGGTAATATTTTCGAATTGCCCCAATAAGAGCGTCTATTATGAGAACCTTTCCTCGATACAATGGTTATTTTTAATTTTATATGTTCGTGCACGTCGGTTATATCACTCGTAGGTACATTAATGTGGGAAAGCAACGAGAGTTGAATAATGAACGTATCACGACCGTCTCATTGAGAAAGAAAATCAAAATGACGCGACATACAATTTTAAGTATTAAATTATTCATGACTCCAGTGAAAATATGATGGGTGTAGAGTATTTCGCGCGTTTTTTTTCCCACGATTTCTCCGATATCGTCCCCTACTGTTTGTACGTATTTCTGTCCTCGTGAGTGGTAATGCTGTGTCCTATTTTATTCTTAGACTAGGTTAGGTTAGGTTTGTTTTTGTAAACACGCTGTTCAGTTATTGTTACGCGGTGCAAGGCCAGTCGGATCTAACGTAATAATGATTGAAGATGACGTGCGTCTCTGCCTGAAGGCCCAGTAATATTCACCATTGAACCATAAGTGACTTGTGCGCATTATGCTTTTAAACACCCATTAGGGTTACCGTTGAGTTTTCTCATTGATTAAATAATCAATCTTGACCTCTATGTCATGTAGCTGATTGCTTGTACAACTGAGATTATTATAAGAAAAATAAATAAAAATATCGTAAAAGATTGTTACACGACATGATTCTATAACATTATTACCGTGAACAATGAAAAATACTTTTTTAAAGTGAATATTTGGACTTGTTTGTAAAACTTTGTGAGTATTCGGAACGCTTTCGTTATTGACTGAGAAAAAATATTAATATACGTATTATTGTACTTGTGGGGTCATTATATTTACTGTTTAAAGCATAAAATTGAAAGAAAAAGAAATACGTTGAACGATACAAGCGTAAATAATGCAATTGTTAACGTCAAGTTAAATCTTATGAAATTGATGAACAGTAATTAATGAAAAAGATAATATCAATATGAAAAAAAAAGCAAGCACTTTTTAGTAAAACGGGTCTCTAAAGCCATTCAATTACAAAATTTAAACATTATTAAAAAAAAGAAACATCTGGCACAAATCCTTCAACAGTGTAACTGAAAGCAATGCAAGCGGGACAGGGGTCCTCACCTCGATGCTGTAGGACTTCTTGATAGCGAACATTTCGCGGTTCTTTTGAGCAGCTGCGACGGCCATTGCTTGATAACACCACACGTAAAGAAAGTAGAGCCTGAACTTATTGTTCACTGCGCGTTTAGCTAGCGTAAAGTCTGCGAGAGCTTTATGTCTCGACCACGGGCTGAAGCCTGTCTGTCTACGACTCGAGCTGCCGTATTACGATGGCTAACTAAACTTTGGATTGCACACAGACCAATGCATGATAACCGTTCGCAAGAACAGTTTAAATAGTGTTTTTCGCCTCCCACCCTCGCCGTTCGTGCGCATGCGTCACAGCGCGCCCCGCGCCGCGAGTCCTGCCGCGCCGCCGCTACCGACGCTGTATCACTACCCTAATATATATATTTTTTATATTTTGTTATATTAAAGATATAGTATTATAATAATTATTATTAAATTAACAGTACTGTTGTTAGTTTCTCAATAAATACATTATATATGTTTAATACGTATATTTATATTGATGATTAAACGTGTTGATAAAATTGGCAAACTAAGTACATAATGATAGACAAAAAACTAGTATTTAGCTATTTAATTAAGATATCCAAGTTTTTATGAACTTATATTCTTATATTACTTGTTTTTTCTATAATTTTGTGTTGCAAAATTTATATAAAACTAAGGAGTTTGTATAAATCTAAGCAATGTGATAATTGAAAAGTTGGTTTTATTAAAGTAGTATTTTTCTAAAAATATGTCATTCACTACCAAATATTGTCATTCACTATGTATCGTGTTCGCAGCTTCATGTCGAGTGGCGGAACTCAACGCCTCACTCTGCCTCCCAGATGAACCCACACCTGTTTTGTTCCACAGTCAGACTCATTACCATTGCGCTGTGTAGGCTTTACGCTTGTTATAATTTGCATAATTTCTTTCCAATAGTTTCATGAATTTCTTAACTTTATTAAAAAAAAAAAAACCGAGTCACCTATGAAATTAGGATCCGGTTTGCGTGGTCTCGGACCTGGCCTCACAAACAAGGAAGTAGATTTAGTTCATCGTAACTCGGAACAGGATATATCAAAGTGCGGCTTTCAATGACTTTATTGCTGACACAATATTATAATATAAAATTTTATTATCACACAGACCCTACCCTAATGTCTATAATGTGTGTTTTTTTTTTTATTTTTAAAAAGTAAACTTGAAATTTATATTGTATGAGAACTGAGAACAATTTTTGTGTTATGACATATTTATTGCAAATATAAGTACATGAATTGTGAAATAATTTATATTTTGTTAAGTTTCAAAGAATAATTAAATGTTTGGGGCTTTTCCATCGTCTCATGTGTGTATCGGTAATTAAAGTTCCATCCCAGCAGCTACATTTTAATGGCATTCAACGAGAAGAGAAGATATTATAGATAACATTTAAGTAAGAAAGATATCACAAAATCTACAAACTTGAAAGTCACTGGTGTAGCTTTTTTTACTGTATCTCAGCTTCACGCTGTATCCCGCATTAGGCATGGTAGGCAGAGGGAACCCGGGAACCTAGTGTTAAGACACTCCGTTCCACTTCTGTTCCCCCACTTTCCTCCGAATTTGAGACATTGCGTGTTGAGGAGTGGAACTCAACGCCGCTTTTTGCCTTATTACCAAAGCGAAGAAATTAAACATTAAATATTTAAATTGAAAATATTGAATATTTCATTTCCTCGACTGGGGATCGAACCCAGAACCTGTCGGTTACAGTCACACTCTTGTGCCGCTGCGTCACGACAGGCCTCACTCTTACTGTATCTATGAACACATTTCGCCTACTAAAGGATACCTTCCTAAAGCTATAACAAACCCGAAGCCCAATGTCTGAGTTTCTGTCTTTATTAATATTAGATGTATATTGTACATATTCTAAGTTGTTTCTTATATATAAATAATTTACCAATTTAATCCGATATTATATGTACTTTATTTCGACTTCACGCTGTAATCCGCACATGGCAGGGTATTCAGAGGGAACTTGGGAACCTAGTGTAAAGACATGTCGTGCTGCGTCTCACACACCGAATTTGAGGCATTGCGTGTTGAATGGCGTAGCTCAATGCCGCGCGTTGCCTTGTTACCAGAGCGAAGAAATGACAATACTAAATGTTTTCTTTGATAATATTGAATATTTCATTTCTTCGGATGGGAGTTGAACACCTGTTTCGTTTACAGTCACACGCTTGTGCCCCTCCGCCACGACAGGCTTCAATTACAAGTTGTAGTTATTATTTTGTGTGTATATATACACCATTTGATATGTATACATTTGATTTAGCAAGTGTTTCTGTGAGATATTAGAAACTATTTTTTTTCCGTGGAGTAGGCAATGTCACAAAACATTAAATTTTTCATTTTAAATGGATTTTCGGCTCTAAAAATGCTTAAGCTATTTAGAATATCAAATAGATTCATAAAACTAAATATGCAAGTAACGATTTGTACTAAAATGTTAATTAACAGCCAGTAAAAATAATTGAGATTGGACATAATTATTTACAAATACATACAAAAGTAGGTGGTATATTTTATTCTTACAAATTGTTTAATTCGTTGAAGGTTATGGCCTTATTTCATCCTGCAGATCGATTTTCTTTGTATATATATATATATATATATATATATATCTATATATATATATATATATATATATATATATATATATATATCTTCTTTCAATATAATATGTATATATACTATATTGAAAGAAATCCATAAGCAATAAAGTAAATTGTCCATTTAGAAATGAATAAGCCGCGGTATAATACGAACCGTAAAGAAAATGATACAGATAAAACATACAGGTAAATCGTATAACACTTCTACGTGAATGGGAAAATGACAACTCTACGTCACACGGATTTACCGTAGCGTCCGTCTTAGGCTTATTTAAATATCGGAAAACCAGTCTGTCGGTTTCTACGTCACACCAGTTTTGATTCTCTTAATATGAATATTTAATTTGGACGTATTTTTAATAGACACATAATCTAATGGATTCCGTTATTTTGACGAACTAGTACTGGAATCAGCTGCTTGTACGTAGAACGCCGTACTTTTCCGCACGTAACATATATATATATATATATATATATATATATATATATATATATATATATATATATATATATATATCTATATATATATATATATATATATATATATATATATATATATATATATATATATATATATATGTATATATATATATATATATGGTATATATATATATATATATATATATATATATATATATATATATATATATATATATATATATATATATATATATAATATATATATACATTAGTTACATATGTGTAAAACTAGTCTCTTTTTTTAAATAAAATAACTTAATGTAAGCACATACATTTCCGGTACATAAGTTGTATCTTGAGCGTTAAATTATATATATTTTTTTTCATATATTTAACTTACACATGTATATTAAACGAACACCAACAACAATAGGTGATACGTTTCCAATGATTTTACAGTATTTTTGTATGACTAATAAATTTCTAGGCTTCGAATTGAAAAACGTTTAATAAAATACTAGAGGGAAACACACCATTGAGTAAAGCTATGATATTTTCTAATTCGTTCACTCCTTCACTTACCTTCACGCTGTTGGGAGTTTTGAGTCCTACTGTTAAGGCACTTCCGTTTTCCACTTTCCGCCGCTTGAGGCATTGTGTGTTAATTGGCAAAACTCAACGCCGCGCTTTGCCAACAAAGCAAAACCAGCCAGGGCGAAAAAATAAGAATATTATTTTTTTCATTTCTTCGAGACAGGATTGAACCCACAACCTGGCGCTTCAACACAAGTCAATGCCAGACGTCTACGATTTTTTGTTGTAATGATTGTATTCAAAATCACATTAAATGAAATGTTCCGATTAAGAAGTTTATAAGAACAGTTAAAAGCTAAATTCACAAAAACCTAGTTAGTTTTGATAATAACGTAACATTAAAATTTTAATTGTCGGCACTGTTTATATTACTGAGGTATGTATTTTAATTAATTAATATTTTTATCTCAGTTCATAATAATAATTTATTTAATTACTACTACAATTCAAGTGCGCGTTGAACTTTTGTATATTATATACAATTGTTTGTTTTGTTTAGTCAGTGTGGAGATTATTTTACTATACTTCCTCATGTATAGATCTTATTTACCTTAGGTATTTATATATATATATATATATATATATATATATATATATATATATATATATATATATATATATATATATATATATATATATATATATATATATATATATATATATATATATATATATATATATATATATATATATATATATTATATATATATATATATATATATAACGTGGTTTCGGCCACCCAGCCTTATTTCTTTTATATTATTTATGTTAGAAGAATTTTCTAGAAGATATCAATAAAATTATACATTTATAAAATAATGTATATAATAGTTTAAAAAAAACTAAAACACGCTTAGTTGAAGCATATTTCGATTTGAATTACATATCAGGTTAATTACATGCGCAGATCGCACACTAGCTCTATCTCTATCACTCCCGTACAGAGGATCTACAAAGAATTTATTAATCCTAACGGTCCTGATAAGGATAATGGGAAACACTTTTCGAATCATTGCATTGTCATCGACCCTTGATACGTGTGCAAAGTTTCAAATTTATCAGAGTTCTGGAAACCGGTAAAAATTGAGCTCAAGATTCCATTACATACATACATACATACAACTCAAGCTAATAAAAGCGTGTTTAAAACCCCTTAAATGCGCTTAACTTTTGTTGACAATCAAATCACAACGAAGTCAGGCGTAATTCATCTCAAATATTTCTGGAAAAAAAAATTGCTAAATTTGAATATGTTTATTATTAAATAAATAAATGTAATATTTTTTCTCGTCGTTATTTTGCTTTAATGTTATTAGGAAAATCAGAGCAAAAAGTTTGGAATTCTTATACGTGATATGAACTTGTTTCAATATACATTCAATGTATGTAACATATATGTATGTACTGAACGATTACAATCCTTGTATAACATTTTTAAATTGACATCTTCACGTTCCATATGAATACGTGTAGTATGTGTATCTTAATATTGATTAATGCAAAAATATAGGAGAGAGATTCCAATTTACTTCACATTTTACTATAAGTACAACAGATTATTTTTTTTTTTTTAGCTTCACGCTGTATCGCGCACATAGTGTAGTGGGCAAAGGGTTAAGACATTAACATAAAAAGATTTTCATTTCTCATTTCAGTCGAAGTCGAATAAATAATCAAATCATTTTTTAACAAAGTGATTATATATATATATATATATATATATATATATATATATATATATATATATATATATATATATATATATATATATATATATATATATATATATATATATATATATATATATATATATATATAAAATAGCATTTTAAATTGAACTCTCTATTCCAGTATTACTATCATAAAAAGATAAGAGGTAAAGTTGTCATGTAACATACGCTTAACGCAAAGTAAAATGTCCATAGCAACGAAAGTAAGCAGTCCGGGTAATACCTGAGCGGTGCGCCGGCGCACAGGAAAACCTTATCAAATAAATATGATTCATCCAATACGATGTGTTTGTATGCAATTTAATTTTTAATTTATTACATTTACGTCTTTGTGACGTTCGACATAATGTTTATATATTTTTTTATTTTTATACGTTTTTAGATTTGATGAAATTAACCTTTATAATGATTGGTTTTCCTTCTTTTTATTAGGGGTTTTTTTTTTTAACTTCACGCTTAATTTTGTATAAAACGATAGGTACATTTTTTTTATTGATTAAATAAAAAAAAATGTTCTTCACTTCCAACTTGAATTTGACTCTGCATGTTGAGTGGCAAAAAGCGGATGGGAATCGAACTCACGTCTATTACGTTCATATTTAGATTCACTCTCAGCTTCACGGTGTACCACGCACGTAGGCACAGGTTGAACACTCCGTTTTGTTCCTCAAATTCCGCCGAATTTACGTCATTGCGTGTTAAGTAGCGGAACTCAACGCCACTGTTTTACTAATAAACAATGGCTTCAAGCCAAAATAAATAAAGTGTTTTATTTGGTTTGATTAATTAATAAAAATTGACAATAGAGTAAAATATATAAAAAATCGTTTGCGCTTGTCATCATTGCTTTAATCACCTACATTAGTACATCACCATACCACCATCACCTACAATTGAAATCATATGTATATTTTAGTTCATGATATATTTCCGGTTATATTATATGAAAAGATATCGTAAATTATTTTTTTTTACTATTATTCATAAATTTTCAACTTTCTTTTTCAGCCATAAGCTGTATACCGCTAATGGCATTGCAGGCATAGGAATCTTAGGTACCTAGTGTTAAGACACTATCAATCCCGTTTCAATCCCCGGATTGGTACGGAGTGTCTCTCGCTGTTGCGTGTGGAGTAGCGCAACTCAACACCGCACGTTTTTATTTACCAGAGCGAAGGAATTAAAATAATAAACAATTTATTTTCTTGATTTAGCATCGAACCCACAACCTGTCACTTTGGCCCCGGCGCCACGTCAGACCTCAATATTAATATTAATATTTTTAAGATTGATATCGGCCTCCCGCTGGTCCTGAAATTTATTATTTGTTAAAAACCAACGTAAACATTTACTACGCGAGTGATAAAGAGGTATTTACCAGATCATTTAATAGAGAAAGCTAGTGATTTTTACCCAAACGAGATATTCATATTAATATTATCATTTTAATTTTATTTAAGAATAATTAAGTCAATCGTTAGAAAGATTTATATTATTTGCTGTCGCATTAACAACGAGTTTGAGTATATAGAGATTAAGTATAACTCCTAGTTTTCGTCTTCAAAGAGTTAGTAAATCTTTTATGGGACATGGTACACGTATGTATAATAAAATTCCACAAGTAATTTTAAATTTGCCACTTCAAAAGTTTAAAGTGAATGTTAAAAATATATTGTTAGGCAAAGCATATTATTCTATTCAAGAATACTACAACGATAAGAGTGCGTGGGATTAAATGCTGTTGGTACTCACTCAGGAAGCTATGTTATATATTTACTTTAATTGATATTTTGAAAAGAGCAACTGTTGAGTTTCTTGCCGGCTCTTCTCAGCAGACCCGACCCCTTCCGAGCCGGTGGTAGCTTCCTGTAAGGACTGACACCACAGACACTTATATGTAACTTGACGATTCAAAAGTGCTTAAATGGCCTAATTAAATAAAGAATATTTTGATTTTGATATATATATATATATATATATATATATATATATATATATATATATATATATATATATATATATATATATATATATATATATATATATATATATATATATATATATATATATATATCTCCACTTTTCAGGTTATATTATTAAATAAATTACACCGTAAAGGGAAAAGCATGGACACTAGTACTGTACGTATAAATAAAGTATCAGCATTCATCACTACACGAACTAAAAAGCAACATATCCATGGTCATAATGAAATGATAATGCTATACATATAATTCAGTTTTGCAATAACGTAATACATACAACTTGTTTGATTTTGATAGATAACAAAGGTCAAATAGAGACCGTTATGCATAATCACAGTCTACGAGCACTTGCCACTAGTGTACCTATATGAGAATTATATTCGAAAAAAATCTATATCAGCTTCGTAATTTCGATCTCCTCTCGAGAAAATGAAATACATAATATTCTCATCAGGCAACGCGCAGTGCCTTCTGAATACGGCGCCGTGAGAGAAAGTAGTATCTTAACACTAAGTTTCAAAATGCGGAATACAGCGCGAACATTTCTGAAATAAAAAAAAAGAAACCACCACATTCACAGCCAGATTATAAATATTATAGATACGAGTATATATAATGAATATGTATATTATTATTATTTTTTATGAATATCGAGAGGGTTCGATTTCTACATAGTAAAATTTAAATGCCGATGCAGTATAAGTGTATAATCTTCTTAATTTTTATATAAATGACAAGAATTAAAATTGGTTTTATCTAAACAAATACCTAATTAAAAAAATTCTAATTATAAAAAAATATATCTTAAAATGTATTTCAGTAATCGGGGATTCTTAATTTTATGCCTTTTTTACTTTATATAATTAAAAAAGTATATATATATATATATATATATATATATATAATATATATATATATATATATATATATATATATATATATATATAATATATATATATATATATATATATATATATATATATATATATATATATATATATATATATATATATATATATATGTATATATATATATATATACACACAAAACGTAACTCCACGCCGAATTTTATCTTGTTACTAGAGCGAGACAATGAAAATGTTTCATGAAGAACAAATGTAATATTAATTAATCTTATATGCCTATATGTCAATATCTAAATACGATCAGAAAGTGCAAAAAGGACTGTAAATTACATTTGTTTGATCGCCCCGCACCAAGATAAAGCAAACATTTGACACTTTTAATAAAATATCCATGAATAATTCCGTAATTAATTTCCACACATTTAAATATCCGTTAGGTGCATGATCGTTAAGTATTCTAGTTAAAAAGTTTTTAATTAAAATAAATATGCTCTGATTTCGTAATAAATTATCAGCGGAAAAGATTTATTTGCAAATTTTGACACTCATTATCACATTAGTTTAGAGGTTGGTGTTTCGAAAAAGACTTGAACGCGGCTAACTTTTGTGTACGGATTCAATCAGCTTTGTGATTTCTCTATTTCCACCAATAAATTAATTGGTAGTATTTAAAAAAATATTGTATATTTATTACCTAGTTTTATCTTAATTTTTATTTTGATAATGATATGTACACATTAATGGACGCCTACACAGAACATATTTTCACTAGCACCTTGAACCAATATCCTTAAATATTGCCACATATATAATAAGAATGTATGAAATTTGCTATGACATTGGGAAGTATGAGAAAGGTCTGCCCAAAGCGCAAGGAGCATGGTGAGGTAGAGGGCGATCTAAAAATAAACTTTAACTTAATTACTTAATACAAAACTTATTTTCTTCATTTAAATACAACATTCCGAAACGTTTTATATTTGGATATCGTTATCTTATATAAATGAGCAATTGATATCGATTTTTTATAACTGTGGCGCATATGTAATTGTTTATTATAAGGTAAAAAAAGTCTTACTTTTCGTATCCTACCTAGGAAATCATTTGAGAAATTGTCGTATTACTTTGCTTAGTTCCTAATAATTTATTTTGTTCTAAACAATAAACCGTAGAAACTGCAGAGAAGAAGAATAAGAATATTTATTTTTTCAACTCTACGTTTGCGAGTTTATTTATACTTTCCCCATTCAAATATTTGCATTTTATATATAAATATACAATCAAATAGATATGTACTTGTTTTTTGTCGTCAATTACGACTTAATTGGGTATATGTAAAAAAAAATGTATAACAATTTCAATAAATCACTCATTTGAATATTGAATATCGAAATCCAAATGTTTCAAACGTAAGCATTCCTTAAATAGAATCCAAAACCACGTCTCTAGCACAGTGATGTCAACAACATTTACATATCTTAACATAGTATAAGTAAAAAACACTTTCACATGGTTTTATGTTTGCAAAAAAATTTTTATTAGATAGTTGGCATACTAATTCTTCACATTAAAATATGTTGCTAAGCGATTCATCTCGTCTATGGTAAGTACAAATATAAGGCGTATACAATAATTGAATTAAAAATATACTTGTGCCGTATATAGTACTGTCGTGAAGCAGCGGCACAAGAGTGTGACTGTAACGATAGGTTGTGGGTTCGAACCCCACACGAGAAAATGAAATTTTTAATTTTGTGTTAATTTCTTCGCTCTGGTAACAAGGCAAAGCGCGGCGTTGAGTTCTGTCACTCAACACGCAATGCCTCAAATTCAGCGGAAAGTAGGGAACGGGAGTGGAACGGAGTGTCTTAACACTAGGTTCCCAAGTTCCCTCTGCCTACCCTGTCGTGTGCGGGATACAGCGTGAAGCTGAGTCTGAGCCGTATATAGTAGAATTCGCGTGTCGTGGCGCAGAGGTGAAAACGTGTGACTGTAAAACGCGCAGGTTGTCGGTTCAATCAATACATTCAATCAAATACATATATAATATTATAAAATAAAATATTTAATGTTTTCATTACTTCACTCTATAACAATGAGTTTTGAATTCGGCCAAAGTTTCAAATTCGACGGAGAGTGGAAAACGGAACACAGCGTCTTAACAATAGGTTCCCAAGTTCCCTCCGCCTATATTACAGCTGAAAAAAAAAAATGATCAACTTGCTTTGTTTATTCTTCCGGTCGCCACCTTATACCGAAGTGTCTTGAATTCCGATCGAAAATAGAGAATTGACAGAAATTATATATTAGAAAATTATCTGCGTCTTCTATGTTATATCAATAAACATATGTGAAGCTAAAAATAAATACATTTAATTATCCTCAATCTTAATTATAATTAAAGTTGCCAGACTTTAAAAATATTTCTTAAACAGTGTTTCTTAACCTTTATACGTTCTTAAAATAACTTTTTCATTTTATTTTAAGAAAGTTACTGTTATATTTATTACTTATAAATATCAATTAAATAAGAAAAAATATCGCAATTTATGGGTGTTACAATATTAAGTAATTTAAAACCAACATGGTAATAAATATTAATTCCTATAATACGTGGGTGTATTCCTTGGCACTCAATTTTGGAAATCGTAAATAAATATATAACTTATTATTAATTGATTCAGCTCAATTACTTTCTTGTTCTTATAAATTCATCACTTTTAGCACAATATCTATATACTGGAAACTAAAAATTCAGCTAAATCTAAAATTTGTAGAATCTAACAATTTAAATTGACAAACAGACAAACAGACAAACAGACAAACAGACAAACAGACAAACAGACAAACAGACAAACAGACAAACAGACAAACAGACAAACAGACAAACAGACAAACAGACAAACAGACAAACAGACAAACAGACAAACAGACAAACAGACAAACAGACAAACAGACAAACAGACAAACAGACAAACAGACAAACAGACAAACAGACAAACAGACAAACAGACAAACAGACAAACAGACAAACAGACAAACAGACAAACAGACAAACAGACAAACAGACAAACAGAACAAACAGACAAACAGACAAACAGGACAAACAGACAAACAGACAAACAGACAAAAGACAAACAGACAAACAGACAAACAGACAAACAGACAAACAGACAAACAGACAAACAGACAAACAGACAAACAGACAAACAGACAAACAGACAAACAGACAAACAGACAAACAGACAAACAGACAAACAGACAAACAGACAAACAGACAAACAGACAAACAGACAAACAGACAAACAGACAAACAGACAAACAGACAAACAGACAAACAGACAAACAGACAAACAGACAAACAGACAAACAGACAAACCGACAAACAGACAAACAGACAAACAGACAAACAGACAAACAGACAAACAGACAAACAGACAAACAGACAAACAGACAAACAGACAACAGACAAACAGACAAACAGACAAACAGACAAACAGACAAACAGACAAACAGACAAACAGACAAACAGACAAACAGACAAACAGACAACAGACAAACAGACAAACAGACAAACAGACAAACAGACAAACAGACAAACAGACAAACAGACAAACAGACAACAGACAAACAGACAAACAGACAAACAGACAAACAGACAAACAGACAAACAGACAACAGACAAACAGACAAACAGACAAACAGACAAACAGACAAACAGACAAACAGACAAACAGACAAACAGACAAACAGACAAACAGACAAACAGACAAACAGACAAACAGACAAACAGACAAACAGACAAACAGACAAACAGACAAACAGACAAACAGACAAACAGACAAACAGACAAACAGACAAACAGACAAACAGACAAACAGACAAACAGACAAACAGACAAACAGACAAACAGACAAACAGACAAACAGACAAACAGACAAACAGACAAACAGACAAACAGACAAACAGACAAACAGACAAACACGCAAACAGACAAACAGAATTTACACAATTTGAATTATGTAATTTAGATATCTAGATTCCGCCTCAAATTCGGCGGAAAGTGAGTCACAGAAGTGGAACAGATTGTCTAAACACTAGGTTCCCAAGTTCCCTCTGCCTACCCCGCCGAGATACAGCGTGAAGCTGAGAGATATTTGAATTGAAAAAAATGTCACCTTGAACGTAAAAGTATTTATTTCGTTCTAAACGTGGTGAAAATTAATTCTCGTAATTCACTTCAAAGCCAATTATTCTTTCATTCTCCGAATTATTAATCTCTACTAATATTGAAAAATTATTCATTTTGTTTGCTTATATTATTTAATATGAGGAAATAATGTTTTATCTAAGCAGATTGTAGCCGATATGGAAAACATATCTCGGGCACTATAATAATGACGATTCTTGCGTAACCCCTAAATATGTCCTTGCGATTTCAAGTAAAAGCGTATAATCTTATAAATTCACAGTAAAACCTCTCATTAAGTAATTATAATGCTTCAAACTCATTCTTAGCTATCGACCCTGTACTCGAGCACTGCTTGAGCTGTATGTGTTAAGTGAATCTTTCGTGACCTTCTACAGATTTACACCAGTAACAATATATATTGTACATTTCCAAGTCAATCAGTGAACGTAAAACTGACCTCCACGATTACTTATTGTTTACTCTAAAGGTTATATATTCCTGTAACAATAAAACTCAAATATGTAGCCTATTTAGACAAAAATTTAAATTTCTAACCAGAACCCGCTTGCTGCTTTGCCAGCTTGAATTATAAAATATTATTGATATGTTTCAATTACTTTCTTGTTCATATATCATTATTAACTACTAATTTTTCAGCTTAATTATTATAAGAAATGTGTAAATTTTATTTATTTTTTTAAACAATATAAATGTTAAGGAGTGCCAAAATATACATAATATTATAAGATTATTTTTTTATTTATCATCCAAGTACAGCAATCCGCTACAAATTTATTATAAACATAGAATAAATCAGTTATTTCTCAATACACAAGAACATGTAATATAACATTTATCTGTTCCCAGTCATCGCAAATCAATGTAGTTTATCATTTAATTATATTATAATACAAAATCTAAATTTTAGTGTAATTGTAGCAAGCATAATGTATTTCCGCCATACTATAATATTATATACCAAAATTACGAATTAGGAAGTACTGTAGGTGTAAAACTTGTTAGTGAACTTATCAAGGTTGCCATTTTTTTTTACTTCAGTACCTATTTCTGATTGTTAAATTATTTACATAATATAATTTATATATCAGATAATACGTTACAGATTATTAATAAAAGTATTTTACTGCTAAAAGGTGAAATAAAAACATTGTCACACATGTATGTAAATGGCTCTTACGAAAAAAAAACTAGATATCGGACATACTGGCTGAACAGTACATAAAAAATGACCTTGCAGAGTTAGTTTTAAAAGTTTAGTATTGTGATTTAAAGTTAAATATATTGATCGGAAGTGTATTTATATCTAATTATATTTATATTTTATTTTAATTTAACATTTTGATAACATTAGAGGTCTGTCGTGGCGCAGCGGCACAAGTATGCGACAGTAAACGTAACAGGCTGTAAGTTTCATTCCCACTCGAAGAAATTAAATATTTAATATCTTCAATTTAAATATTTTGATTTCTACAGACCGGTAACAAGGCAAAGCACATCGTCGAGTTCCGCCACTCAGCACGCACTGCCTTAAATTTGGCAGAAAGTGGAGAACAAAACGAAGTGTCTTAACGCTAGTGCCCTGCCAAGTCCTCTCTGGTAACCCTGCCATGCGGGATACAGCGTGCAGCTGAAGAAAATGAGTAACCTTTTTAACACGCTTTTATTAAGTTGAGCTGTAACAAACATAATATAACAAAGTAATCAAATATAACATAATAAGGCAAAGCGCGGCGTTGAGTTCCGCCACTCAATACGCAATGCCTCAAATTCAGCCGAAAATGGGAAACCGAAGTAGAACGAAGTTTTTTAACACTAGGTTCCGGGTTCCCTCTGCCTACCCTGCCCCGTGTATGATACGAGTTTTTTGTTCTGTAAACTATGAATTTATATGTTTAGTATAAAATCTTGTAGTGGTTTCACTTAGATCGTTCTACGATTTATTTTATTATTCCTCCATCCTTATCCAACCTAAAGCAAAGTAGGCAGAAGGAACCTAGTGTCAAGATACACGTCACATTATTTTTCATACATTACCTGTTGAGTAGTGAAACTCAACATCACTTTGTCTTTTTAACCGAACAATGAAATGAAAATATTTATTTCTTCTTTTTGGAATCGAATCCACGCTCTTTGACTAATCCTAGGTAAGTCTTTAATATGGGCCGCGTTCGCATACAAACTAAATAAATGTTTTAATACCATACGTCACCTAATAAAGTAATCAGTGAATTTGATAAGTACACCCGTAAGTGTTGCTAAAATGATCCTAGATCTGCTATACTCCACACATGGCAGGGTAGGCATAAGGAACATGGGAACCTAATGTTAAGAAGTTCACTCCGTCCCATTCTCCACTTTTCGCCGACTTTAACGCGTTGCATATTGAAGATTTTTTTTTAGCTTCACGCTGTATCCCGCGCAAGCAGTGTAAGCAGAGGGAACCCGGGAAAATAGTGTTAAGACACTCCGTTCCACTTCCGTTTGCCACTTTCCGCCGAATTTGGGGCATTGCGTATTGAATTATTGAATGGCGGAACTCAAACGTTTTGCCTTATTACCAGAGCGAAGAAATGAAACATTAAATATTTATTAAATGATCCTAGGTATATGTATATATACTTATATATATATATATATATATATATATATATATATATATATATATATATATATATATATATATATATATATATATATATATATATATATATATATACATATACCTAGGATCATATATAAACAAAAACGAAAGCGTTGACTCATCCACACTCGTCGTATATAGATAGCGTCTACACCGTCTATTATATATTATAAATTATTTATCCAGCCTTGTAACACACGCGATTATCAATGCTCTTACTTAATTTATTCATACATTTATATAGTTTATATAGGTATAGTACATTTTCTTGTCATTATTAGCATTTTGTCATACAAATACGTCAATTAGTGAAGTACGTTACAATGCCGAGGCTACTGATAAGTGTATTTAAAATTATAATTATCTATATGATATTGTCCCATTTGTACGTTTGTACTATTTTATTAAATAATTAATGTATTATTATATTAAATTATGATTTATTAACAAAATCTCTGGTAACAACGCGTAGCGCGGCTCAACACACTATACCTCAAATTGGACGTAAAGTGGAAATCGGTTTTTAAAGGGAGTATCTTGACATTAAATTCCTAAGTTCCCTCTGCTTTCCCAGCCACGTGCGGTATACATCGTGAATATGTAAAATAAAATAAATAAAACTTTTTATATTTGTATTCAGTTATCTATTTTTGAGGCCTGTCGTGGCGCAGCGGCACAAGCGTGTGACGGTGGAACGGAGTGTCTTAACACTACATTCTCAAGTTACCTTTGCCTACCCTGCCTCGTGCCGGATACAGCGTGAAGCTAAGACCATTACTTTACCCACACCATTACTCTAGATGTTATACATTGTATACTTTATATATATATTTTATATTTGTATTTATACTCTCCCGTTATATACGCACAAACGATTCAACATTCGATGTCATATACGTGAGATTGTGATATACCTAATATATACAAATCGATTAGATTTGTTACGAGCAATTAATCCAACAATATTACTGTGCAAAGAAAACAAAAAAAATCAAAGCACCTAAGTAATAATTCTTTTTAATGTATATAAACTTTTAAATATATAATATTTTATATCTAGCAAAAAACGCAGTACATATCTGAACACGGTAACTTGCCAAGGTCAGTTAACTGCAGCAAAACGATCAATTATTCATGAACTCAGAAATATGCATCACATTGCTATGTTATTATTTGTAATACTATAGAAAAAATTACAATTTATTACTTTGAGAAGTTGGTAAATTGGTCAAATTGAATTGGGTTTGAACTTTGGCATCAGTATTGAAATTTAAGATTATTTTTCTTTTGTTTTTTATCTCTGCCTATTTGCTTTGTGCGTAATATAGTGAGAATTTAAAAAAATATATGTAATCGCTCAAACAATAAAACCAACCTTTCGCGTTCTGCTTCTCAACACGCAATATCTTAAATTCAGGCTACAGAGTGTAGAGAGGTACTGCCTCTCTACACTCTGTAGCCTGAACTGAATCTTAGCACTAGAGTCCATCCTTTGAGATTTTCGCATTGTTTTTTGTTGTTTTATTAAATAATTTTCTTCTCAAATTGTATAATTAAAATCGTCGAACCGGAACACTTTACAATTTAGTGTAATGTTAATAAGTTATAATTGTTACTTTTAGTGATGTTATTAATCACCCCTTTTTTATCTCTAACGTGAGTAAAAACGGAAAAATAATTTATTTAAATAAGTAATTCTATAAAATGTATAATATACACTTATATAATACACTATGTTTACTGTAACGTATCGTATCTTAAATTTTAAATTACAACGTTTTATTGATTTATAAACAATTATATAATAATTATTTTTTTCATACCTTCACGCTGTATCCCGCCAAGAAGGGTAGGCAGAGTGAACCCAGGAACCTAGTTGAGTGGCGGAACTCCACGCCGCGTTTTGCCTTATTACCAGAGCGAAGAAATGAAACAATAAATATTTAAATTGAAAATATAAATTATTTCATTTCATCGACTGAGGATCGAACCCATAATCTGTCGGTTACAGTCACACGTTTGTGCCGCTGCGCCACGACAGGCCTTAATATAATTAATATGTTATTTATAAATAATAGCGATTTATATAAGCATGATAGTTTAGCTTTACGCATTATCGCTAGTCGAGTAGCCAGGGAGAAAAGACCACCAAATGCTTCTTTTCAAGAAGTTATACTTATATATATATATATATATATATATATATATATATATATATATATATATATATATATATATATATATATATATATATATATATATATATATATATATATATATATATATATATATATATATATATATATATATATTATATATATATATATATATATATATATATATATATATATATATATATATATATATATATATATATTTACAAATGCGTAATAGCAACTCATATGAAACATATATAACTAAGTACCTACAAAATAAATATAAAATACCAAGCGAGAAAATAATAATAAATTTAAATTAAAATTAATATTATTATGTTATTCATAAAATTAAATGTTAAGCAACTTGTTCCACATTTCAGTTCCGCACTGTCACCGATCACTTCGTAAACAAAGCGCCTTTTGAGTCAATAACCCCGTTCCTCTTACACCTCTTCAATAGCCGAAAGCGTGAGTAAGAAAAATATGTGTATGTGTGAGGCCTATCGAGGCGCAGCGGCAGAATCATGTGACTGTAACCGACAGGTTGTGGGTTTGATCCCCACTCGAGGATATGAAATATTTAATATCAATTTATATATAATAAGGCAAAGCGCGGCGTTGAGTTCATATATATTTATATATATATATATATATATATATATATATATATATATATATATATATATATATATATATATATATATATATATATATATATATATATATATATATGTATATATATATATATATATATAATATATATATATATATATATATACATATATATATATATATATATATATATATATATATATATATATATATATATATATATATATATATATATGGGGAATGAATCGTCTTAATACTATGTTTCCGCTATGTTATGAGATAACATAGCGGGAACATAGTATTAAGACGATTAATTCTTATTCCTTCCCTGCCATGCGTGGGATGAAGAGTGAACCTAGGGACTACCGTTTGAAAAAAGAAATTCAATGTATCTTAATATTTAAAAATACGTCGTAGAGTATACTACCATACATTTTTATCAAAATTCAAATTCAAATTCAAAATATTCTTTATTCAAATAGGCTTTAGCAAGCACTTTTGAATCGTCACAACATAAAATTACCACCGGCTTGGAATGCAGTTCTGCTGAGAAGAGCCGGCAAGAAACTCAACAGTTGCTCTTTTCAATATCGAATAAAGTCACAATTTCATTGTTTAATACAATAGTGATTATCCTGCATGAAATTCAAATGACCTTAATTAAATATATTTTTATCATTCAAATATTCTTGGACAGTGTAGTACGCTTTCTTAATCAACATTACTTTAACATTTACTTTATATCTCAATTCTTCTCCAGATTAAACAAAAAAATCTCCTTTTGTAATTGTTGATTCTCCATGATTATTATTATTACACCAAACAGACCCCATTTGTTGTATCACCAGTTTTCGAGAACACTCCATTTAAAGTATATTAGGCCTCAGCTTTTCAAGCGACTGCTAGTATCGCGATCATCTGGAAAGCAGCTTTTCAAGCGACTGCTAGTATCGCGATCATCTGGAAAGCAAGGCCAAGTTGGCCTCGAAGAAACTGGGGGTCATCAGCAGAGCGAGACAGTACTTCACGCCGAAAACACCGTTTGGCACTGTACAGGGCCCTGGTTCATCCTCAAATGGAATATTCTTCTCACCTCTGGGCTGGTGCAGCCCAGTATCAGCTTGAACCATTTGATCGCGTATAACATTGAGCCGTTCGAATTGTTGGAGACCCAATGATCTGTGAGGGGCTTAACACTTTGGCTTTATGTAGCGACGTATCTTCAGTGTACGTTCTCTACCGCATTTATCACGGGGAGAGTTCTGGAGAACAGTTTGACTTAGTACCTGCCGCCGAATTTTTTAACTGCACAATACGTCACAAACTATATAATCTACCATACATATCATCTGGACACGTGACACACGCCACATATCACTGGAGCGACCTACCCGCAGCAGTATTTCCAGGTCGATACAACATAGGTACCGTCAAAAAATGCATCTACCGCCACACACACGTTGGTACAACGCATCAAAATATAAATCCCCAAAGTAATAATTTAAATGACCTCAATCAACATTTCTCATCTTTCAGTGTTATTGATGACACAACGAAATTATCTACAATTAATAGTCTCAATGCTTCATCCACTCCTGGTTCTCAATTGTTTTTCTTTAGGCAATTTGCAGAATATGATTTTAAGAAGACCATTCTAGCTATTACCTTTTATGCTGTTGGTGCTGATGGCATAAGTCGTACGATGATTATTCCCATCCTGGATATTGTACTACCTGTGATCACTTATATATTTAACTACTCTATAGCCTCCAACAAATTTCCTTCTTTCTGGAAAGATGCGCAGATAATTCCTTTACCTAAAAAGCTTAATCATGTTTATAATTCTGATTTCCGTCCTATTGCTATCCTTCCTTTCCTGTCTAAAGTCCTTAAGCACTTAGTTCAAAACCAACGCACACAGATCCTTTGTTCTCATAATCTTTTGGATCCTTTACAATCCGGCTTTCGTCCTAGTCATAGTACGACAACAGATTTAGTCAAAATTACAGATGACATTCGTAAAGGCATGGACATGCATCAAGTCACGGTCCTAGCCTTACTGGACTTCAGCAATACCTTTGGTTCTGTAGATTTTGATGTCATGTTAGCTATTCTAAGGTCTCTTAACAATCTCTAATGCAATTGACTGTATGGGCGCCGGCAACGTTTACGTATACAAGATTCGTATTCTGGCTGGTCTCCTGTCGTTGCTGGTGTTCCGCAGGGCTGCGTGTTGTCTCCCTTGTTATTTTCCATGTTTATTAATACAATTTCCGACTCAATTTCTTCTCTCTACCATCTATATGCAGACGATCTTCAGATCTACAATCAAGCGAATGTATCGGATTTAGATGATGCCATTAATAAATTAAACAGTAGCTTGGAAAGTATAAGCACTTTGAGTAATTCATTTGGTTTCCAGCTTAATTCAAATAAAACTCAACTTATCTTAATTGGCAGTAATAAGCTTATTTCGAAAATTGATGTAATTTCTTTGCCACCAGTATTTTTAAACGGTGATATTTTGCCTTATAGTAAAACTGTAAAGAATCACTCTGGACAATAATATGACATGGAATTCACAGGTAAGTGAGGTGAGTAGAAAAGTCTTTTCATCTCTAGGATCTCTCAAGCGCTTACGTAATTTTCTCCCTATTCCCCTATTCCTGCTAAAATTTCGCTAGCAAATTCTCTTCTTCTACCGATTCTTGATTACGCTGATATTTGCTATCTACACTTAAGAGAGGAGCAGTTAAATAAGCTTGGGCGCCTTTAAAATTTATCTATTCGATTTACATTTGATTTACGCAAATTTGATCACATTTCCGACTATCGTAAAAAACTCATGTGGCTCCCAATCCGCCTTCGCAGAAATATTCACATACTTCATCTTCTCCCATTGCACATCAGAAAAGCTAAAACACTTTGCTCCTTCAAGCGCATCTTAAAGAAACATTTCTTGTCCCTTTAAGCTCTTATTTTGTTTTACCACGTTTCCTACTATTTAATCTATGTATGTATTCATGTATGTACTTTGTATGATGAATATTGTACGTATATTTTATTTTCATTATGGTAATTATCATTATATATATATATATATATATATATATATATATATATATATATATATATATATATATATATATATATATATATATATATATATATATATATATATATATATATATATATATATATTTAAAATCTGTTATTTTAATACACTCTGCCTATTTACACTTACTATTCCTTCTGCCGTACATTTGCTTTTTCTGTGTTGTAGTTCATACTGATTTTTAAGTGCAATAAAGAGTATTTATTATTATTATTATTATTAACATATAAGCAGTAATGAAAATAAATTTAGTATAAATAATAATTAATTGGTATCAATTGAGTACCGGAGTGCCTTAATGGAAACGATATTTCCCAACACCTGCCAACATATTTTACTTTTTTAAATATTAATTTAAAATATTAATAAATCTGATAATATGGAAAATTTTCAGGTGATGAGGTTCCCAAAGATTGACTCAGTCAAACGTTTTTGGTCTGAAATATTACAAAATAAATAAAAAATATACATATGCTATACTTGACATGTATTAGAACATTTTATATACACTAATTAAAAATTCTGGTAAAAATATAAAAAATACCGGCCTCGAGTGACACTTTTAAGTAGTTAGCATTGCTATTTTCAAAAAAGGTACATTATGTATTTAGAATAATGTCAATATTGAAATTATTATTTGCCAAGGTTACATTTTCGAAAAATAAAATGAATGTTTCAATGCAAATACAAATATAATAGCAGTAACGATATCAACTGCGGAAACGTAGCGAACCGGAAACCGTCGGAGTAATTCTTAGCATAATAACTATATATGTATGCAAAATAATCAGCTTTACGATTTATTCCGCACATCGCAGTGTAGGCAAAGGGAATTAGGGGACCTAGTGTTAAGACGTTTCGTTCATCAATTTCTACTGTATTTGAGGCATTGCGTGTTGAGAAGCGTAACTCAACGCCGCGCTTGGATTTATTACCAGAACGAAGAAAGGAATATATTAAATATTTCATTTTAATTTGGAATTTTGCTTTTGACAACTACCTACAAAAATGAAATGACGCTGAAATATACCGAAAGCGTCATCAGAGTCATCAGGACTTCTCTTCTTTCCAATATTGCTGCACAAAAATATGTCCGCTACGGAAAGATTGAATCTGCTTGTAACATATTTAACAAATACGTTTAAATGTTAGAGAAAAGTGAAGATCCAAAAGCATAAATGAACTGCTTCTACCATTTATAGGAAAAAAACCCATGGACACTAAGCACCTCTGATAGACCGAAGTCAAGCAAGAGAATTATGAAACAAAAACTACATCCATGTTGGTTGGCAAAACCTTATACAATGAATCGGTAATAATATTTACAAAAGACAAAAAATATTTTTTATTTATTCTTTTATTAAAAACAGTCTTGGACACAAGGGAAAACCTATGGGAATCCAGTGACAGCCATTTTCCTCATTTATGTAATTATATAAAAAATATATGAGTAGGTAGTAGATATTTTAAATACAATATATCGCAGCGTAGTTTTATATATATATATATATATATATATATATATATATATATATATATATATATATATATATATATATATATATATATATATATATATATATATATATATATATATATATATATATATATATATATATATATATATATATATATATATGTATATATATATATATATATATATATATATATATATATATATATATATATATATATATATATAGTCAAAAAAGTAAATAAAAAAGTTGTTTTTCTTTCATCAATCATTGACTTGTGACTCGTGACATATCAATGTTTTCACTGAAAACAATGAGAGACGTCAGGCGGTCAAGGCACAGAGGCATACATAGCTTTAATATTTAGCGTGAGCTTCACCACTTGAAAATTTGTGAAAAATAGAGAAATTAAAGCAAATATAATTTCCTTTATCTACTTTATGAAGCCTACAGATATAAAATTATTATTATTATAAAATTATAATTATAAAGAAAAAAAAAAGAAAAGTGAAACAATAAAAAATAATATACATTTGAAACGTATGAACTTTTCAATCACTTTAGAGAGTGTTCTAAAAATAGTTGGTTTTCATTCTGTATCATAAAGAATAAGCGGATTATAATAAATTAAAAGAAGTGTACTTGTAAAACCAAACGGACTAAGGTTTACCAGAATTGGAAATTTAACAGTATAATTAACCCTTCGAATTGAACTCTATCATTTTGTTTTATATTTCAAATAGTATAAAAGGACTTCCACACGACAAATGTGTCTTTTAAATGTACTGGTACAGACAATCACTTGGTCGGTTTTTTTAATAATCAGATGCTTGACGTCTTTAATGACACTATAACATATAATTATTGTAAGCAATAACATAAAGGAATAAAAAAAGGCGCGTCTCCACCTTGGCGGCCGGCAACGCACCTGTAGCTTCCCTGGTGTTACACAGGGCCATGGGCGGCGGAAATCACTCACCATCACATGATTCGCACGCTCGTTTGCCTCGTCTTTTCCATAAATAAAAAGAATAAAGTAATCATTATACAAATACATCTTTATATATAAATATGTCTAGGCTTTATAAATAATTAAAAATCTATTATAATTAAATCCCATAATCTAGAATAATCAGCAACAAAAACATAGTATTATTTCTTATAATACTTATTTTGTTCAGAAGTAAAAGATAAAAACTCGATCTGTTGCATCTAGTCCGCTTTGAGCCAATTTCCAATGTAATATCGTGACGACCATGCCGACAAGGTTAATGAATCTCTCATGATCGATTTAACAATTGTTCGACTTAATATTTAATTAACTGACATTAATTTATTCTGTTTATTTACTCAAGAAATACCACTTTGTAGCTGAGATTTAGTTATATACACACTAATGATACCAATAAGAGTTAAATAATATAAATTATATCATATATAATGATGATTATGTCTTCCGCTTTTGTTTCTTATTGTTTCTTTATATATATATATATATATATATATATATATATATATATATATATATATATATATATATATATATATATATATATATATATATATATATATATATATACATATATATATATATATATATATATATATATATATATATATATATATATATATATATATATATATATATATATATATATATATATATATATATATATATATATATATATATATATATATATATATATATATATATATTATATATATATATATATATATATATATATATATATATATATATATTTGCAGCCACTTGCCAACCAATAATAGAAATAATTATCATTGGGCTGCGGAAATTTTTAGCAATCTTCCTATAGAGACGCTAACAACATACATAAATACTCGTAAGTTGTAACAAGCGTATAAGAATGTCGACGTAGCTTGATGACAACGTATTTGATAGTGTCAAGAGCACTGTTGCCTTAACAGTTTAGTACATTTTCCAATAAACTGTCATTCTAAACTTTTTATTATTTACTTTGCCTAACGTCTGCGGGAAATTTCTTTGTCCAATGACTCATGTCAAACCTTCTCAGTATTAATTTCGATCGATACCTGTTTTTCCTCTAACAAACTTAATGGAATAAAACGACAAATCACTTAGGATTCTTCCATAATTGATATAGCTGGAACTGCTTACGTACGAAATGTGCTGGTCACCGTTTTGATAATAAAAATATTCCCCGCTCATGGTTTTAATTGCGGCTGCGATTTGTAATTGTTTTTTTTTCTTTGTTTATATATATATATATATATATATATATATATATATATATATATATATATATATATATATATATATATATATATATGTATATATATATATATATATATATATATATATATATATATATATATATATATATATATATATGTATATATATATATATATATATATATATATATATAGAAAATCTTAAAATGTTAAATATTTTCTTTCCTCAAGTTAGGATCGAACCCACAATCTGTCACGTTCGCTACGGCAGGCCTCAAAATATATATTAGACGACCCGCCGGCAGATTCGTCACTTGAATTCCAATAACATTATCACTTTTAAGACAATATATGTAAATAACTAACTATAACTAAATGAATAAATCTAAATATTTTCATTTGACGCACCTTTTTTTTATTAACTAATTTATACAATAGACACACTATATGTTGAATGAAGGTTGTAAAATATAATAGTGAAAACTACTATTTATATCTGGGTTGATCCATTTTACTTTTACTTTTACAAACGTTCCTTATTTTTTTTTTTAATATATCTTCTTTGCACAGTGTTCTTTGTCAGTATTTAGATCGATTATTATTAAGCACACTATATCTTAAAAAAAAACGTTTTGGTGCTGCCGTTAGATATAATTGTGTGAACATAATGAAATTTCCTTATATCCTCAAACTAGAGAAACAAGGTGAAAGGAATATATTTACAAATTCGAGAGAGAGTCGACCTAAATAATGATATATTAATATTGCCTAAAACCAAAATAAAATTTTATGGCCTAACATATGAATATTTTATTAAATCTCTGTTAAAGTATAACAAAAATTAAAAACTCAATTGAATTAAATTATGCTTTTAGACCCTTTTTGTTAAATTAATGCTAATCAGCCTCCTCAGGAACCTTCACCTTGCGACAGTCTCTTGAATTTGATGAATGTTAAACTTTTTAATGTCCACGTAATTTTTGAGACAGCGTGTTGTGGTTGGAGCTCAACACCGTGATATGTCTATAATAGTGTCCAATGAATGAGTATTGAACGTACAGCCTTGGAGTTAGTAGACTACGCTACATTTTTTTTCAGCTTCCCGCTGTATTCCGCACATGGCGGGGATTACTCTGAGGGAACTCTGAAACCAAGTGTTAGGACACTCCGTTCCGTTCCCCACACTTTATTCATATTACTCACTCTACTCAGCTTCACGCTGTAGGCCCTACGCCAAGCATGGCAGGGTGGGCAGCGCTCCGTTCCGCTTCCGTTCCCCATTTTCCGCCGAATTTGAGGCATTGCGTGTTGAATAGCGGAGTCGCCGCGTTTTGCCTTGTACCAGAGCGAAGAAATGAAAATATTAAATATTTCATTTGCTAGAGTGACGATCGAACTCACAACCTGTCGTTTACAGTCACGCGCTTGTGTCGCTGAGCCAAAACAGGCCTCAATTATTCATATTAAATGAAACTATTACACATTATGGCCAACTTGTTTTATATTTTCTAACCGCATTTGTTAAAGTCATTACACCGATTCTGAGTATAGGTATTAAAATATATATTGCTTCATTCAGACAGCTCTGGACGTTTCCGCATTCTTTTATTTCTTTAAGGGACTATGACACTAACAGCCAATAATAAGTTTATTAGTTCGGCCGGATTCTATTATTAATTGTAATATATGCTGTAATATCCGGATTGTTTTGCAATTGCAATGAGATCTGTTACATGTAATCGATGTATTAATTAAGCATATTTATTATTTACATATTATCTATTCAAGACTTATTGTGGTTATCGTCAGAAAAAATCTTATATCGATAATTATGCTAATATATGAAGTTATTGTGGCGCAGAGGCCTTGCACCAGGTTTTGATATGCCAGTGTGTCTTAACACCACATTCCCATTGGCTGTACAGATATATTAGATACAACGTGAAAGGCTAAAAATATTTTTAAAACGGTAATTTGGGTTGTGGGTTCGATTCCCGCAGACAAGAATTATTTAATATTTTTAAATGAAATAGCTCATATTTTCATAGTAACAAACCCAAATGTGACGTTGAGTTCTACCACTTAAAATGCAATGCCTAAATTCATTAAAAAATTAAGAACTTTGGATGTTAACAGTAGATTCCCACGTTCTCTTTGCCTACTTTGCCATGTGCGAGATTGAATGTGAAGATGAGAAAAAATATATATATTTAAGAATATTCAAAAATATATTTAAAAATATTCATTCTTTTTTCTATTATATTCAGTAGGTCTCTTGATATGGAAATCTTGACAAAGATATAAATATTCAAAAATAGATGTCGTACTTAATATACTTTGGCTTAATTTTTTTACTAGTTCACCACGTGGACTTATATGGTGTCAACTAATTGTAAATTTATTCAAACAGATGATTAGCATCAAATATCTCGTTTAATAATTATACCACGTAGCTCACAAAAAAAAATAGATAATCTCTGAAACAAGAATGTGATAGTGGGACTAGTGATGATAATATGTCAGTTATTTGAATTTTGAACATTTTCAAATTACCATTAAGAAAATTACAATAATTAAAATAAGTTTTGAAGGATGACAAATATACTACGTTAAACTTTTTATTAAAAAAGTTATTAACATTTTGAAAGGTTTTTTTATTTAATATTTTAATTTTATTAATAAATAAAAACTTAATTTGATATTTAAATTGCTTAATTTAAACTTGAGATAACTTAAGGAAGCTCCATATATTATTTTCCGTACATACATATTGTATATATTTTAGAAATAAATTATATCTAAGATCCATCTAAGACCTACGACATTAAAATTGAAGTAGTCGCTAAGTCGCCAAAGTTAAACCAGCTCATAATAATAAGCTCAATAAAAAGCTCATAAAAAGCTAATAATATTATTCCTCTGGACCTTTACATTTTTACTTCAAACCTATCTCATTCCACTTGACATATGTCAAAATTGCCATTAATCAATAAAGCGTTCAACGGAGCGTTTGTTGAGCTACCTATATAAATGACACAAAACAACAAAATATTAGAAATCCATGCAGATAATCGACTTTACAGGTAAAAATAGCAAATATTTTCTAGATAAAAATAAACAATTATTTACAGCCGTGACTGACACGGTATTATCGTCGAGATTTAAAGGTCGCTAGGGCCCTCAGATATCTTGGAAACGCTGATTTTTATCGGCCTAGAATAAATAATGAGCAAATAAAGTAAATAATAATCATTATTCTATTTAAACAACGCTCTGTTATGCATTCAGATTATTTTTGTTCGTTATGTAAAGCAGTGAGTAGACTTAGCAAATATAGCAGATTGTAATTTTTTTTGTGAATTAACCCATAGAAATGTATTTATATATATTTTTTTATATAATATGTCTTATATTAATAATATATAAAGGTATAAAAAACTAAAGTTACATACTAATGTAAGGAATTTTGGCACATTTCGTAAATGCATCAATGTATAATATGTTGAATGTTGTTACAACTGCCCTCTTGTGATTGGTTGTCCAATCGCGGCCGTAGTACCAACTTCATGATAGTCGGAAATAATTTGATGGCAGGAAAATTGCTCTCAGACGAAGTTCAGTGTCGATAATTGAGAAGATATTCAATTAGATTTTGTTTGTTGGTACGACTGATTTGAGAATTTAAATTTTTGAGCTTTTAAAA
Source organism: Eueides isabella (assembly GCA_019049475.1). NCBI lineage: Eukaryota > Metazoa > Arthropoda > Insecta > Lepidoptera > Nymphalidae > Eueides > Eueides isabella. The sequence goes on from CM032383.1 coordinate 14,507,025, forward strand.
ATTTTAAAATTATTTTCATTATTGTTCTACTTTATTTCTATTAAAATGGATTATTTACGAAAGCTATAGATAGTCGATTGATATTATAATTTTAAAACAAGGTTTTCATGTGATCGAATCGTAACGTCATATTTTTCACAGTATATTGAATTTTATTCGTATACATATAAACATAGGTATTTATAATAATTACATTATTTCTTTATTAAACATTACTTTAATGAAATATTTTAACTATAACTTTGGACACTGTAAGCCTTATCACAATAAATATTTATTCTGTTATTGACACGTGGTATATGAAAATTTAAGCTAACAATTAGTAACGACATTAACTTTCAAAGAATGTTGATAAAACACTTATATTTTAAGTAGTGTACTATATAATTTTGACAGATTTTAAATGTAAAATACTTGGTTAATTTTAAAGTACTTGTACTTATGTACCTATTAATGTTCCATTTGACTTTCATTGTTGATAATTTACGAGTACAATGCGTTTATTTCAAATTAATATCAAAACCTTTTCATAATTCTTCGTAATATTTTTTTATTATTGTATAATTGTATTGAATTTTTGTTTATATTCTAATAATTATTTATATTTGTGTTAAAACATCCTTAATTAAACCTAAAACAGCAGAAAATAGGAAAATTTAATTTATTTCTGCGTGATATTATTAAAATTGTATAAGAAAATTTATAATATTATGACTTTTTTTTTTTGTTTGTCACCTTTTTTATAAATTAACTTAGATCTTTCAATTGATATATTTAGTGTTAATTTAATTTATATCGTTTTAAAGGATTCAATAATTACTTTAAAAAACTCTGTATATATTGAACACATTACAACCAAGATAAGTTTAAGAAAACTATGAGAGCCATGAAAATTTGCTATTAATTTATTATTGTTCTTGTTGCATGTTTTTCTTACGCCGTCAATATATCTACATGGGTTAGATATAAATTATTTTAAATTAGTAATACTAAAATTGTATTGAATTAATATCCGAATGACGAAAATTAAAGCAAAACTACAAACGTTGAAATTGGCACGAATCGATCTAGTATCATACATTAGGATAGATTATATTCAAATATGTTCACGTCTTTACAAATTATTCACATATATATATATATGAAATTTCATAAAATTTCAGTTTCAGTATTTCAAGCTCAATTTTCCTATTGGAAAACTAGATGACTCTGCCACGAAATTAAACAAGCTATCGTTTGGTTGTAGCCGAAAGTATAAAGGCTGGATGCATTTCAGTCTCGTCGGTCCCGGTGTACAGGGCTTGCCCAGAAAATGGGCACCCTGTAACACCCGGGGACTCTAAAATTAATACAATTTAAAGTAATATAACATACCTAGGGTATGTTTATATTCAAAATACATATGTTTATGTATATATCATATGTATTTATCGATCGATAACTGTACGTTATTCGATTGTGTGATAACCATATATTAAAATAGAAATCCATATTAATATGTGGTTTAATAATGATCATAATAATTGTTTAATTGACAGTAATATTCGATCGTTTTATTGAGATGTGTATATAAGATCAAGGCACATGTGACTGTAATCATAACAGATTGTACTTTCGGTCTCCACCCGAGGAAATCAAATATTTAATATTTTCAATTCGATGTGCCTGTGAGCGTCTTAACATTAGGTTCCCAAGTTCCCTTCTGCCTACCCTATCATGTGCTGATACAGCCGTGAAGCTATATAAGATGATGTTCTTGAACTTCATACGCTATTAATTGAAAATGGTTGTCAATTCGTAGACATAAATATTATTTTTATATGTTTTGGTTTTGAAACTCAACACTAATTTGAACAATTAATAGTAAAACGTGTAATTTTTTTTACAACAATTGCCTCATAATTCTTCCAATTTTTCATATTAAAATACGATATTTGTAGAGTTCACGTTGTTTAGCGATCATTTTTGATTAATATTTATAATATTGTCCAGTTAGTCTTAGATTTTCAGCGATAGTTCAATCTTTGAACACTAGATGTCTCTTTAAAAGCCTGGCGTGGCGCAGCGACACAAGCGTGTGACAGTAAACGACAGGTTGTGGGTTCGACTCCCACTCGAAATGAAATATTTAATATTTTCATTTCTAGATTCAAGAAATGCCTTCTTAGTCAAAGCGCAGCGTTGAGTTTCGCCACTCAACACGGATTGCCTCAAATTCAACGGAAAGTGGGGAACGGAAGTGGAACGGAGTGTCTTAACACTAGGTTCCCAAGTTCCCTCTGCCTACTCTACCACGTACAGGATACACTGTGAAGCCAAGTACCACATGTCTCTGAGCTAAGCTGTAACTTATGTTGAATTTAGATATTTAATGTCCTATATACTTTGAAGGCCAATTTAATACTTCATACTTCATTAAAAAGAAAATTAAACAACCCTGACTTCTTTCACGTGGAGTTGTTTAATATTGTAATTTCATTCACTTAATCGTTTTATAATTTATCCAGAGTTGCCTTTAACGTCAATTACATATTTGCATGAACAAACCTTACATGTAACATTGAATTATAATAAATAATTATAAAATATTGATAGCTGATATGTAAATTGATGTAATTTCAATATGTTTATAGTATAATCTTTCCCTTAATCATGTAGTTAGGACAATTTTTGAGGCCCAAGTTCGTTTTAATTTGTTGTGATCTGTGGTAAGTACTTAACGTCACAATTATATATTATAATTGTAATATATATATATATATATATATATATATATATATATATATATATATATATATATATATATATATATATATATATATATATATATATATATATATATATATATATATATATATATATATATATATATATATATATATATATATATATATATATATATATATATATATATATATATATATATATATATATATATATATATATATATATATATATATATATATATATATAAATATTTCAAAGTATTTACTTAATAAAGTTGTTATAAAAACAATTTATATTTTATAGTCAAATACAAAAACTTGTTAATGACTTGACTGTTGCATTACAATTTAATTAACAGTTAATTTGGCATCTTTGTTATTGTACTTTAATTCTAGAGGCTTCCGCTTCTAAAGTATTACGAAGTTTAATGACGATTTTATGGTTTGTTTGTTTACCTTTTTTTAGCTTCACGCTGTATTCCACTTTGGGTAGGTAGGCAACTTGGGTATTTAGTGTCACGACACTCCGTTCTATTCTCTCCGCGTTTTTTTTGTGTTACCCGAGCTAAGAAGTGAAAATATTAAGTATTTCTCAAGTATGGATCGAACCCACGACCCGTCGCACTTGTGCCCCCCACCACTACAGGCCTCGGGCCTCGGGCCTTGGTTGATTCATATTATAGTAAAAAATGTTGCTATTTTTTTGCTTAATATAATGTTTACATTTATGAAGTAAATAAATACAAGAACTTATAAATTTCCAATATTTATATTAATTTTAATGGACCTTTTAAGCCTACTTTTGTATCGCAAGTCTCAAACTGCTTTTCATCTCATTACAACAATGAGACAATCGTAAAATGAATCCAAGAAACATTGTGTTACTTTTATATTTTATATTACATAACTAGTAATCAAGAAGTTAATTTCCCACGTATCATTAAAACTGAAATAAGCGCTTGTTTGTCTATTTAATTAATAATGGCCCTAATGACTGTACTTGAACACATTATAAGAAAATAATATTGTTGGATACCATATTCCGCGTCGCAACGAACTGTTCCGTTAATCGTAAGGCAGGTGTCAAGGTAACATTATAATAATTGATTAGAAGTGAGCAAAATTGCATATTGTTATGGGACATTGAATGTGTTGTAGAATTCCGGATATTATTTATATTTTTACGTTTTAGATACAAAAAATTTGCCCATCGAGGGCCATTTGCCCAATATCGTGATTGGTCTATCGTAGCGCGGGCACTGTAAACTCGGGGAAAATCTATGACCCCACTATGATATCCCATGTGGTAGTGTAGTCAGAGGGAACTTGGGAACCTAGTCTTAAGACACTCCGTTCTGTTCCCCCATTTTCAGGTGAATTTGAGGCCTTCCGTATTGAGTTGCGGAACTCAACGCTGCGCTTTGCCTACTTAAAAGGGCGAAGAGATGAAAATATTCAATATTTTAATTGAAAATATTAGGCCAATCGTATTTGTCCCTTTCATGTATTGGTTGTTTTAAATTTCCAACATTTGTCTGTAGCGCCATTTAAATGCAGTTTTTGTTTAATCGAAACTATTGTTAGTGACGTTAGTTTTTAACTATGTTTAATGAAAATCTAATTATTAGTGTAAGAACTACAAGCATTTTGGCGACATGAGATAATAGTATTTTGTGAGAGATTTATTGCAATGTTCTTATAAGTTAATAATTGTCATATTTTGTACATCATATAAAGTAAATACATTTAAGATTTACGCCATATATATAAGAGAGAAACAACTTCAATCACTGTTAAAACAATCTGTTTGTCTGTCAATATTTCCATGCAATTTTGAGTTTGAGTTTGGGTTGACTACCAGTATTCACACCCTATCTATGACGTGTCTCATTACCACTAAGAGAAGATACAAAAACCGGGACGTCTAATTAAAGAGGTAGTGACAACATTTTATATTAAAATTGTTCAACTTGGGACAAGCTTAGAATATCACATAGATTTTATGTATTAATATAAAATAAAAGGGTTATTTATTAATAAATAAGATCGATAAAATATATTTTATATTCAGTGATAATTGTAACAAAAGATAGGTCAGAGTGAGAGGGAAGGACCTACTTGCCACAGCCGTATGCGTGAGTAAACGGGAAGTCAGACAGACTGGCGCCGTTACGCGTTACATAACGAAACGGCTTATCCCATAAAAACTGACTTATGACTTTACAGAAAACAACTTATGACTTTTTACACTCTAAGTATCATGATGTAGAAATAAGTGTACGTTTTTCTTTCATTGAGTAAAATCTAATTGGCGTATCATATTTCAGAATGATGTTACTAGAGACAAACATCGCTTGTATAGGCTCAATTTAACGTAATTACAGCAACTGTGAACATAAAGACACAATTTAAAACCAGCTAAGATAACCTTTACATAAGAAATAACATATTTTCAATTCTATGAGAATCGGTTGTCGTGACCTATTTATTTATTGTATTGTATAAATTATTACAGTTACGCAACAAATTCAGTGGCATTTCGTATCTTATATTTAAAATTAACCTGTCGTGGCGCAGCGGCACAAGCGTGTTACTGTAACTGACTGGTTGTGGGTTCGATCCACACTCGAGGAAATGAAATATTTAACATTTTCAATTTGAAATATTTATTGTTTTCATTTCTTCGCTTTCTGGTAACAAGGCAAAGCGCGGCGTTGAGTTCCGCCACTCAACACGCCTCAATTTCGGCGGAAAGAGGGTAACGGAGGGTCTTGACACTAGGTTCCCAAGTTCCGTCTGTCTACCCTGCCATGTGCGGGATACAGCGTGAAGCGGCGTAATTTAAAATTATTTATAATGATATTGAAAAAGAATTAAGCCTTCATCTTACAATAACATCCCAAGAATGTGGTGTCGTAAAATGTGTAGATAAGTACTTTGTTTTGTAATAGTTATGTCCTTAATATAATTTTAGTAAAGACGATAGATATAAAATTTTAAATAAAAACAAATATTTTTTTACAAGAAAAGTACCAACATTCTTTCTCAGTTTATAAAATAGAAAATAAACAATAATCAATTTTAATAAAGATAAGCGTAAATATTTAAAATGTTATACTTGACAATAAAACGATGATGTATGGTAATAAATTGAATTATAGTTTTGACGTTCTCTAGCGGATTTGTCTCTGGTTTCGTTTGTTTTTATTCTGAAGTATTTCTATTATTTACACGAAATCTAAAATCCCTTTATTCACTCTTAGACTTTTAGATAAAAGTAATATTTACGGAGAATAACAACATTAGGCACAAACTATTTACGTTTTATTAAATACGTATAAAAAACAATACAAAGAAAAATAATCCAATATTTTAATTTATTATAAAATTAATTAAGAATTAAAAGCACAATGGGGCGGTATTCTATTCGAAGCTTTGAATGTTTATATATTTCTTTTTTTATGATAGATTTGAATATAAAGTGATTATGATTCCTATGAGGCCTCTCGTGGCGCAGCGGCACCAGCGTGTGACTGTAATCAACAGGTTCTGGGTTCGACCCCACTCAAGGAAATGAAATATTTAATATTTTCAATTTAAATATTTAATGTTTTCATTTCTTCGCTCTGGTACAAGGCAAAACGCGGCGTTGAGTTCCGCCGCTCAACACGCAATGCCTCAAATTTGGCGGAAAGTGGGTAACGGAAGTGGAACGGAGTGTCTTAACACTAGATTCCCAAGTTCCCTCTATCTACCCTGCCATGTACGGGATACAGCGTGAAGCCGAGAGAGAGATAATGAAGTGATGATATTGGAGTTAGCACCAACTACTTTTACAATATAATATTGAAATCGGAGAACGAAATTTCTTCATGGTCATAAAGCCCTAAGCGTTAAATTATCTCAAATTTAAACTTAGCTGCTTTTAAACTTCGGTATTTCGATTTCGGTATAAATAGATAACAAAAGTTACATCAATCTCTGTCTAGTAGTTTCCGAAAAGCGGACTACAGATAGACAAAGAAAAAAAAAATATTTTTGTTCCGTATGTTACATTTATCTAATCCGATTGTTCATAAAATCGATAGCGATTGTTAAAGTCTTATTTTGTCACCTGATTCAGTTTAAGATTTTGGGTGAAGGTCAAAAATGTGCCTTCTAATTTTGCGTCATACATTTTAGGACACCTCAAAAACAAGAAAACATTTGTATATAATTCATTAGATTATTGTTATGTCTGATTTACATATTAATGAAAATAAACTTGATATATATGTAATAATAATTTAACAAATGATCTCCGTTGAAAGAATTAAGGAAAATCTGCCATAAAAACTTCCATAATATATGTAAGTGCGTACCAAATGTTTTATATATTGTATACACGTGGGAGTGTTTCATTATTAAAATCGAGAATTGACTACATTCCGTTAGGTCACGACAAACTGAAATTATATAAATATCTTAAAGTGTTGTAGGTCTTCCAGTTAAACGAGTTAAACTAAAATAAACTTAAGCACGAGCCTTCCACCTGGCCTTGATTATTCTGCTACTATTAAGTTTTTATTGATAATTGTGTTTTGATTATATATATATATATATATATACATATATATATATATATATATATATATATATATATATATATATATATATATATATATATATATATATATATATATATATATATATATATATATATATATATATATATTAATAATAATATTTAGGTAAGTATATATCTAAACATACAATAAAAATGTGTCTGTGTCATGTGTCTGTCTGTGACTTCAAAATAACTGCAATTTTTTATTCGTATATGATACTAAAACTATCAAATAATAAAATAATATTAGGTAAAAAGTATTCTCGACTTATATGATACTAAACTATCAAATAATAAAATAATATTATATAAAAAGAAGCAAGCGAAGCCACGGAGGCGTCACTTGTATAGAAATAATTGACGCACAAAAAGCTGTTTTAACTTAGCGCTTTTTATAATCTTTGATGTATCAGTCATGGACATAAGGTTTAATAATTACATATATATTAAAATGTACGCTTGTATGAATACTCATAACTAGCGAACACAGTGCTACTTCTCTCGCTTGAATTCTTCGAATAATTATTTATTATCTCATTTTCCAGTAAAAGTGAAAAAAATGACTTCAGATGTTCTGGAGATTGGTTCGGATTTACAGACATAATCCCTTCACTTATAGATACTTATACTCTCTCAATTATCTCTAGCCTCTCTTAATAGTAATAATAACATACTTTATTATGTTTATAACAATATGTAATAGTAACAAAAAGAAACATAGAAAACATAGATGACCTTATCCTTGAAACAGCGATCTCTTCTAAGCAATCTTAAAGTATAGTAGGTACGTAAAGGCGATAAAAGATGCTCTGGATGTAGTTTTAGCAGTCGCTTGAAAATATTTAATATTTTGTCTCTCTGATGCTCATAAGCTACACATTTCAAAATTGTGAAGCTGTAAATGTGAAGATCAAGGGGAGAACTAATTACCATCTTGGGATCAAGGGGAGAAAGTATGGTTTCTAAGAAAAGCAATTTTTTCTGCTATTGAGAAGCTGACAGAAAAAAAATTATATATATATATATATATATATATATATATATATATATATATATATATATATATATATATATATATATATATATATATATATATATATATATATATATATATATAATTTTTTTTAGAGATATGCAGGTATAATATACCAAAATCCATAAGGTTGGAAAAGATTACGAGCAATGCTGCTAGCTTAATGAGAGTATAAGTATATTTTTTACAGTTAAGGGGTTTATAAATTAACAATCTTAGTAATTTATATATATTTTATTATGAAGAGGGTGCAGAGGGTGCCCTGACAAATATCTATCCGATATGTGTTGTTTGTCATACGGTTACACAGATCACAGGCCTCAGATCTTCGAGCCACCACTGTAATATCTCTGTTCAGTCCATAAAAGCGATGTCCCTTCCTTCTACTTATCCTTAGCTACCGTGTAGAGCTACCGTCTCAAGTATGGAACTTTGCAACGTGGAATATTGGCTCTCTTACCGGACGATGCTAAGAACTCGTTGATGTACTCATGAGACGTCCAGTCTAGTGCTCTTTCCTCCAGGAAACTAGCTAACTAAATGGATAGTAAATCCCGTAACATAGGACAAGGTCCGATGTTACGGGATTTTATATCCGGCTTCTATAAACTGGGTGGCCTTCTGGTAAAAACGGTATGCTAGTAGTGCTTTCTGAAGAACATCAGAATGGAATTCTCAAACCTCAACGTTCACCGTCACTGCGATCGCTAAATACGGGTAAACGTACTGATTAAGGGCATTTCAAAAAACTTTATCACTGCCTACTAGGAAGCGTAGGCACTGATAAAGTTTTTATAATGTTACTGCGCTGTAGCTTATCTGCAAGGGAGTAATTCTGGGAGCAATATGAAACAGCCACACCATTAAGGCTGCCGAGACATATGAACGTGTTCACGGTGGTCATGGTCTTCGCAATACAGAGGGAGAAAATATTCTAAGAACTCTTATTGCATCTGATCTGGCTGTCATGAATACGTTCTCCCAAAAGAATCCGTATAAGGAAGGATTCTTAATAATTAATTTGAGTTGGATGAGTGAAACTCAAATTAATTACTTGTAGACCAGACGGTGTCAAACGGGCAGGGTTACTAACTGTAAGGGCATTCCAGGAGAAAGCGGACGGACCAACATCGCCTTCTTGTCATGGAATTTTAATGACACTCAAGTGGAGGTTGCTAAATCGATGCAGTGAGAAAAGGCGAAATCTTATGAATTTCACTGAAACTGATCATTGCGGCGGGCAGACGAGTTTTTGGCGTATCTAAGGAAGGACGTGTCATCGACCGAAAAACACGGTGGTGGAATGACAAGTTGCAGGAGGTGACTCGTGAAAATAAGGCTGCCTATAAGAAGTGGTAGAAATTCAACTCTCCTGAAGAGTTTACCACCATTATATGATAAATTAGAAACTGCGGAGGGATAAGAGCTCATATACAAATTGGCACGTGATCGGCATAAAGCGATACAAGATATTGCAAAATATCCTGATGTCCGAGACATCCAGAGCACGCTGTTCTGTAATCATGCTTAAGTAAAGGAGAGATGGAGAAGCTGCTTCCATGATGTGCTAAACACTCAGCATCCGGGAAGTCTTTATCACAGATCACCGCCTAACCTTGGATTTGCCCCACTAACCCTTCACGAAACTCCCAATTGCCTTCAACGCAGTGAAACTCGAGAATAGTATGCTTGAGAACGGCGGTCTTAAACTAAACGTGTCGAATTCTGAGTACATGATGTGCGGGAGACCGGACTGAAGTACTATCCATACAGGTCATGAACCCGTCGTAAAGTTGGAAAAGTTCAGGTACCTCGGATCCGTTATGCACGATGTTCAAGGCCGGATAAACGCTGCCATGATGATAATTTATAAACTCATTATTGAAATAAAATCTTCGCAACGCTTCACTACTTGTTAGTTCTCATACAAATTAATCTATTATCCTATATAAGTATTCAATACTTTTTTTCTTTTTTATGACATTTTAAAGATTTAATTTTAAACAATTATTTATTTTCATACGCTCATTCAATTATAATACATAATATATATATATATATATATATATATATATATTGCAGTTAAAATTATGTTTCTTAAAAGCGTACCTTGGAGTCGCGAATGACTAAGCCGCAGTAATTGGAGCGGAGTGCCGGTAACGTCACAAAATTACATTATTTTCGAGTTCCGTTTCTATAACAGCTGCGCTAGATATCAATTTATCATGTCCAGGGTTATCGTATCTCTTTTATGTATAACTAAGTATTAACTATTACCATGACATTAAAATTTGCAAGTACAGGTATATAGGTATATTGAAGGTGATTTATGTCAGAAGATTTATTTTATCAAGTTTGTTAGATAAATTTGTAAAATATTAGTAAATAGAATTAAATGGAAAGGACTTTTCCTATAATATACGTTTATTTAATAAAGTATATATATATACTTTATTAAATAAACGTATATTATAGGAAAAGTCCTTTCCTCCTTTCCTGTATATAGAGAAATAAAGGCTATAGGTATAGTGCTATGGAAACAAAAAAATTAAATGTTATGAACACAGAAAAAACAATATAATCATGCAATCCAATATATCAGCTTATACTCTTGTATTAATAGCAATTTTTGTAGTATTTTAATCTATTAAAACGTTTAAACGGAAGTGGAGCGGAGTGTCTAAACACTTGGTTTCCGGTTTCCCTCTGCCTACCCTGCCTAGTGCGGGATACAGCGTGAAGCTAAGAAAGAATTATTTACCATTTATTTGTATCCATAGTCATAAATGTAGGTTATTTTTAGAATTCCGTATCTATGTTGGTAAAAATGAATGACTTTGATTTTCGCTGGTTTTTTTGTTAAGACTAATTATTTGAAGATCACATAGAGGTACCATGAATTATCCAGATTTGTTTTCCTTGGAGTGCAAAAAAAATATAATTTTTAAAAGCAACCAAAAGGTCTCATATCTTTTATGCATATTTTCTGCTGCATTTTGTATTAAATTGGCCAAATACTCAAAACCAATAGGATACTTTCAGATCTATGGAATTTACCACGAAAAGAGCACTTACACAACTCTAAAGAAATAAAAATATGCGAAATGTTTTTTCCATAAAAAAAAATTCAATTACAATCATATATATGTAGTTATTTTCATACAAAACAAGTGTATACGCCCGTAACTTTAAGTATGTTTTTTTCTGTGTAAATCTTACAACCCGTTGACCTACGAACATCCTCGGAAAATTAATAACGACCATCGTTGTATAAGACGTGCTCACACGTGATCATTAACCTCATATAATATAGGAAATCCAAGTTAATCTCCCACGAAGTAAGATCGAGGAGCACTAAGGCAGTAAGTCAAATCACAGTGACATACTATACTATATATTTTGTCGTCGTGCGAGGAAAAGTGAGGCTTGCTTTATGTACTTCGCTTTTCAACGCACTGGGCGATAGGAGTTTGGATACCGAGAGTATGAATATTCTATCTTGTTTCGTTTTGAAAACTTTTCATTCTTGCCTTCACAATATTAACATATAATTTTTATTTGAAAATATTTTCTTATTCTATACAAGAATTTTCTATATTACTGTAATCAGTATATTAACTATAACATTGATATTATAAAAGCCTACATTAAAAAACTATGAACACATATATTTATAAAAAGAAATATTATAAAAGCTATTTCTGTTTTTATTAATTAATGGGATTTACCCATTTAATGAATAGAATCACAATTTTCCGGCTTTAGCTAAAATCACAAATATCGTTTTAAATAATTGCTTTATTTTAAAATTTATAAAAATAATTAACTATTAATTACTATTAAGATGGCGAATTGATAATTGGATTTGAATTTAAACAATTATATACATCCTTTCCTGCAAATAATAAATTATATTAACGTATTATGCAAAACACTTTTATATCAAGGTTGAATTAATATAGACTATCTTTATTTTGATTTTTTTTTTAAATGTTAATCCACACTTTGGGAAAAAAAAGTATAAAAATGGGATCGAAGCGAGATTTTAAAGTTACGGATTCAAATCCTGCTACGTTTAATTTTTTACAAATTTTCTAAATACGTATATACTGTTAAATAAATTATATTCTCAAATATCCATCCACCCATCCACCTTATAGACCGGCAACGCCCCTGTAGCTCCTCTGGTGCTACACGAAGTCGTGGGCGGCGGTGATCACTTACCATCAGGTGACCCGTACGCGCGTTGGCCGTGTCTTTCCATAAACGCTATCTGTACATTAATAATATATAAGTAACCGTTTAAATTCTTTGCAATGATTTAAATGCTTTTTTTATTATTGTATTTCGATAACTTTCCTTAACATTAGTGTGCGTTTCGTTACAATCAATTCTTAAATAAAAAGCGTTATTTCAATATAAAGTAAATAAATTATATCAATATTCGACAACATTTATACAAAACACTGAGGCAACTAAAATTTTAAATGTTAATGTATGCATATTGACATCAAAACGATAACAAATCCAAGCGGGCGAAGCCGACAAAATATTAAACTATACTTATAATTTATTAGATTTTAAGCTAGACTAAATAATTAATTCGAATGTATCGAAACAAGCAGCTTCAAGCTTCTTCACTGGTAAAAGGGAAATTGTTGTTAAAACACTGTTTCCTATAAATAATATTCAATGAAATACAACAAACTATTTAACCTCCTCAGCTTCACGCTGTATCCCGCACATGGTAGAGTAGGCAGCGGGAACTTGGAAACCTAGTGTTAAGACACTCCGTTCCACTTCCGTTCCCCACTTTTCGCCGAATTAGACGCATTGCGTGTTCAGAGGCGGAACTCAACGCCGCGTTTTACCTCGTACCAGAGCTAAGAAATGAAAATATTAAATATTTAAATTGGAAATATTAAATATTTCATTTCCTCGAGTGAGGATCGAACCCACTACCTGTCGGTTACAGTCACACGCTTGTGCCGTGCCACGACAGGCCTCAATTAGTTAAAAGTTTATAATATAATAAAAAAAATACAATGTAGTAGAGTACCTGTATTGTTTTATTCTCACACTTTAAATTATAGTTTCTTGAGTGGCAGACACTCAACTTGAGACATCTTTACTAGATAATTATAAAATTGACATCATTAAAACGTCACTATAGAACTTTAATAATGATTTGTAATTATTACAATGATTCCTTACCCATGAAGTATTCATACGTAATATTTATAATAAATCATTTTGGTTTTATATGTTGTGATTGATAAAGTATATTTTTTTATCTCTTGTTTAAAGTATTTATCTGTGGTGGAACGATTGGCGCGAAATTGAAAACTATTGCATCATCAATTTTTATTGTGTATAATGTAATAATGACTTTAAATAACCTATTCATATCTATAATAATTCGGCAACTGATTGCTATCTGTACATGGGAGATATATAAAAAAAATCTAATAGTTCCTCTTTAAGATTATTATTAAAGTAATATGACCCAAAATATTGTTTTTTTTAATTTTTTGATTGATGGCCTGTTTGCCTGTTTATTTGAATGCCTGTTTGCCTGTACGTTTCTCAGTTTGCCTTAAAAGTGATAACTTTTTAAAAATAAAAAAATCATTAACATAAGAATAATAATAGTAGTAGTGTGAAAAAAATAATGCGGGCGAAGCCGCGGGCGAGACGCTAGTATAAAATAAAACTAATCTCAAAACGGAAATCAATAAAGAATATGTTCAATTAGTTAAATAAAGCATTATGTATGACAAAGTATATTAATCAGTACTTACTACTCACTAAATATATTTTCTGTCTTTATAAAAGTTCTGTCAGCCTCCTGAAGGAAGCAAGTAATGTTGAAATTGTGATTAATTATTTAACGGGAATAACTCAGTATAGGTTTGAGACTAAAGTGATTTGGATTCACCAAACATTTTCTGTTCTTTTCTTAGCTTCACGCCGCACGAGGCAGGGTAGGCAGAGGGAACCCGGGAACCTAGTGTTAAGACACTCCGTTCCCCATTTTCCGCCGAATTTGGCATTGCGTGTTGAGTGGCGGAACTCAACGCCGTGCTTTGCCTTATTACCAGAGCGAAGAAATGTAACATTAAATATTTAAATTGAAAATATTAAATATTTCATTTTCTCGAGTGGGGATCGAACCCAGAACCTGTCGGTTACAGTCACATGCTTGTGCCGCTGCGCCACGACAGGCCTCAAAAATTAATTATTTAACGGGAATAACTCAGTATAGGTTTGAGACTAAAGTGATTTGGATTCGCCAAACATTGCCAAGGTTAATATATTTGTCAACAGTATCATTAACTGACTAATAACCTTGAGGCCGGACTGTAGACGCATCCGGTCGTGGGTTCGGTTCCCACTCAAGAAAATTAAATATTTAATATTTTCATATTAAATATTTAATGTTTTCATTTCTTTATTTTTTCCAGCTTCACGCTGTCCCGCACTAGGCAGGGTAGGCAGAGGGAACGAAAGTGAAACCTAGTGTTATGACACTCCGTTCCACTTCCGTTCCCCACTTTCTGCCGAATTTGAGGCATTGCATGTTGAGTGGCGGAACTCAACACCGCGCTTTGCCGTATTACCAGAGCGAAGAAATGAAACATTAAATATTTAAATTGAAAATATTAAATATTTCATTTCCTCGACTGGGGATCGAACGCAGAACCTGTGGGTTACAGACACACTCTTGTGCCGCTGCGCCACAACAGGCCTCAAGCTTTTATTTCTTCGTTCTGGTAAAAAGTGGCAATGCCTAAAATTCGGCGTATATTTACGTATATACGCCGAATTTGAGGCTCTTCTTATATATTATTTATGTACAGATAGAATTTATATACAATTTTATTTTATGTTTATAGTGAAGTGGTAGTAATCCACACTATTGTTATAAAGGTAGAGTTTGCTTGTTTGGTGAAGCATGTGACTGCAAACGTTTTGGTCGTGTGTTCGATGCCTTTTCGAGGAAATGAAATATTTAGTATTTTCAATTTAAATATTTAATTTAATCGCTTTATCGGAGTAACAACGTAAAGCGCGGCGTTGAGCTCCGTCACTCAACACGCAATGTCTCAAAATGAAACGTGTCGAACGAGTGTCTTAACACCAGGTTCCTAAGTTCCCTCTGTCTACCTTGCCATGTGCGGGATACAGCGTGAAGCTGAGGAAAATTGTATCAATTACAATAGCACCACATACATCTTTTGAATCTATTACCTGGCCTTATTTCTTAGTCTGATGTCTACCTCACCGTGTATTAGTCAATATATAATATGTGAGTTAAGTTGTGCAATTACTGTAGTAATACGGTTTTGACAACCCCTGACCTTGTCGAGTCAAGTACGTTTGGTGTCAAACCTCAATAAGGTTGGCTGTTCACGCTGTAAACTAAGCTATATAGTATATTATTGTGTCTTTTTTTTTTTTTTTTTTTCAGCTTCACGCTGTATCCCGCACTAGGCAGGGTAGGCAGAGGGAACGGAAGTGAAACCTAGTGTTATGACACTCCGTTCAACTTCCGTTCCCCACTTTCCGCCGAATTTGAGGCATTGCGTGTTGAGTGGCGGAATTCAACGCCGCGCTTTGGCTTATTACCAGAGCGAAGAAATGAAACATTAAATATTTAAATTGAAAATATTAAATATTTCATTTCCTCGACTGGGGATCGAACCCAAAACCTGCCGGTTACAGTCACACTCTTGTGCCGCTGCGCCACGACAGGCCTTATTTATTGTTAATAATAATATTCTTAAAAAATATATTATTAATAATATTGGAAAAAAGCGACATATATAAATAATTAATATGTTGTTGTTATTTCCGTTGAAAATATTTAATTACAAACATTCTCAATTTTTTTTAAATAACTGTTAAATCCTTTACTACTGAGAAAGCTTATTTCAAACACAGTTTCCAAGCTTTTATATCTCATGGAAGCTTAACTTTAAATTATAGGTGTTATTGGTTGCTAACATCGATAATTGATTTATGGTATTAGGATATGCATGAATATATACTAATTATAGTACTCTCTACTCAGCTTCTCGCTGTATCCCGCACTTGGCAGGATAGGCAGAGGGAACTTGGGAACCTAGGGTTGAGTAGCGTTGAGTGGCGGAATTCAACGCCGCGTTTGCCTTGTACCAGAGCGAATTAAATTGAAAATATTTCATTTCCACGAGTGGGGATCGAACCCACAACCCGTCGGTTACAGTCACACCTTTGTGCCACTGCGCCACGACAGGCCTCAATTATATTATTTATATCTATATCAAGGGAACAAAATTTGAATTTCGATATTTTATACTAACATACATTTAAATATTATAAACTATACGACAGATTTTCAAGTACTTTTCATTAAAAGTTAAAACATTAATATACTAAAATAACAAATAATAAGCAAGCAAATCGTAATTTTGTCTATAATTTTCTAAGTGAGCGAAATATCCAAATGACATTAACCGACTCACGCTCAATTATTGCCCTCGAGCGTTGTTTCTGCAGAACAAAGTAGGAAACGAATTGTAACGTATACACATACATATAATATAAAAGAAAAGCTCGTAGTAATTACTACCTTTATTAATCAGTTTAAAATTTTGTTACTTCCTCACATTGTTATATAATGTTCTTTTGTTATTTCTTTTTAATTTAGAGGCCTGTTGTGGCTCAGGTCGCACGCGTGTGCCTGTAAAAGTGATGGGTTGTGGGAGCGATTCCCACTC